>CM031966.1:6300931-6685931 GCA_018749465.1 Paracanthobrama guichenoti | reverse complement strand
GCCTTCCCTGCCCTTGTTAGGCATTACAAGCCATTAATGAAACGCTCAGAGCGGCGTACGAGCAAATTAAGGGATGACAGACGTGAGGGGAGGGTGTTTGGCATCAAGAAATCAACGAGCTTGAGTAAATTAAAGCAAACATTTTGCCTCCTACTGAAATTTTCAGAGGTATAAACAGACCCTGAAGTAAAAACGAACGAGCGAGACTGAGAGACAGATTACATCCAGCTGTCTCCTCACAACTCCATCTTTCCTCAGACAGCTCTTCCTGTTTCATTTGCATTTCTGGAGTAGAATGCCAGTAGAAACTGACTAACGTTGTACGGTAGGGATTTGTGTTAATTCCCTCGACCTCTATCACCTTCAGCTCTGCGTTTTTGCATTAGTTCAGTTTGTTGAAAGGAATGGTTCACCCGAAAAATGAAAATTATGCCATAATTTATTAACCCTCATGTCGTTTCAACCACATGTGAAGCGGAGGGAGAAAATCTGCAGTCGCTCTTTTCCGTACAACTGCAGTGAATGAGCAAAGAAGCTTTCAAGCATCAAAAAAGAAGCAAAACCACCATGAAAGTATCATAAATCTCTAAAGTCTCTATAGCTGTGAAGAACAGACCAGTATTGTAAAACTAGGCCTTTAAATAAATCGTTTTGTTAATTGAAATAAACCTTAAATAAAATGAAATATAAATTTTTGACTAAAACTTAAAAATGTGAAATGTTGTCTTGACAACTGAAAAAATAACCTGAAATATTAAAATGATGAAACTAAAATAAAGTTAACCCTTAAATGCATCAATGCTTCGCTAATCATTATTACATATTGTAATGGGACGTCGATATGTCTCTCATGAACTCGTGAGCTCTGGTGGATGTTAAGATTTTCAGTGAATAGAGACTTAAACTTGTCTACTGTTTGACATCGGATGCCCTGGAATAAAGCGCGAGTCATATGCATCTCTTTTATGATACTTATTTCATTTTAGTTTGAAGCTCCGCTCTGGTCTCCATTCACTGTTAATGCATGTAGAAAAAGTCTTCTTTAGCGTTTCACAAGTAAGAAAGTCATACAGGTTTGTACAAACATCAAGTTTTGCACAAAATTTAAATTTTTGGGAGAAATAATCATTTAATTCATTTGACCTCTACAGAATAAGCTGCTTGAAAATTCAACATGTTTAAGGTCAGGGATGGGGTAGTTCCTCCTCGCCTTCTCAATGCTCTTTCACACATATCTGCAACACAGCACCTCTCTACAGTATCCCGCAGTAACAGGACCCTCCCCCTGTTCCCAGAGGCTCATGGGAGGGCGAGCAGACAATCAGCAGAAAAACTAGAGGAAGACAGGAATCCACCCCCGAGTTTTGTCTCATGCTTGGAGTATCTGGTGCTCAGGGGGTCCCAGGACCGCTTTGATTACCCCCTCATCTTCAATTACACCGGCAGTGCAGCAAAGGAGGTCGTGCCCTTGAAAAAGTGATGTGAGGGGGAGACGGAGAAACCCTAGTCTCAGCCACTAGTACACTTACTGACAATTCACAGACTGTCTGGTGTAGTTCACAAAAATGGCAAGCTCTAGTGTGACCGGCTGGTTTTGCAACATTTTTGAGCTGCACTGGTTTTTATCAGTGTGCTTTCAATAAGTTTGCCTGGGTGTATTTACCACCATGACTAGGAGGTTTCAAAAAAAAAAAAAAAAAAATATATATATATATATGGTGGTTATTGTGCCATGTTGATGAGCGTCTCATTTGCACAGTGAACAAGCACATGCATTCATGACAATCATTTACACTAAAAAAATATTTTATTATTCTACCCAAATTATGGGTCAGGCCTTTTGGATCATTTCTTTGGGTTATTTTTTCCAGTGTTTTTGTGTTACACAGATCCTGGGTTAGACGTAATAACCCAGTGTTTGGGTAGTTTTTGTGTTACACAGATCCTGGGTCAGACGTAATAACCCAGTGTTTGGGTAGTTTTTGTGTAACTGGATCCTGGGTCAGACGTAACAACCCAGTGTTTGGGTAGTTTTTGTGTAACCCAGATCCTGGGTCAGACGTAACAACCCAGTGTTTGGGTAGTTTTTGAGTTACCCAGATCATGGGTCAGACGTAACAACCCAGTGTTTGGGTAGTTTTAATGTAACTCAGATCTTGGGTCAGACGTAACAACCCAGTGTTTGGGTAGTTTTTGTGTTACCCAGATCATGGGTCAGATGTAACAACCCAGTGTTTGGGTAGTTTTTGTGTTACCCAGATCATGGGTCAGATGTAACAACCCAGTGTTTGGGTAGTTTTTGTGTTACCCAGATCATGGGTCAGATGTAACAACCCAGTGTTTGGGTAGTTTTTGTGTTACTCAGATCCTGGGTCAGACGTAACAACCCAGTGTTTGGGTAGTTTTTGTGTAACTGGATCCTGGGTCAGATGTAACAATCCAGTGTTTGGGAAGTTTTTGTGTAACTGGATCCTGGGTCAGACGTAACAATCCAGTGTTTGGGAAGTTTTTGTGTAACTGGATCCTGGGTCAGACGTAACAACCCAGTGTTTGGGTAGTTTTTGTGTTACTCAGATCCTGGGTCAGACAGACGTAACAACCCAGTGTTTGGGTAGTTTTTGTGTAACTGGGTCAGATCCTGGGTCAGATGTAACAATCCAGTGTTTGGGAAGTTTTTGTGTAACTGGATCCTGGGTCAGACGTAACAACCCAGTGTTTGGGTAGTTTTTGTGTTACTCAGATCCTGGGTCAGACGTAACAACCCAGTGTTTGGGTAGTTTTTGTGTAACTGGATCCTGGGTCAGATGTAACAATCCAGTGTTTGGGAAGTTTTTGTGTAACTGGATCCTGGGTCAGACGTAACAACCCAGTGTTTGGGTAAACTGTAAACATTAATTCTTGTATGAAGTAAAAAATTGGGTTGTTTTTTAGCGTGTAATAGAAATGTGCAATATGCACTTCGTTCAATGCAACCTACTGTAGGAGGCCTTTAAAATAGCATAATAGCATTTTAAGCCCGGGTCAAGTGTGAAAAGACTTTGCTCCAGCAGTCAAAGGTCAAGGCTCAAACTCTCCACACCCTCATATTCACCTCAATAAGAAACTTCAGAGGCTGACCTGTCTGTCATGAAGAGGAGGATAAGGAAAGAAATGAATCAGGAGCTTATGCCATCTCGGTAGAATGATACGCACACACACACACACGTATCATTCTCGCGGTTTTATATGCAACGTGTAAGTGCTGGGGCTCTGCTGCGGTCAGGCTGCCTTCAGCAGTCATTACCATAGCAGTCATTGCAGTTTAATGATGTGCCTCCACCAGCCGGCTTTCACACAGCCTCTCAGATGCTGAAGATATGAAAATGCGATTCCGAGAAACGATGCCAAAATCCTTCAGGCTAAAAAGCTGCGTGTGGGATGATAGTCGCCCACACAAGCACTTTACTAACACCCACCAGAGCGAATGCTTACACACACACACACACACACACACACACACACACACACACACACACACACACACACACACACACACACACACACACACACTCATTCACAAACACATGGCAAAGTGCACTCAATCGCACTTGGTCACACACTTAAACCCACAGGTGGGTCAGAGGCTGGGAAAACTAGCTTGTATATTAAATATCCTTCTGCTACATGACTTTTTGACATCACATGACCTGTTAGTGGTGTTTTGCAAGTCAAGCACTGCTATTACTATTGTTCAAATAGAGGATTAGTCGACTGGTTAAATCTAAATATTCCAAAATATAGATTCTCATTCAAAATTTTGGGGTCAATATAATTTTATTTGAAAGAAATTAATACTTTTATTAAGCAAGGACACATTAAATGGAACAAAGGTGACAGTAAAACTTTTATAATGTTATATCCTTTCAATTCCTCAAAGAGCACAACTTCGATAATATAATACTTGTTTCCTGAGTATCAAATCATCATATCAGAATGATTTCTGAAGGATCATGGAGTAATGATGCTGAAAATGACATTTTGACTTAATTTCAATAAAAAGTTATATTATTTAATGGACCTAAGCTAACATGAACAATGACCAGTTGTATTTTATTAACTAACATTAACAAACATGAATAATAACACTTTATTTTAGGGTCCAATTCTCACTATTAACTAGTTGCTTATTAGCATGCATATTACTGCATTACTGGCTGTTTATTAGTACTTATAAAGCACATATTAATGCCTTATTCTGCATGACCTTATTCTACATCCCTTAATCCTACCAATACCTAAACTTTTAATAAGCAGTAATTAGAGTTTATTGAGTCAAAAGTCATAGTTAGTAGTAAATATGTGTTCCCCATAATTAATGTGTTAATGCATTAACCAACCTAGACTAATGGGATCTAATTGTAAAGGGTTAGTGAAAATATAAAAGTCAGCTATTTAATTTTGTCTTTATAATATCACACTGAATATTTTCTAACACTGATTCCCACCTTAGATAACAAGAAAAACTGCTGACGTCACTCAGACATGAACTTCTGTTCTGATACTGCAGCATAAACACCCAGACAGTCACATCAGGCCAAAAACACTCAAAGTTTTTAGATTCTGCTCTTTGTAAGGCAGAAAATGACCACATCGTCCTTTAAGTGCAGACGTAGTACGTCGGGAAAGGTCACTTCTGGGGCAGGAGTGTGCCAGTGGAAATATGAGAGCGAGTACTTCTCTATGAACTAGTGAAGGTGATCTGTATGAGGGCGTACATGTGTGTCTCTCTGAGGTCAGCTGCAGGGCAAGAGCACTACTGAGGCGGAAAGCTTCATCCGCTGGCCCTGAGGTGCGATCCAACTCTTTCAGGGAGGACACCGGCCTCGTCCCATCATGCATTATGCAGTCCATGGACTGCCTACATTAAGCAGCCCGTTTAATGCATACTGCATGAGGGGTCTGAACTGACATTCAGTAGATGAGTAGCCCTTCGGCGGGAAGGCCAATATCAGTACACCGAAAAACAAGACGCAACCTCAAAGGAAACTAGGAGTACAGGGTCTCCTAAAGGGGCCATGTTTTGTAGAATTGTACTTCAAGTTCTATATGTACACGACCGTTCAAAAACTTGAGCTCAGTAAGCTTGTTTTCCACCAAAGAAATTCATACTTTTATTCAGCAAGGATGCAAAATGTCAAAATGGACATGTTAACGTATGCAATACATTTTTTTCAGTTTAACACATTAAAAATATTTAATGCAATTAATGCAGCATCCATTTTTTCATCCTTTGGCTAGCGTTACATTATATGATCACGCTCTTATTCATACAAATGCTTTTAAACCATTCAAGCGCGACAAGACAAAAGAGAACGCGTTTGTGAATGTCCTGTCTATGTGACACACAGTTCTTGAAACACACAAAATTAGGCCAAAACAGATATTTTAAATGTAAATAATATTTCACATTATTACTGTTTTTAATGTATTTTTGTTTAAATAAATTCAACACATACAGTATCAAATTCAAAAGAAAAGACAAATAATATTTCCCATATGCCTCCCTTGTATCATACTGAACAAATAAACATCACATTGACAAATTGTTGAGTTTGATTGTTATTGCAGTTTTTATGAAAACATATTTCAGCTATATTTATAGCAAAGTTCATGCTAATCTTCAAGTGAAAACCTCCTTGTTAAGATCGGCCTTCCATAACAGCACCGTCTTGCATTTCATACAGACGTAAATGGATGTCGTTTATATCATCTGGCACAGCTAAGCCTGTAAACTCCAAATTAAAGTCACCCCTTCTTGCTGTGTTCTGATGAATAATGAATTATATATAAAAGCATGCGGAAACGAGTCCCCCGTCAACAGGTTTAACAAGGCTCTCACTCCTGCAGAGGCAGTTACCTTTAAAAGCTGCCGGCGTGGAGCAATGAGGCAGACTGTATCAGAGACTCTCTGTGGCCCCGCGGGACTCCTGACCTTTAAAGTCGGCTCTGCATCCTTCTGTAGTCAAAGACACCAAGTCCACATAGCAAACGATAGCAACTGGGATTTAGTGGCCTGCAAAATTGCAACATAAAATGGAATGAAATCTGCGCTGTTGCAAATTACTGGGAGGATTTTAACATCTTCATGCCCAAGGGTCGTCTGTAAGACACTACAGCTCTAATGTAGCCACGATAATTGCAAACAAAAGTGAAGAGAAAAACTGTCAAGAAAAGAGGTGGTATTACACACTCTCAGAAAAAAGGTACATGCTGTCATTGGGGCAGTACGCTTTCAAAAGACACACCTTTGTACCTTAATTACCCATTAATTGTACATATTAGTACCGTTTGAAAGGGTACAGTGACTGTATCAGAATGCCATGGTACTGATGGGTAATCATATTCATAACCATGGTACATTAAGGTAATTCAAAGAACACCATAGTATTATCATGGTACTGTATGTATACATATATTTAGAAAATATGCCTCTACATTAAAAAATATATTTCAATGCTTCATTAAAAAACAACAACAGCAGCAACACAAAAAATATGGCATTCAAAATATTAAAACAAAATAGTTAATTGTTTTAATTAAATGTATATTATTGTGACTCACTCACTAGTACTCACTCTCACACACTCTCACTCACTCACTAGTACTGACTCACACACTCCTCACTCACTCACTCACTCACTAGTACTCAATCACTAACTCACTCACTAGTACTCACTAGCACTGACTCACTCACTAACTCACTCACTCACTCATACTGACTCACTCACTCACTCACTAGTACTCACTCACTCACTCACTAGTACTGACTCACTGACTCACTCACTCACTCACTCACTAGTACTGACTCACTGACTCACTCACTCACTCACTCACTCACTAGTACTGACTCACACCACCTCACCACTAGTACTGACTCACTCATACTCACTCACTCACTCACTAATACTCACTCACTCACTAGTACTGACTCACTCACTCACTCACTAGTACTGACTCACTCACTCACTCACTAGTACTGACTCACTCACTCTCTCACTAGTACTGACTCACTCACTCACTGTCTCACTCTCTCACTCAATAGTACTCACTCACTCACTCGTACTCACTCATACTCACCTCCACCACCACTCCACCACCACTCACCACTCTCTCACTAGTACTGACTCACCCACTCACTCACTCACTCACTCACTCTCTCACTAGTACTGACTCACTCACTCACTCACTCATACTCACTCACTCTCTCACTAGTACTGACTCACTCACTAGTACTGACACACACACTCACTGACTCACTCTCGCACTCACTCACTAGTACTGACTCACTCACTTCTACTCACTCACTCACTCACTCACTCTCTCACTCTCTCACTCTCTCACTCATTGACCGTTTGAAAGGGTACAGTGACTATCAGAATGCCATGGTACTGATGGGTAATCATATTCATAACCATGGTACATGAAATGCTCAAGGTAATTCAAAGAACACCATAGTATTATCATGGTACTGTATGTATACATATATTTAGAATGCCTCTACATTAAAAAAAATATATATTTCAATGCTTCATTAAAAAACAACAACAGCAACAACAAAAAATATGGCATTAAAAATACTAAAACAAAAATAGTAAATTAATTAAATACATATTATTGTGACTCACTCACTAATTCTCACACTAGTACTCACTCACTCACTAATACTCACTCACTAACTCACTCACTCACTCACTCACTAATACTCACTAGCACTGACTCACTTACTAGTACTCACTCACTATCTCACTCACTAGTATTGACTCACTCACTCACTCATACTGACTCACTCACTCACTCGTACTCGCTCACTCACTCACTCACTCATTCACTAGTACTGACTTGCTGACTCACTCACTCACTCACTCACTTGTACTCACTCACTCTCTCACTAGTACTGACTCACTCACGCACTTGTACTCACTCACTCACACTCACTCTCTCACTAGTACTCACTCACTCACTCACTCACTCACTCACTCACTCACTCACTGTCTCACTCAATCATACTCACTCACTGACTCACTCTCTCACTCAATAGTACTCACTCACTCACTGACTCACTCACTAGTACTGACTCACTCACTCACTGACTCACTCATTCATACTCATACTCACTCACACTCACTCACTCATACTCACTCACTAGTACTGACTCACTTGTACTCACTCACATTCATACTCACTCACTAGTACTGACTCACTAGTACTGACTCACTCACTTATTGACTCATTTGTACTCACTCACTAACTCGCTAGTACTCACTCACTGACTCACTCACTCACTGACTCACTCACTCACTCACTCACACACTCACTCACTCACACACTCACACACTCACACACTCACACACTCACACACTCACACACACACACACACACACTCACTCACACACTCACTCACACACTCACTCACACACACTCACACACTCACACACTCACTCACTCACTCACTCACTCACTCACTCACTCACTCACTCACTCACTCACTCACTCACTCACTCACTCACTCACTCACTCACTCACTCGCGGTACTGCCATGATTTATGTCTATAAAAATCAGGTATACTATCTTCCAAATAAGCTTATGACCATGATGTCATGTGTCCCAAATACTACAATTATAACTATGATATTACGATAATACTGTAGATATCATACAAAGCATGTTATTGCTATTGCCACAAAATAAGCTATTACCATTGTAATTTTGGTAGTGAAGCAATGCGGTTCTACATAGAAAAGCCCTCACAATCGGCTCTGCAAAACACACTCACACAGTGTACCATGATCATACAAGGAGAAACCAAAGAAATCCCTTCACACACACACACACACACACACACACACACACACACACACACACACACACACACACACACACACACACACACACACACACACACACACACACACAAACACACACACAGTAGTAGATGAATCTAATGAGGACAGCTCCTCTGCAGCAGTAAAGGCGAGTAGAAACGGTCTCACAGCTCATCACACTCTACACTCTGTGTTTAATTGGAGCCAGAGATACCCAGAACGCTTTCAGAGTTTCCTCAGACAGAAAAAAAAAAAAAAAAAAAAAAAGAAAAACACAGAGAGAGTTGGAGATCCTCTGCTGCTGCGTGCTAAAAATAGCCAGCTCAGATAATGGCTATTTCAATTCACATTGTTCTCACTTTTTCTCTCCCCTCCTACCACTCTAAGAAGCTACACTTCTGCGAGTGTGGGGTGTTTAGCGTTTGCGAACAGCTCTTATTTCTGGGAGAGACAGGGTTTGGGAGGGAAGTTGCTGCGTGTTGATTCTCTAAGAGCAGACACATGCTTGAAGTCTCATCTCCTCAAGTGGCTGTAATCAAGGAGGACTGGCAGACAGACACAGGGAGACATGCTCCGGTCCCTGGTGAACACGAGGAGGTGACCGCATTACTGCCGAGCTAAAAGGCCATCTGATCCCTCGACAGCTCTCGAGGAGAGACAGTGAATGAGAGGGCAACAGAGAGGCCGAGGAATTCTTATGCAGAAAATGACACACAGAGCTGCAACTAACAACTATATAAATCATTGATAAATCAAAAATAAGTCAAAAAATAAATAAAAATTTCTTTGATTAATTGAATTTTAAAAAGTTAAATAACATTTGCAGCATTTTAAAATGCTGGTCAGAACTATTCTGAAAATAAATGTGGTAGGATTTACTTCAGAATTCTAATATCACAAATAATTAAAAGCAAAGTAGCACAATATTTTAACAAAATAAACAATAAACAATATTTTAAAGCAGAAATTCTGAGATATAGCTCAATAATATAAAATGCACCCCAAATACACTCATTACTGGAGTATACACTCATATATACTCCAATAATATGCAATACCCTACAAATATACTCCAATAAAATGCAATACCCTACAAATATACTCCAATAAAATGCATACCCTACAAATATACTCCAATAAAATGCAATATCCTACAAATATACTCCAATAAAATGCAATACCCTACAAATATACTCCAATAAAATGCAATATCCTACAAATATACTCCAATAAAATGCAATATCCTACAAATATACTCTAATAATCTAAATCGTAACTAATGTTTTTACAGTCCATGTAAATATTTAAAAAATGCCAATTATTTAGCTAATATATGCAAATTTTGATTAAATATTGTGCAAAATAAAATTGTATTACAGCAATTTTTATGGACAATAATTATTAAATTCTATAAAATACAGAAATAAAAAGGTTTTCTGAATATACAACACAATAGCTTGCTTTGAGGAATAAATCAAAATGTAACAATATTCATATAATGAAAATCTCAAAGAATAAGTTTGAACGATTCATTCACAAATCAGACTGATTAGATTCTCAAAAGATTATTATTATTATTTTTTTTTTGTGTGTGTGTGTAATTACATGGAAAAAAGCAACCAAAACTAGTTCCAGTACTATTCAAAATGTATAATTTTTGCTTAGCCAATATATCCAGTTAATCAAGAAAGACAATTATCATCAAAAACCTTCATTAGTGACTTTTTAAAGCAATTTGAATAGCCCAAGAACAGGGTGTATGGTAAGCTGTATACGACGAGAGAGAGAAATGAAAGGGTCTGGGATGTACACACAGGGATCTTCACAGAAGCAAATGGAAAATAAAGATGTGAGATTCTTCCAGAAGATTTGCAGAGCAGCACTTATTCAGCAGCAGTGAAGCATGTAATGGCTGACAGACGGAGATGTAGACAGAGAAGATCATCTCATGGGAGCATAAAAGAGCGGGAGAGCAAGAAGATGCCAAGGAGCGAGTAAAAGAGATGACAGAGAATGAAAACATGAAAACAAATGAGTGTGTATGTGAATGAGAAAGAGCACAGAGGAAACTCTTATAGCTTTTAGTTTTCAGGACACAACCTAAACAGACATGTTACTACATGTAATTACTGGCATCACAATAAGAACGATCATATGTCATTCATTATGATTTGTCTCCAAACAGTCCCTGACAGGAAAACACATTACTGGAACTATAGTATAGTGGTGGCATCAGCTTCACATTACATCATCTGTCTACCATGTTCATAATGTCCTACATGTCAAAACTACAACAACACAGAATTAGCCTGATCATGATATGACCATGGTATTACATCCAGAAATCAGAGTATTACCATGGCAACATGACAATAAACATGGTATTGCCACGGTACAAAATCCAGAACCATTGTATTTTTATGGGAGATGTCCAAAATTTACCATGTCCACAAAAAAACAAACAAACAGTTATACACCGATCAGGCATAACATTATGACCACTGACAGGTGACATTAATAACACTGATGATCTCTTCATAACAGCTCCTCATGGCTCCCATTTAGAGAAAAAATACTGGCTACTTTTTTTTACACCCCCATTTGGTCGCAAGATTTTGAGTCATCTATCAACTGTCTTGTTTTACAGTAAAAAAGTCTCACTATGCACTTTTAGAAGAAAAGATTCTATATAGAAGCTTAAAGGGTTATGACAGGCGCTTCATACACCAATCAGGTATAACATTATTATGAGCACTGACAGGTGAGGTGAATAACAGGGCTCCTGTTAGTGGGTGGGATATAATAGGCAGCAAGTGAACATTTTGTCCTCAAAGTTGATGTGTTAGAAGCAGGAAAAATGGGCACTACCCATATATATTTATATATATATAATATACACACACACACACACACACACACACACACAAAATCCATACAAAAAATCCCATCACGTGACCACGTGTACTGTGTTATGTTATGCTTTGTTGTGTTTGCTATGTAATGCTTGCTAAACTGCATTCTTGTATTTCTGGAGAGCGTGTGGCGGCGCCTGAATAATCGGCTGCGGCCCGGAGGCTTGCTCCAAACTTCATTTCGTTATATTGTACTTGTACATGTGTAATGACAAATAAACTTGAAACTTGAACTTGAAACACACATAGTATTACCATGGCACCATGACCAAAAAAAGTATATATAAAAATATATATATATATATATATATATATATATATATATATATATATATATATATATATATATATATATATATATATATATATATATATATATATATATACACACTCCATTATACACTCACCTAAAGGATTATTAGGAACACCTGTTCAATTTCTCATTAATGCAATTATCTAATCAACCAATCACATGGCAGTTGCTTCAATGCATTTAGGGGTGTGGTCCTGGTCAAGACAATCTCCTGAACTCCAAACTGAATGTCAGAATGGGAAAGAAAGGGATTTAAGCAATTTTGAGCGTGGCATGGTTGTTGGTGCCAGACGGGCCGGTCTGAGTGTTTCACAATCTGCTCAGTTACTGGGATTTTCACACACAACCATTTCTAGGGTTTACAAAGAATGGTGTGAAAAGGGAAAAACATCCAGTATGCGGCAGTCCTGTGGGCAAAAATGCCTTGTTGATGCTAGAGGTCAGAGGAGAATGGGCCGACTGATTCAAGCTGATAGAAGAGCAACTTTGACTGAAATAACCACTCGTTACAACCGAGGTAAGCAGCAAAGCATTTGTGAAGCCACAACACGCACAACCTTGAGGCGGATGGGCTACAACAGCAGAAGACCCCACCGGGTACCACTCATCTCCACTACAAATAGGAAAAAGAGGCTACAATTTGCACAAGCTCACCAAAATTGGACAGTTGAAGACTGGAAAAATGTTGTTACCACTGTGCAGGCTGGTGGTGGTGGTGTAATGGTGTGGGGGATGTTTTCTTGGCACACTTTAGGCCCCTTAGTGCCAATTTGGCATCGTTTAAATGCCACGGCCTACCTGAGCATTGTTTCTGACCATGTCCATCCCTTTATGACCACCATGTACCCATTCTCTGATGGCTACTTCCAGCAGGATAATGCACCATGTCACAAAGCTCGAATCATTGTTTTAACTGTTTTAACTCAGTGCATCACAGCGTGGTATGGGAACAGCACCAGTCATGACTGCAAAGCCCTGCAAAGAGTAGTGCGCTTATCCGAGCGTATCTCAGGGTCAGCTCTCCCGTCTCTGCAGGACGTCTACACCAAACGCTGCAAAGGTAGAGCTACCAAGATCATCAAGGACTCTAATCACCCTGCAAACCCTCATTTCACGCTGCTGCCATCTGGTAGCGCTTCAAGCCTGATGGCCAAAACTGAGAGACTCAGGAGGAGCTTCTTCCCCAGGCCATCAGACTCCTGAACTTAACGTCACGTGACTTCACTTCAGGATAAACATCGATACACTGTCATTGCACTGCACTTTCTGTTCGTTGTTACTGTGTAACAACCTGTTATAAACCTGTTTGCACATTATACTCTTATACATTTGTTAACCACATATTTATAAGTCTACAGTTTACTCACTGCACAGTCTACTTCAATTATTTTATTCCACTTTATCCTTATTTGTTACCTTTTTTTCTCTCTTGACTTGATTATTTATAATTCTACAGATATAGACATATATAGACATATATATATATATATATATATATATATATATATATATATATATAGATAGTACTTTTTTTTTTTTATCCTATTTCTATATAATTTCCTCCTTGTGTTTTTAACTGTGAATTTGCACTGTCCATGGAGCGGACCTGTTTACATTTCACTGCCGGTTGTATATTCTGTATATAACTGTGTATGTGACAAATAAAACTCTTGAATCTTGAATCTTGAATCATTTCAAATTGGTTTCTTGAACATGACAATGAGTTCACTGTACTAAAATGGCCCCCACAGTCACCAGATCTCAACCCAATAGAGCATCTTTGGGATGTGGTGAAACGGGAGCTTCGGGCCCTGAATGTGCATCCCACAAATCTCCATCAACTGCAAGATGCTATCTTATCAATATGGGCCAACATTTCTAAAGAATGCTTTCAGCACCTTGTTGAATCAATGCCACGTAGAATTAAGGCAGTTCTGAAGGCGAAAGGGGGTCAAACACAGTATTAGTATGGTGTTCCTAATAATCCTTTAGGTGAGTGTATATGCCCATTATATATACTCCATTATATATGCGCACACACACACACACACACACACACACACACACACACACACACACACACACACAATTACCATGGCACCATGACAAAAAAAAAAAAAAAAAAAGGAGTATTAAAATTATACAAGTATATGGAGTATTTTTTTATATATACAAAAACATAGTAATTGCCATGATTATGACATTACTATAATAATAATAAATAATAATAATAATAATAATAATAATAATGAAACTCAATATTAACATGGCAACATGACCACAAACCAATATAAAACAGGGTATTATCATTATACAAAATCCGAAACTATATAAATAATGTACTATTTGCATAGTACCATGTGAACAAACAATTATATGTCCAAAGAACATGGTATTTTCATGGTGCCAAATCCAAAACCATAGTATTACCACAGTAAATGTCCAAAACAAAGCATTACCATGACACATCAAAACTCAATGCATTTACTTGATATATGAAATCCAAAACCATCATATTTTTATGCGAGACGTCCAAAACCATGGTTCAATGTCCTACATGTCAAAACAAACAACAACAACATAGTAATTGCTATGATTATGACAGTATAAATAATAAATAAATAAATATAAAACAGGGTATTATCATGGTAAAGCCATGGTATTCGGGAGATGTTCAAAATGCGTTAATGACATGGTACTATCTCGAAAAAAAAAACATGGTATTATCATGGTGCCACGTTGAAAACCATAAGTATGATCACGGTACATATCCAAAACAATACAACAAAATATAGTTAATAGCAAAGTACCACAGTTTTATTTTCTTAGCAGTAACTGTAATAACTTTGGTACCTGGAAAACTACAGATACCACGGTAAATATGTGCAAGGAAAAAGAGAGAGCGATAAAGAATGATTGACACGGTCAAGAGAATCGTACTGCTCTCTCAAATAAACAGGCTGATCGAACAGTCCATTACTGTCTGGCAGTCTCTGTAAATCACTGCAAAATGCCCTCCATTACAGCCAATCCTCAGAGCCATTCAGCACGACGCCGACACTGATGACACGCTAACAACACAAATAACAAGACAATCCAATAATTCAGCATTACACTCCATCTCAAAGCGCTTCTGTGTTGACAACAGCCAGCACTCAAGGCTCTGAAGCATTAGCAGGACTTAATTCGTCATCTTTTGTCTGGGACACGTTTAATCGTAATGACAGAGAGCGTGAACGCCAATCTTCAGATTTCTAATATGCAGATGATGTATCCATGAAAAGGGGAGCAAAGCAGAGAATTGAATGGTTCGGTGCACATCAGTAGAGGATTCTGGGCAGGATTAAAGAAGAAGGGAGGAGAGATGTATGAAAGGTCAGGGGAACACCTGCTGCACGGGCCGGTGTGAGCCACGGCTGGCACCAAGCCCTCAGAGCCAAACACTCATGCTAGGAAACAAAAACACAAGTGAAAAAGGGAAAACACAGCATTCTGCTTCCCCACAATCCCCCTCACAGAGAATAAACAACAAACACAAATCAACTCGTCACTGCAAGACTCTGGAGGATTGACTAAACCTTCTGTTGAGTGTTGTGAAAAAACACAAACGGAGATGGACTGCTAAGAAGTTTCTTCCCAAACAGTCTTATACTTTTGCTAAAAAAAAAAAGACCTAGTTTTTAGGACATTAAATCAGGGTTATACCAAGTTGTTTTGGATATGCAATTTTACCATATGTAATATTACTATAATGATAAATAATCAGATCATGAGCTGCTTGAGTTTAAAAGAAGACAGTGTTGCTCTTCACTCTGGAATATGCAGTGCATTTATATAGATAAAATGCAACCTTTGAGATTTTATAATTTTACTAAGCCATACAGTAGTGCTGGGCGGTATGACCAAAAATTTATATCACGTATTTTTCAAAATTGCACTGCGGTTTCGCGGTAGCCTATATGACTGTATTTTGTTCCCCATGCATGCATGACCGGGTGTTAACCACATTTTCTACTGATTGAGAGTGGAAATACTGCAGTAGATTGACTAGAATGCCCTATTTTACTGTCATGACGAGTGAATATTGTAGAACAATCACACACTAGAGTTAATACAGGTTTGCAAGGCCCCACAAAATTATGCTGTGCAACAACCAATAAGATCTGCAACACGCTCATTACAGACACATGAATATTAAAATATGACCACGGAGAGAAAAAAATAGAGTTGAGGGCACCTTAAGCATTTTAAAAATCTAACCCTATATAACAACACACTGCCAAAACGAGGGAGAAATGCGGAAGAACATTTAAAGGTCTAAGGATATATTTCAACACAGAAAGAATAAAGCAGCTACTTTTTTGCCCATTCTTCTTTAAATTGTCAGTCTATATCATTGTCTTCTGTGTATCAGAATAATTTGTTGTGTCATCGCGTTCATCATCAGACGCACGACTACAGTGCAACGGGACCCCTCTCAAACAGTCGCGCTGCGCCGCGTTACGAACGTCGTTTAAGCGACACACACCGGTACTGCGGTATAATAAAAATTCATATCATAACAAAAATAAACACCGGTATTCGGTATGAACCGGTATACTGCCCAGCACTACCATACAGAGATTTCTATTGCCATGCTGGGTATTTTTTGAAGCACCTTGGTGCACAAACATGTTAATCATTCATTCAGTATCGTGGACACATCACATCAGAGCCACACTGTAAAATCCAGTTGTTCTAACAAACATGTTTTAGTTAACTTAATGTCTTAACTTAATAGTGTGTACTATTCACATACAGTACTATGCCTTGCTTACTCAGAAAACTCAAGTTAAGATTAATTGATTGGTTTGAATGCCATTTTGTCAAGCCAAAAAAAAAAAAAAGGAAATCTTAAATCATAAATTCTTAATAGACTTTTCACTCATTTCCTGCAGTTATCCTTCTCTAGTTGCATTCATTTATTTCCCAAAGTTATCTTGAATGTTGTATTGTCAATACGACTGAAAAATTTGACATAAGCGGACATCATAAATTGATTTTCGTAAAATGTTTTGTTTGAACTCACCATTATGGTGATCGGTGTTCCCTTTGGCTGGCATTTGGAACTTAATTTTTTATCATCGTAATTATCTTCCTATTAATGCAGCGATGCAACAAGAAATCACAGTTATTTGATTTCAAAGGAAGGGAAGTAATAAATAGGTTGTATTTGAAAGGTTTGAGACTTCTAACTAAATCATTAACCGTCGAGTAATGATCTTTTATTTATTTATTTTTGCTAACACATGTCATAAACACCTTGTAAGACATTTAACTGGGTTAATATAATCCTATATTTGTGACAATACCTTGCAATTGATCATGCTTGAGTCACACACAGACTTCAACACTCAGCATGCAAAACACAACAATGGTAACAATTACATTTTATTTAAAGCAAATTATCAAGTACTCTTTACAGTTCCTTTTTAGTTACTAGAACTCGTGTCGTGAACTATACTAAGCTTTTGTCAGTACAACATACTATTACTATTTCACTTTACTTTTTAGCTTTTTTTAAGGCAATGGGGTCTGCATGCTTTTTTTAATTAGTCTAACTAATTAGATTTTACAGTGCACCTGATGGAATCACTCTACCACTAACTTCACCAAACAAAATCACACACATCCTGTTTTTAAACAGGTTTTCCAAACACTTTTCCCATCTGCCATTGGTCAGACCAGCAGATAGTCCCACCCCCAAACTCATGCCATTGGCAGACTTTCAAACAAACAGAGCAACGTTTTGATTTCTGGAGAATCAACATACACATGGTGTACATATCGTTGTCTCTGCATGTTAAAGTCACCATGAAATCTAAATGGATGATCCTTGTTTTGTAAAGGAATGTTGCAGTATTAATTATACATAAATAACCCATGCACATTATTATCATTTTTTAAATTCATCTTATTTATAATATTTAAATAGAAATAAATTCCCCTCCCTCTTGCAGCATCTCTTCTCTGATGACAAGGGCGGGACAACCTGTCACATGACTGGTCATGAGATCCACCAATAGCAAACCACCACCATCCAATCAATTCCCCACAGACAAAACCAAGTCCCACCTTATATTTGTTCTTGTTCCAGAAGCAGTTACACTCTAATATACGTCACAATAGGGAAGGAAAGACTATTTTCATGCCAACTTTAAAGGGACTTTACATAAAGTCATTAAGGTTTGGAACGACAACATGAGGGCGAGTAAATGATCACAGAAAGCTCATTTCTGGGTCGTCTATCCCTTTAAGTAAAGTATCTGCAGCTAGGAGTAATTGACATGTCAATTTGGCGAATAGGTTGTGAAAGCTGTTTGTTAGGGTGTGTGACAGGGTTAGGCGACCTGCAGCTATCCCTGTCTCCTTTAGGTTGGGACGGGAGAAAGTATTTTAACATCAAAAATTACACACATCACCTTTAAACAAAAGACTAATGGAAAAACTGAGAGTGGCTTTTGGGACTTTAAGAACTATTAAGTCATTAATCTAAAATTGCCATTTTATCCGACCTTCATCAGGATGATTTTGATGGAGGTTGATTTCCTGAACGCTCAGCACAGTTCATTAGTATTCCTGTGGACAGGGTGGGAGGGGACATTCACTCACATTTATGGTGTTTAAGGACATTAAGGAGGCTTTAAATACAGTCCTGGGTCTCTGTCACACCCCACATTAAAAATGCACTCAAACAGCAACTTCAACACAATCTTATGCCAGTTCCTAAATGTTTTACGTTTTGGCATAAAAGTTGTGTTTATTTATTTTTTAAAAGTAAAATACTGGCTATTTTTTTTAACCCCCCATTTGGTCGCAAGATTTTGAGTCATCTATCAACTGTCTTGTCTTACAGTAAAAAAGTCTCACTATGCACTTTTAGAAGAAAAGATTCTATATAGAAGCTTAAAGGGTTATGTGAATAACACTGATGATCTCTTCATCACTGCTCCTGTTAGTGGGTGGGATATATTAGGCAGCAAGTGAACATTTTGTCCTCAAAGTTGATGTGTTAGAAGCAGGAAAAATGGGCAAGCGTACGGATTTGAGTGAGTTTGACAAGGGCCAAATTGTGATGGCTAGACGACTGGGACAGAGCATCTCCAAAACTGCAGCTCTTGTGGGGTGTTCCCGGTCTGCAGTGGTCAGGATCTATCAAAAGTGCTCCAAGGAAGGAACAGTGGTGAACCGGCCACAGGGTCATGGGTGGCCAAGGCTCATTGATGCACGTGGGGAGCGAAGGCTGGCCCGTGTGGTCCGATCAAACAGACGAGCTACTGGAGCTCAAACTGCTCAAGAAGTTAATGCTGGTTCTGATAGAAAGGTGTCAGAATACACAGACCAGTCAGGGTGCCCATGCTGACGCCTGTCCACCGCCAAAAGCACCAACAGTGGCACGTGAGCATCAGAACTGGACCACGGAGCAATGGAAGAAGGTGGCCTGGTCTGATGAATCACGTGTTCTTTTACATCACGTGGATGGCCGGGTGCGTGTGCGTGGCTTACCTGGGGAACACATGGCACCAGGATGCACTATGGGAAGAAGGCAAGCTGGCGGAGGCAGTGTGATGCTTTGGGCAATGTTCTGCTGGGAAACCTTGGGTCCTGCCATCCATGTGGATGTTACTTTGACACGTGCCACCTACCTAAGCATTGTTGTAGACCATGTACACCCTTTCATGGAAACGGTATTCCCTGGTGGCTGTGGCTCTTCCAGCAGGATAATGCTCCTGCCACAAAGCACAAATGGTTCAGGAATGGTTTGAGGAGCACGGGTCAGGGCTGTTTTGGCAGCAAAAGGAGGACCAACACAATGTTAATGATTGGTGTATATAGAATGGGACCATTTTACGGATTTAATATTAATTAATTTTGTTTTAATTTAATTTTGATCACATTTTATTAATTAAGCAGCACATTATTAAATTCATCACTAGACAAGACTGAAATAACATGAAAGTATTATGCAATAATTTAAGACATTTATTCTTATATAAAACCATTTTGGCATTAAGGGTTTTTAAAATGGAATCAATAACCCTAGAGTTCTAAATAGAACCCCATTGAGTGTATAGAGTTCTGAAATTAATGGATAAACCATTAATAATAATAATACTTAATAATAAAAAAAAAAAAAGCTATAACTTCTGATGCTAAATATCCCCTTTGTTAGAAAATATATCATTCTTATATTTATATTAAAAGGTGTAATTTTTGCACCACTAGCAGTTTGCTTGTTTGAGTGGCAATAGCAATATTAGCTCAACCAATGGCATGTGTTTTGGGCGGAGCTTCCTGTTTATCCAAACTCAGCTTCAGATGACAGCCGCTACTGCTGTTTCCACAGCACACATCCGTCACTCTCCTGCGGGAAATTGAGTTATTAGTCCCATAACAAAGTTATCATGAGGTTATTACACCGCAGCTGCCCTTAACACAGCTGGAATAACCACTGCAATTCATCAACGCATGCTTCAGATGTGCAAACGCAGTGTCAAATGCAGACTACAGGGACAAAGGAAGACTTTTTTCTTTGGTTTTCCTTTGTAATATTTCATTAAATATAATATCTAAACAAGGTATAATTACTTCAGAAGCAAAATTACAATTTTCTTTACACAATCTATATATATAAAGTTCTGAATATATTTTGTAGTTCATTTATTTTTGTTATTTCACTGGCAGTTTTTTTTCTTGTTATATGCATACTTTCTGATTTATGTTTAAAATAAGAAACTGATATTTTAGTATCATTTTTGTACTATTATACACTCACCTAAAGGATTATTAGGAACACCATACTAATACTGTGTTTGACCCCCTTTCGCCTTCAGAACTGCCTTAATTCTACGTGGCATTGATTCAACAAGGTGCTGAAAGCATTCTTTAGAAATGTTGGCCCATATTGAGAGGATAGCATCTTGCAGCTGATGGAGATTTGTGGGATGCACATCCAGGGCACGAAGCTCCCGTTCCACCACATCCCAAAGATGCTCTATTGGGTTGAGATCTGGTGACTGTGGGGCCATTTTAGTACAGTGAACTCATTGTCATGTTCAAGAAACCAATTTGAAATGATTCAAGCTTTGTGACATGGTGCATTATCCTGCTGGAAGTAGCCATCAGAGAATGGGTACATGGTGGTCATAAAGGGATGGACATGGTCAGAAACAATGCTCAGGTAGGCCGTGGCATTTAAACGATGCCAAATTGGCACTAAGGGGCCTAAAGTGTGCCAAGAAAACATCCCCCACACCATTACACCACCACCACCAGCCTGCACAGTGGTAACAAGGCATGATGGATCCATGTTCTCATTCTGTTTTACGCCAAATTCTGACTCTACCATCTGAATGTCTCAACAGAAATCGAGACTCATCAGACCAGGCAACATTTTTCCAGTCTTCAACTGTCCAATTTTGGTGAGCTTGTGCAAATTGTAGCCTCTTTTTCCTATTTGTAGTGGAGATGAGTGGTACCCGGTGGGGTCTTCTGCTGGTGTAGCCCATCCGCCTCAAGGTTGTGCGTGTTGTGGCTTCACAAATGCTTTGCTGCATACCTCGGTTGTAACGAGTGGTTATTTCAGTCAAAGTTGCTCTTCTATCAGCTTGAATCAGTCGGCCCATTCTCCTCTGACCTCTAGCATCAACAAGGCATTTTCGCCCACAGGACTGCCGTGATACTGGATGTTTCCCTTTTCACACCATTCTTTGTAAACCCTAGAAATGGTTGTGTGTGAAAATCCCAGTAACTGAGCAGATTGTGAAATACTCAGACCGGCCCGTCTGGCACCAACAACCATGCCACGGTCAAAATTACTGAAATCATCTCTCTTTCCCATTCTGACATTCAGTTTGGAGTTCAGGAGATTGTCTTGACCAGGACCACACCCCTAAATGCATTGAAGCAACTACCATGTGATTGGTTGATTAGATAATTGCATTCATGAGAAATTGAACAGGTGTTCCTAATAATCCTTTAGGTGAGTGTAGTTTGTATTATTATTTTGAATCAGGTTTTTTATATATTTTCCATTTTCATGTCTTAGTAATTTTGCTGTGTTTTTCTATTTTTAATATGTTTAAATGTCTATATAGTTTTTATTATTTTTTAATATTATTTTTAGTTATTTTAGTACATCAAAATAAATTACATTAAAATGAGAAGTGCTGCCTTGGCAACTAGCTAGCTAAAAATAAAGTAAGTTTAAGATTTTGGTACTTCATTTTAATTTCAGTTACCTTTTTATTTCAAGTAATGAAAATGTTTTTTGTTTTTTTATGGTTTTAGTTTTAGTGAACTTTAATAACCCTCACTGTAAAGAATAAAAAAAAAAAAAAGATTAATAGAGTCTTTCTACTTAAAAATTTTATGCAATTCAAAGTCACTTGCCATTTCTTTGTGAAATTTACTATCATTTTCAGAGTGAAAGTTGTTTCTACACCAATTTTTTTCAGTGCTCATAAAAAAACAAAATAAAAATAAAACAGAGGAGAGGAGAAAGTTAATTCAAGACAGATTGTCTGAAAAACAAGCCTTAACATATCTAACAACATTTTGCTTTAACCACATTTAAAGGACGTTGAAATACACTGTATTGCCAAAAGTTTTGGGACGCCTGCCTTTACATGCACATGAACATTAATGACATCCCATTCTTAATCCGTGGGGTTTAATATGGAGTTGTCCCACCCTTTGCAGCTATAACAGCTTCAACTCTTCTGGGAAGGCTTTCCACAAGGTTTACGAGTGTATTTATGGTAATTTTGGACCATTCTTCTTGAAGCGCATTTGTGAGGTCAGGCACTGATGTTGGACGAGAAGGCCTGGCTCGCAGTCTCCGCTCTAATTCATCCCAAAGGTGTTCTGTCGGGTTGAGGTCAGGACTCTGTGCAGGCCAGTCAAGTTCCTCCACACCAAACTCACTCATCCATGTCTTTATGGACCGACGCTTTGTGCACTGGTGCGCAGTCATGTTGGAACAGGAAGGGACCATCCCCAAACTGTTCCCACAAAAATTGGAGCATGAAATTGTCCAAAATGTCTTGGTATGCTGAAGCATTAAGAGTTCCTTTCACTGGAACTAAGGGGCCAGGCCCAACCCCTTAAAAACAACCCCCACACCATAATCCCCCCTCCACCAAACTTTACACTTGGCAAAATGCAGTCAGGCAGTACTGTTTCTCCTGGCAACCGCCAAAATCTAGACTCGTCCATGAGATTGCCAGACAGAGACACGGAATTGGTCACTCCAGAGAACACGTCTCCACTGCTCTAGAGTCCAGTGGTGGTGTGCTTTACACCACTGCATCCCATGCTTTGCATAAAATTGCACAGGTGGCAACCTATCACGGTACCACGTTTGAGTTCACTGAGCTCCTGAGAGCGATCCATTCTTTTACAAATGTTTGTAGAAGCGTCTGTATGCCTCGTGCTTGATTTTATACATCTGTGGCCATGGAAGAGATGGGAACACCTGAATTCAGTGATTTGGAGGGGCGTCCAAAATGCTTTTGGCAATATAGTATATTTTTAATGGAAAAATTCTGATTCAGAAAATTATATTTAGCAATGTACCCAACACTGCAAAAAAATACTAGAAAACAAACAATAACGCATTTCATGCATTTTTATATTGATTCATTTTTATAACACAGGTACAGTGTAAATCTTTTTTGGTGTCTTTTTCCCCCGATTATATGATTGAAATCAACAAACAATAGAAATGCGATACAGTATCCTCTGAATAGCTGACTGTTTCTTTGGGGAGGGATATGAATAGACAAAATCAATATGCTGGTGACAGTGTGAAAAAGTGCTGAGCGGGAGAGCCCAGGGGGTGGCACGGCAAGCCAGAGGTAAAAAACATTAGAATAGGGAAAAACTGCGATGAATATGAAACAGAGGGTGGCTGTGCAGACGCTGCTAAAGCGCAAAGTCAGGATCAGTCCCATCTGTTGGGCGCCACCATCAAGCCCAAAGGATTTAAGGGTTTGCTTGCCGTCCTCAAAGTGTCCCAAAGTTCCTCTGCATTGGTCTTTGAGTTGTTAGGAAAGTTATTTGTAGTTAAAGAGGGCCTATTATGCATTTTCACATGTTCAGCTTTCTTTAGTGTATAATGTTGCTGTTTGAGCATGAAAAAGCTCTGCAAAGTTACAAAGCACAAAGTCCCTCCAGTGGGAGTTCTTCTCTATATCAGTGTCAGTGTTTCTAAACTCCCTGAAACGCCTCCATTGTAGTTTTTTTCCGGGAACGAACACGTCATATTCCTCATTTAAATAATTCCCACCCAAGGCATATGCAAAATAAAGGGGCAGGGCCTTGTTGAGTGAGCTAGTAGTGTGTTGAAACTGGTGGTTATGGTAAGGGGTGAGACATTTCCCAAACATGCTGGAAACGCTTGACCAATCACAACACACTGCTCCAGCCGACAAATCAGAGCAAACTGTGCGTTTCAGAAGGCGGGGCTTCATAGAGACAGGAACTAAACAGAGCGTTACCGACAGACTGGGAAGAGAGGAGCTGCAACAATGGAGAATATGGAGAAAATAATCAGGTTTTCATGTTTGAATGTTGTTGTAGTAGAGCCCAAAAACAAAATCAAGACTAAAAATGGGCATAATAGGTCCTTTAAAATACTTATCAAGCTGTCAACCTTTTATCAGTGTTGCACAGAAGCATTGGGAAAGTACTTTTGTTTTTATTTCTCTATTTTTCTGGTCTACACCTCTATTTTTAGATTGTATCACATTAAGGTGGGTAGCTCAATCCAGCTTCTCTAAATCTAATATCCAGCAGAGTTTAGCTCTGGCTCTAATCAAACACAATGCTGAAGGTCTTGGGAGTTCTCTTGAAAATTACAGGCAGGTTTGTTAGATCAGGAGCTACACTCTGCAGGAAAGCAGATTTCTGGGAAAAGGAACAAACAGGAATCAAACTGAAAGCCCTCGGAAAATCATTAAAATAGTTTTATGCAAGCATTTTTTACTTGCGCACTTTGAGTTTCAGTGGTGAAGAGAGACTGAGTTAGATGAAGAAATGAGGAAGAACTGTATGAAAGAAAAGAGAAAAAAATTATGAAATAAATAAGGGAAAGCAGAGACATTTTCAACAGAACTTGAAGTCTTTAATATCAACAATACCTATAAAAAAACTCTTCGTAAGCATTTCCCTTCATCTCAGTGGTAGTTGCGCTTAAATTGGGCTCACATAGCCTAACTCTCTCATTCGGCATGAATCCATGTTTTTCACGGCTGCAGTGTTCATTTTGACAGCCATTTTTGATTTAGTCTTAGTCTTCAGATGAAAATGCTTATTAGTCTTAAGTCACATTTTAGTCATTTTGTCTTTCATAGTTTTAGTCGACGAAAAGTCATTGCATTTGTTGTCAAGTTTTAGTCATTACTTTTAGTCAAACTGCCGTTACCAACATTCATTTTAGTAGCTTTTTTATATAGTCTTTAGACAAAAATGGTCATTATAATTTTTCTCTATTTAGACCAATTCAATTCGCGAAATTATGCGAAATTTAAATCAGACTGTATTGACATTGCACTCTTAGTAGTAGCACAGTAGTATCCCTTTACCACTTAAGGGTGAGTAAATGATGATAGATTTTTCATTTTGGGGTGAACTATACCTTTAAGACCTCATTAATAGCCTACCAGGATCTCATAGCCTACTACTACACATGCTTTATCTTAAACTGTTAACATTTATTTAAGACACAAATGACTAAGTTTACGAGGGCACTCGCAAAGACGGGATTTTGACACTATGTGTATTTGAACATTCAAGCACAAAGCACGAAATAGAACTCAAGTTTAGTCAGGCGCTGTACGAGGTGCGCGTATCTAACTTAACCCGCGTATTTACCTAAATTAATTCTCCCTCGCTGCTTAATGTGTCTGAATGGTTTGCTTAAAAAGCGTTTAAATGATAAGCTTACATGATGCAACACGATTTAAATATTTCAACCGGGCTATCGCCCATGCCGTAAGCTAACATACAGGCTAGAGTTTGTTCAAACATGGAAAGCAATATACATCCATCAAGTTTATAATCAAACTAACCTAAAATCAGTGGGGACGATGATGCTGTGTTTTTATCTGCTTCATGTGCCCGTCAACTTCCATTCCATCCACAGCTTTAGTCAAATGACCTGTTGGCTGGGGATTTTACTGACTAACTCCATCTCTGCTCCATTTCTTTCTTTCTTTATTTTATTTTTTTAGAATACTTCTAGTGTAGACTAATCTGAAAATGGTCACACAAAGAACGATCTTTGATAGGTATAAATGTCAGCTATTAAAAAAAAAAAAAAAGCTTGCTAGTTTGAGTTTTGGTAGCTTAGCCTACCCGTACCTGTGACGTCAGCTGCCGCTGCGGCTATCTGAGAGATTCGATTATGCAGGCGGCCCCACTGACGGACGCACATTTTTGAAAGACAGCATAGGATAGCAATGTCCGATATTCCTCAAATAACATTCTAGTCCCGTCTCGTCTTGTTAACAAAGAAACAGCGTACGTTTCGTCATAGATTTTATCTTCAGATATTAGTTTAGCTTGTCAACGTCTCGTTTTAGTCACAGAAAAAGTGGGCATTGACAAATATTTTTCGTCATCGTCTTTGTTAACGAAATTAACACGGCTGCAAAGTAACATTTAATTGCCAACCTATTATTTATTTTGTAAACAAAGCTTTGTGCTTCACTCATGCGTGAGGTTTGACTGACAGTTTGAGGAGCCAATGGCGTTACGAGAGGTTTAGTCTTTTTTAATACTTTTCATTTGTTAAATATTTGAAAACCCACAAAGAGAAGTAAAGGGCGACTAATAATAGTAAAGTGACTTACAATAAAATAAAAAAAAAAAAACAGATATGGAGCTATGGAGACAGCGACAATAGCTCCGACCCCGGAGTGTTCCACAGAAAAAATTTAAGTCAACCACGAACAGTCTGGAACAACATGAGTAAATGATGACAGACTTATAGAGTATAGAAAGTTCCTAGCCTGATGTCGTCATACTCAGTTCTAGTCAGAATGAGTCTGATACTGCTCCATTGGGCTGTGATTATGGGGCGTTTCAACCGAACCAAGAAAGACCTTAATTGGATAGACCTACAGCCAATCAGAGCAACGGAGCGACACATAGTTGTCAACAGAACTCAACTGCACGCACGCTGGAAGTAGAAGAAGAAGAAGAGTGTAAACGATCTTTGCCGGTGTTGTAAAAGAATTTAAGGAAACACGGAGGACTTACCAACACGATCATCATTTTTGAGAGAAATAGTAAAGGTGAATGCATAAGAACAAGTTCTCCGTTTAGGATTAGAACAAATTCAATCCAACCGCTCTTTGGTGACGTGGATGATTACGTTACAGTTGATCATCTGTCCATCGTCGTATAAAGCACGCCCTGACAATCTGATTGGTCCGAACAGCTCTGGTTCGAGCATAGTTGCTCCATAACGGATCAAGTCCAGACCGAACTTCCCGACCTCAAATGTTGTGGGCGGGGCTAAATTCGGCTGGCATCCAGGCTAGAAAGTTCCTATAACTGAAGAATGGCCAATGTATGGATATTATACTTTATAAACCATATGAGGCAGAAGAACAAACTACACGCTCTCAGGTCTATAGTGATCAAACAGGAGATTCAGCACCACGGACAGCTCCCGGTCATCTGAGCGAAGCCACATATCTCTGCCTAATCCAAAAGAAATGAGGGGCGGAAAAAACACAATAATACAAAACACAAAAGAGCAAAAAAGGCTTGGAAAGACAAACACTGCATTCGTTCCCCTGCCACAGTCTTTTCATTTTTCCTTTCGGGCACTGAGGCAGAGGTTAGATAAACACAGGGATGTGTAGAGAGAAACGCATTGTATTAAGAGGTGAGCAGTTGCCTCAAGGGGAATGTATTCATTCCTTCTGCTTGCTCAGCTCTCCGCACAACATTGTTATTTTATGAAACATTCGGCTTTTATTGGCCATTTTACAGGCAATACTGCCACAGGTGTTTGACTGCATTATAACGAAACACTAGAGGAAGTGCTCAGCAAACTCAATCTGACCAAAGAGAAATCAGGAAAACAGAATCGATTGCGGGGGAGTTTAGCCTCCACTGATTGACTAGGTGGACTATGAGAAATGGCATTCATGCTTTGTGTTGCTCACCAGCATGAAAGAGGAAAGTAGAAGGAATATAAAGGAATAGGGTATTCAGTCATCATTTACTCCTCATATCCATTGTAAAGCTTGAACACTCCAGTCTCCTTCAGAATTTCTCCTTTTGTGTTCCTCAAAGGCCAAGTCAAACAGCTTCATATCTGTCACACTAATGCCGTTTAACTGTATAACTGAGAGCAAAGTAAACATAGTACAGCTGTAAACATTTGTGTAAACAGCATTTGTTGCTGGATTGGGAAGCTACTTTCAGGATATGGCGTCAACCACACATAACGGGTAAATATGTCTCCTTTATCTTGGGATGAGACGTTATGTGATTTGAAAATCTATCTATCTATCTATCTATCTATCTATCTATCTATCTATCTATCTATCTATCTATCTATCTATCTATCTATCTATCTATCTATCTATCTATCTATCTATCTATCTATCTATCTATCTATCTATCTATCTATCCATCTATATTTAGTTCCATCCATCCATCCATCCATCCATTGTTCTATCTATTGTTCCATCCATCCATCTATCATTCCATCCATCCATTTATCTATCTTTAGTTCCACCCATCTATCTATCTTTAGTTCCATCCATCCATCCATCCATCCATCCATCCATCCATCCATCCATCCATCCATCCATCCATCCATCCATCCATCCATCCATCCATCCATCCATCCATCCAGCCATCCAGCCATCTTTCTCTATAAATATAGATTTCAGTCAAAGAGTTAAACCATAGAGATTTTTCAGCTATACTGCATCACCCAATCTTATTTTTGACACAACAAAATACATTGCAATGCAAAAAAATTAAAAATAACATGCTGGTCCTCTGGCCACACATTTATCGCTGACTGTTCAGCAAGTATAAAGATCTTGTGGACCATAAGTCACATTAGCAGTCAGATTTCATCTCTGTAGCAAGAGAAGAGCAGAGAGGTTTTGACACTGAGCACCTTCAGTAGTAGTTAGAAGAAATTGATTGTTCAGCAGGGGATAATCTGGACGAGAGCATTGGAGAGGTAAATCACATCAATACTGTATTTCAAACACAAGTGTATGGAAGTCATGGCCGTAGACACAGTCAATATCCTCACCCGATGCACCAGATGCACAGCGACAGGCTTGCTTTGGCACTCACCCATAAAGATATACTTACACACACAAACACAACTGTGATGGCTCATTAAAAGAACTGTTCACATTTCAGATACAAATGCGATCTAGATCAAAGATGAAGTGGCTTTGAAGATGTGTGTTTGTATTGTAAATGTGAATGTGTGCATTGGGACGGATGTTCAGACGGTGACAGAAAACAAAATGCACAATCCCATAGGGAAGAAAACATGTTTGCTGCAAGTAAAAATGGTACTGCAATTGTTGCAAAACACCCAAACATGGATGCATCACCCTCTGGGGTGAAAACACGGGAGATATTCCCACAGAAAACAAGTCATTCACACAGGATACTTCCGTCTGAACTGTAAGTCAGTGTGTAAGAACTGAGCTGAAGGGAAAATAAACAAAAGTAAACTGAAATATTAACAAATATAAAATAAGTGCAGATGAATACAGGGACCAACACATTTTTTCCATGAATCATTCAAACTACATTTGGATGTGATCATGGACATTAGAGGCGCACAATTTGTAGAAAAACCTCTAATAGCGGTCTTCTGATTAAAAAGATAAAACATAAATAAACAAATACATACACAATTCCAGGTTTGCTGTGCCTGTTTGTAGGGCTGGTCAATCTTTTTGTGATTAAATATCAATATAGCTACTTAATTCTACAACTAAATAAAAATACAAAAAAGAATGGAATATTTCAACCAGTGCCGGTTTGAATCCCAGAAGGGCGAGTAGAACCGGAGAGGTTACACAGCTATTAAATATAATGTATATTAAGGTTGGGTGTTTGCGCTGGGCGTTCACTCGTAGGGCCCTATATCTGAGCGCATGCTCTGAAGCTCATGTCGCAGGTGCACTTAGGGTGTGTCCGAATCCACTTTTGCTAGTTTAACGATGGAAAAAATGGTTGGCGCATCAGGCGCATGGTCCAAAAGGTTGTCCCTAGTCTCTTAAGGAGTCATGGGTGTGTTTTGGGCGTAACATGCAATAAACCAATCAGAGTCTCATCTCCCATTCCCTTTAAAAGCCAGTTGCGCTCGCACCACAGCTATTTACATGGCAGAATTTGTGAGCAGAAAGACTGAACGCTTCTCCAGAGAGGAATCTTTTATTTTTTATATTTAAATGTGTGTGTGTGTGTGTGTGTGTGTGTGTGTGTGTGTGTGTGTGTGTGTGTGTGTGTGTGTGTGTGTGTGTGCTGCTGTGTGTCCCTGTGTGTGTACACGCGCTGTATATATGTGCCTATAGGACCTTTAAATAACATAAAAAATACTGCGATATTGACTTTATTATGACATTGCGCCAGTGTATGATAGCACACAATGATAGGGCCCTAAGCGTTCACGTCAAAACTGAAGTATACTTTCAGCTGGAACACTAAGTCTTCAACTACACTTTTGAATAAAATCACACTCTGATTGAAACCAGGAAATCAACAACAAAACACTTGGCCGTTAATTCATGTATCTTAGTTTGCTCATCTGGTTTACTTTCCATTCACTTCTCAGTTCAGTCTGGAACTAATCTCTAAATCATTCAGGTCTGCTCATCATCATGTTCAAAATGGAGACCAACATAAATTATGTCATGTCAAAAGCATTAATGAGCAGGAAGCAACAGCTTGACTGTGTTGACACTGGCTCTCAAGAGAATTTGGCAGTCATATTTTTTGTGTCTCTACAGGACAGATTTCTCACAGCTGTGGTGCACTGATAGAAAATCATGACACTATTGTGTTGATTATTTTACACTGTATAGAAAAGCTTGCCTTGCATACTAATATGGACTGCATTATCATATTTCAATGATTTTAATTTTATATAATTTTAAAAGGCATTTATTAATGACAATGGGCCCTTCCATACACCCGGCGCAAAACGATGCCAGGCGCAACGCAAGTGTTTTTTGCTAGTTTCAGCCCGACGCAGTCCTAAATTTATCCAACTCCATGTTGTTTAAATAGCAAATGCTCTGGCACGTCTAGTCTGAAACCAGGTGTGTTCAGGTGCATTGTTGGAGCGTTGCTATTTTGAGGAACTGAAAACGACAACGAAACGAAAAAACAAAGTATTTTTTTGTGTTATTTAAAGGGCGTGTTAGTAATAGGCGGTGCACAACACGCGTACACTCTGCTTATTACACACACAGGGACACGCAGCAGCACACACACATTTTTAAGTATTAAAAATAAAAGGATTCAAATGTAAAAGATTATTATTGTGTACATAAATATAACAATGCCTACATGTCATAATGGATAGTCATTGCATGTATCAGAATTAGCCTACCTATTTGCAGTAATGAAGGGCAAGCAGGCGTCATTGGACGAGCAGATCCATTTCCTCACTAGAGAAGCGTTCAGGCTTTCCGCTCGCAAATTCCTCCATGTAAATAGCGAATCCGCCGTGGTGCGAGCGCAACTGGCTTTTAAAGGGAAAGGGAGATGAGACTCTAATTGGTTTATTGCACATTACGCCCAAAACACACCCATGACTCATTAAGAGACTAGGGACAACCTTTTGGACCATGCACCTGGCACGCCAACCGTGTTTCCTGTCGTTAAACTAGCAAAAGTGGATTCGGACACGCCCTAAGTGCACCTGCGCCATGGGCTACAGACCATGCGCTCAGATCATTAAAATAGGGCCCAATATGTTGTAGAGAGAGGACAGAATAGTTGAGGGATGTTGGGTGTCAATAAGGAAATGTTGCAAGCCAGATTCAAACGTGTACCTTCCACATGAGCACCACAACTGCATACTTCCCCACTGCATAGTAGGCAAAAAACAATAAGTAAAAAGAGTAGTATGTCTGAATTCACAGTATTCATAAAACAGTAGGTGAGAAGCATCAGGATGAGGCCAAGGGAGAGTATTTGTCAAAGGCAGTGAAGTGACGCAACTGACGCTGGTAGGTCACATGATAATGACAACATGGCGAATGTAGTAAATCTGAATTACATTTATACTGCACACACTCATACTACACAGAACATGCTTTTAAAATGGTATGATTTATCTATGTAAATAACCTCAGCTCTGATTGGCTACAGTTTGTGAGCAGCACAGAGTGGGCTGTGATTGGCTAACATTCTGTTTTCCATTTTAACACACAATTCTAACTAAACCTAAGGTAGAGGAGAGGACAAGAGAGAGACCGCACACACTCACACACATACATCACTCTGTTTATGGGAGGCCCTGTCCTCTCCATGGTGAAATTTACAGACACCACTATAAAGTCAGATTCATTTCGGTCCTGGTAAATATATAGCCGTTATTCCACCGAAGGGGGGATGGGAGGTTAAGGCGGGAAAGCCCTGAATTAATCTGTTCAGGCGTCTCACATATAGAGCGAGGCCCGGGTCGACATTCAACAGGCTGAGTTATAGCCAACAATACACCACCACAAGAGAATCCACCCTTCAGCTCTGGAAAACACCAAAGCAGCCATGAAAGATACACACTTTAGCTAATCTGAGACTGAATACACGTCTTCAATCTATGTCCCAGGAATATAATAAAGAATAAATTTAGTTCTACTGGTAATTGGCTGTTTTATAAAATGCAAACAATCAATTAGATTGAGAAAACTAACAGGTGGTAAATGGATTTAAAAGCAAGTGATGTCAAATGCATTAGGACTCATTAAAATCTATTTGTAGAAACAGTGGTAGGGCAGAGGGCTCCTGGTGAGAGGGGCTGCTGGATTTTCAATCATTTTCCAGCTACCACAAATTAAATGGGGTACAATTTTTAAACATTACATTTTTGAATGTGTATATGCATTATTCACAATGCGATGCAAACTTAAATATGTGGTCACATAAAATTAGCTACTAAATATGCTCAGTAATGCTTTGCCCTGTATAGAAGTGTTTAACAAACTTTACATTCATAATTATTAGATTTCCCAGCTATTATTGCACATTTTGAAAGAAGTCACTTCTGCCCACTTCATTTATGTGATAAAGTAAAAAAAGCAAAATTATGAAATGTTTTCTGTTTTAATATATTGTAAAATGTAATTTATTCCTGTGATCAAAGCTGAATTTTCAGCATCATTACTCCAGGAGTTTTTGATGAATAGAAAGTTCAAAACAACAGAAATCTTTAACATTAACATTTTAAATGTCCTTACTGTCACTTCTGATAAATTTAATGCATCCTTGTATTATTATTATTTTTTTAAACAAAAAACAAACAAACAAAAATGACCCCAAACATTGCTAAAATAGTAAAATAAAGTACACTTTAAACCTATAATTGTGAGTGTCCGAATTCACAGGTGAAGTGAATAACACTGGTGATCTCTTCATCACGGCACCTGTTAGGGTGGGATATATTAGGCAGCAAGTGAACATTTTGGAGCATTTAGAAGCAGGAACATGGCACCAGGATGCACTATGGGAAAAAGGCAAGCCGGCGGAGGCAGTGTGATGCTTTGGGCAATGTTCTGCTGGGAAGCCTTGGGTCCTGCCATCCATGTGGATGTTACTGTGACACGTACCACCTTCCCTAAGCATTGTTGCAGACCATGTACACCCTTTCATGGAAACGGTATTCCCTGGTGGCTGTGGCTCTTCCAGCAGGATCATGCTCCTGACACAAAGCACAAATGGTTCAGGAATGGTTCAGGTTTGAGGAGCACAACAACGAGTTTGAGGTGTTGACTTGGCCTCCAAATTCCCCAGATCTCAATCCAATCGAGCATCTGTGGGATGTGCTGAACAAACAAGTCAGATCCATGGAGGCCCACCTCACAACTTAAAGGACTTAAAGGATCTGCTGCTAACATCTTGGTGCCAGATACCACAGCACACCTTCAGGGGTCCATGCCTCGATGGGTCAGGGCTGTTTTGGCAGCAAAAGGGACACCAACACAATATTAGGTCATGATGTTATGCCTAATCGGTTTATATACACAATTATAACATTTAAACTCTGTATTAAATTTTTGGGTTTTTTTTGTGCTGGGGCCAGTGAAAACATTGGCTGGGTAGAAATCTGAACTATGGTTGAACCACAGCAGAAGAAAAAGAGCTTACAGTTCAGCCCTGCTGTCTACAGATAGGGGGCATTCATACTGCACAGCATGTCTTTGCTATAAAATGTCTTCCAATTTCCTCTAATAAATAGATATTAGCATAAAAAAAATTAATGTAAACATGTTTTGCTCCGATCTTATAGGACAACCCGTATAACATGAAAGTATGCCATCTAAAAAAAGGATGAGGATTGAGAATGCACAGAAAACAGTCAGTGTTGCAAAAGAGCATCTGAGCAGGGCAAGACTGGCACAGTGACTCACTGATTGGAGGGGATCCACCTCTCCTCAAACACGCTTACAGAAGAGCTGAAGACATAAGTCCACGCCAGTCTGCGGTGTGGGTGTGTGCAGAGGGTGGGATGCATGCTGCTGGTGTCACGACACACAACGGGACACTATGTGTATGTGCACGCAACAGAGAGAGCCGTGGGTCTGGCTTCCAACCGCAGCCTGAAGCCCGTATGCTGTGATGTGTCTGAGTCAACAGAGAGCTGGATGACTGTAGCGCGGCTTATAGTGTCACTGACGGAGACATGCAGAAGACACCTCCACAAACACCACAGACACATCACTTACACCAGAAACACACTCTACACAAGTACACAAACACATCTGTGATTGCCTGACAGTCTTGTTGCACATTCAGGGAGGTGGAAATGCCTTTATTGAGCAGTTTCTGATTTAAAGAGTCCCTGTAATTCTCCTGTAATAGGTTTAAGGTCTAAAAACACTTGAATTTTCTCATATATAAGTATATAATATCCACTGCAGCATCAGCTCTTTTCTCACAGTGTCTGAAACAGTTTTGATAAAGGATTCACCCTCTCTAAACCCCTCCTTTCCGAGAGCCTGCTCTGCTGTAATTGGTCAGACTGCCCAGTCAGTTGTGATTGGTTTAGTCTGATTGGTCAGATTAACCAGTCTGTTGTGATTGGTCTACTCTGTTCTGATTGGTCAAATGGCCCAGTCTGCTGTGATTGGTCTACTCTGCTCTGATTGGTCAAATGGCCCAGTCTGTTGTGATTGGTCTACTCTGCTCTGATTGGTCAAATGGCCCAGTCTGTTGTGATTGGTCTACTCTGCTCTGATTGGTCAGATGGCCCAGTCTGTTGTGATTGGTCTACTCTGCTCTGATTGGTCAGATGGCCCAGTCTGTTGTGACTGGTCTACTCTGCTCTGATTGGTCAGATGGCCCAGTCTGTTGTGATTGGTCTACTCTGCTCTGATTGGTCAGATGGCCCAGTCTGATGTGATTGGTCTACTCTGCTCTGATTGGTCAGATGGCCCAGTCTGTTGTATTTGGTCTACTCTGCTCTGATTGGTCAGATAGCCCAGTCTGTTGTGATTGGTCTACTCTGCTCTGATTGGTCAGATAGCCCAGTCTGTTGTGATTGGTCTACTCTGCTCTGATTGGTCAGATGGCCCAGTCTGTTGTGATTGGTCTACTCTGCTCTGATTGGTCAGATAGCCCAGTCTGTTGTGATTGGTCTACTCTGCTCTGATTGGTCAGATAGATGGTCCCTGTCTGTTGTGATTGGTCTGTTGTGATTACTCTGCTCTGCTCTGATTGGTCAGATGGCCTAGTCTGTTGTGATTGGTCTACTCTGCTCTGATTGGTCAGATAGCCCAGTCTGTTGTGATTGGTCTACTCTGCTCTGATTGGTCAAATGGCACAGTCTGTTGTGATTGGTCTACTCTGCTCTGATTGGTCAGATAGCCCAGTCTGTTGTGATTGGTCTACTCTGCTCTGATTGGTCAGATAGCCCAGTCTGTTGTGATTGGTCTACTGTGTCCCCAGGATGTGTCTGTGAAGTTTCAGCTCAAAATACCCCACAGATCATTTATTATACCATGTTTTAAATGGCAATTTTTTGAGTGGAAGGAAAAACATGCTCTTTTCATGCATGTATCTTTAAATGCAAATGAGCTGCTGCTCCCCGCCCCCTTTCCAGAAGAGGGTGGAGACTTTACAGCTAGTGCCTCAGATACTCTGTCAAAAACTAAAACATCTGTTTGGTTTTGATGATCATCTCGGTCGTGGTCACGTGACATTGCAGTTCTTCATCATCATGAAAGTTTATTATTTGCATGTGTTTTAAACCAATACAAGTGTAAACTTCTTATACATGGTTTTCTGAGTGCACACACCCGAAGCACGCGCACAGAAAGCTGGATGTCAGACGGCGCGTCCTGCGAGAATTAAACTAAGTTCTCTTTCACGTCTTATTGCGCTTAAACTGTCAAATACACACAAGGTTATGTCAAATAAAGTTCACATAAACACAGTCGATTATATCTGTGAACAGCAGGGAAAGAAATCACATGTGTATATTAGATCTGTGTATTAAAGTGACAGCAGTGTAATATATAGTACCTGCTGCTATATCTGCTGATAATATGAATCAAGCAACAAAAGAAAATCATTCACTGCTCTTGACTGAATAACTTTAGTAGCTTTATTAAGAAAACATTTCTTACTTGAATGCTGCTGTTAAATGCTCTGGTGAGGAGATAAACATGGTGGACTGTGTACAGCTCACTGAGGGGCGGAGCCTATGCTAATAGGACAGAGTTAGTCAGCAGTCATGATGTCACATCAGGGCCGTAACCACTATAGACATTGAGGGGGACAAGTCCCCCCCAATAATTAGAAATGGCCAAATTCCCCCCCCCCCCAATATTTGATATTCTTGATGTTGCTCTGGCAGCACTTCATTACGCAGCACTCTATATGTTAGGATGAAAAAAAGGTTTAGAAGTAAAATTTTTGGTCTGGTCTGCCTCAGTGGTCTAACAGCGCTCAATGTCAAAATGATTGAGATGGCCAATCAAATCAAAGTAGGTGGGGTTTGCGTTCTCTTTTGGCTCGTGCACAGAGGAGAGTGTCAATCTATGCCGTTGCGGAGACTCTATTCTTTCTGGTGAAATCACAAAACAAAATACACACAAATGTGTCCCTGCTCTTAATATACAATCATTGATGAACATCTTTGATTTTAATGAAGAAGAAAAAAACTATAGAGCGGATTTAACAAAACAAAAAAAAAAAAAAAAAAAAAAAAAACATGTTTTAAGAAAACACATTTTACAAAAAAAATGACCACCAGACCATTAGGAAATATGAATGTTAATAGCGGATCTATACATTTATACACTAACGTGAAGAATATCGGGACTAATAATGTATTTGATGCTAATTAAGGCAAATATTTGCAAATAGACTAGAATTAGACCTAGAATTCAGTTCACTGTTCTGTTTCTTTATGCTTTATAAAAATAAAAATTGGTCCAATGTTCAAGACATGGTTACGGCCTTGCGTCACATTGCACAGAAACTGCAAACAGGCTAATACTGAGACAGTGATTATGATTTATGGGGATTAAAAAAAGGCAGCGGCTATTTCAGCGGCTATTGTGTTAATAGCAACTAGATTCTATTTACACTAAGTGAAAATAAAAAAAATTCTTAGCAATAGATATTTACACTAAGTGCAAATAGCGATATATTCTATTTCCACCATATAAAAGTAGCAGTCCTTTGCAATATGCGTAAATAGTAATTACATGTAATTCATACTTTATTTTGACAGACACATACTATTTCCACCTTGTACATTAACAGGATGCAATAATAACAGTGTAAATGATTATATTTATTTAAATTATTAAATGGATGCCGCCTTGATGGGACAATAAAAGCCCTCCCAACACCGACCCCTAACCCGATCCAATAAATGCTTTTATTATTATTAAACATTTCGTTAGGCACTTTATTTCCACATTTAGAACGTTTTCTTAATTTTTATTGAAAGGAAATGCCTTTCTGATGTGATATGTGATGAGAAAAGAGAGAAGAGCAGGCTCTGCAAAAGGCGGATTTGAACCCACGTTGATCGCGTCAAAACAACGAACCATTAGCCATACACTTTACTGATTGCACCACTGAAGATGTAGAATTACCAGCGTTTCAGGCACTGTTAGGCGGAGTAACAGCACTTGCCAACAAGGCATGCTATTTGCACTTGGTGTGAATAGACACTCCGTTAAAAAAAGGAGTGGGTGGATTTTATCATTATAGGGTGGTTGTGTACACACACTGCCAACACACATTTATGTTCAAACACCATGTAAAAGTGAATGTGATGATTCTCTATAGATTTTGGGAATTCAGAAAAGCTTGAAATCTAGCTTGCATTGCAAAAAGCACTAGTGTAGAGTGTGTATTGGGCCTTAGTCAAGGCAACTTGCATTTCAAAACAGTGTGAAAGCAGCTCTTCTGAGCCTCACTCTATAACTTCCATTGAAGATCTTGTTTTAACTCCCCAGGAAGTTTAACTTCATTGATTCCCATGCTGAGAGTGTCAGGGTGACAGAAGCTCTTAATGCAGACAGCATGATGGACTGATCTCTAAGGCTGTACTTTGATTTGGTTTCAAAGAACAGCTCAACGTCTTTGGTGCGAGACAAGAAACAAATTATCCCAGTGCCTTCTATTCTTCCTTCAACCCTTTTTTGTGTAGTTCTTAACATAGATCTGTACGTTTTCTTATTTCAAGACAAAAAAAAAGATATGTTTTAGAGTAAGGATGTGCCCGAAGCCGAATACCTTATACGGAAAGGCTTCAAAACGAATAACGAATTCTGCCGAATATAAGAAAAAATATTCGGCAGACACAGTCATTCCTCGTGCTTTCTGGATAACAGGTGCATGATATTATACATAAACCTCTAAAATCGCTATGCAATAACGAGTGTGTGAAGTGAATGAGTGTAAACTCAAATTAAATAGCGTTGCCATCTCACTGCGTCTCTCAGAAATCAGAGCTTGGCAAGTGTAGGGTACAACGGGGCTAAAGGCACACCTTAAGAAAAATGTGCTTTTCACTACTCCTATAATGTATGATATACAGAAAAATATATGTTTGCATTTAACATTTATGGAGCAACAGATTTTGTGTGAATATAAATCATAAAAGTGGTTTCTTTTATTTAAAAATCTTTAAAATGTGTGGGGTGTCGAGGGGGGCCTGTACCCCACACGCCACACAGTATTAATACAAATACTTCAGCTAAAATAATATGTTTTTAATAATGTATAAGTTAATACATGTTCAAAACAATCACTTTAGCAAAGTTTGAACTATCTTCTGTTTATTTTAATGAATAAAATAATTAATTTTTGATCAGTAAATATGCCGTCATTAAAATATGTTAATATAGAAATACATCTGAAAAATATAGAAACAAAATCATTTAAAAAGTAAAGATTCTGAAACCACTGAAGGAGATCTCATAATAATTTAATATAGATTTACAGTAGTAACAATACATTATATTTTATTATATGATGTGATTATATCACATTTTCATCTGATGGTTTCATTATAAATATGGTGATTATCTAGAGATAAGGTAGACACCCAACTTAATATATGATACTTACAATCTGAATCTAATCATGTCAACACGTTAAAGTCAGCCGCTGTTTATGATCATGTTAAATATGGAGCCTTTTGCCCCAAATACCACACTTTTACATATTCTTCTGTTATTGTAAAACTGTTGTTTAATTACCTTGAGCAAAACTAACAAACATTAACAAGACTTTTGTTTCAAAATATATTCAATCATTTTAGCGATTCTTATTCGCTGCTTAAATCTACAACATTTTTAAAAACAACAAATATTATATAAAATGAGCACAGAATCAACTTTGCGCTGCTGCCCGTGATCACGTCAAAGATCAGACACATTTCCACGTGCATCTTGAAAAGCGGATGTTTTGGAAAGTGCTGAGTTTTTGTGCCATCTAGAGGTTTAGAGGAGAATAAAATCAAAGGAGCCTTTTACCCCATGGAGCCTTTAGCCCCGTTGTACCCTACTATCAACTTGATCGGATCACAAGTGGACGACGCTAAATACAGGTGTAAACGGGGTCTAAAACGTTTTGAGCTTGTCCACCTTCGAACACTTCCAGAGGTTGTCGAAAACGCATTTGACCGGATTGCATTCATAGTGTAAACGCACATGTGATCGAATGCACACGAACAGCCACTAAAAGACCCTCTACTCTCCGCTTACTGACCTAACGCGGAAACATTACGGGAAGAGCGCTAGCCAGACGGGATTTAAACTTTGTCAGCTGGAGACCCAAGTTTGGTTTGAAGATGAAAAATGTACCAAGCACAATGTCTCTCACCTTTCCTGATTTCTAACACACACTCACAGCGTTTGGAGGTTCGCAGAAAGTGCAGAAATTAAAGCTGATGAAAGTGGACAAAAGAGACGGACTAAAACACCAGGTGTAAACGGGAATGTGTCTCCCTCGTCTACTTTTGATCTGATCGACCAAAATTAATCTTAATACCAGCTGTAAACAGGGCTTAAGATACTGAATCATCCACATTTTCTACTAGCCTGATATGTCTATTTAAATGCTTTAAACCTTGAACGATATAATACGCTACATGATATTTCTCTGCCTCCCTCTCAGAGATTGCAAGCATTTATGTATTCCTTATAATTTGTTCAGATTTGCATTTGTATGCATCGTTTTAGCAATTTTGAGGGTGTTTGAGGCTGTGAATTATTGTCCTGACATAAAAACATAACACAAAGTTAATCTGGAAAATAAAAAGATAAAGTCTTTTTTAACATTTAGTATTATTGTTTTAATTAGAAGATACATCAGGATTGCCCAGGACTCAAACTCGGGCTGCCCGAACATTTAGAAGATATGCAAATAAATGTTATAAGGCATTTTTTAAATGATAACTACAAATTAAACAAAAATACATTTAAAACAGGTCTTAGAGTAATTTTACGAATTTGTGGTTAAAGCCCCGCCCACTTTTTGTTTACAAATACAAATAATTTTGAGGTTACAGATACATATACAAATATTGGCTCCACTGCACACCACTATTTTTGAGGGATTAAGCTAAAAATAATGAGAAAAATACCAACAAATCCAACAAAACGTGTACCCTACCTTAATGGGAAGGGGAAAAATGTCAAATGTCAAAAACATAAGAGTCAAGTTCCCCCAAGGATTTGCCCGAATTGGAGAGGAATTATGGGAACAAAGTGCGGGACAGTGAGGCATCACCGGTCATTAGTGGTGTGTGGGACATGCCAGCGGACAGGAGCAGGTGTTCATATATATATATATGCATCTGGAGACGACTTCCTCCAGATCTCACGAGGATACAGTGAATTATACAGGAACAGAAAGACAAGATGAAGCCCACTGCTCCTTCATTATGTACACCAGCGGAGCGAAAATGAAGTTTGCTGAAGGCGGCTGTTCTTTAAACACAAGAGGACAGAGTTTAAATTAAGCAGCATGATAATAATTAGGCCTTTCTGCATACCTCCCCTGTGAGATAAGAGGTCAACTGCTAGGAAAAGTGTAGCTGAATGTGTATGATTGAATTACTAGGAATATGTTCAAGATGAAAAATAAATCTAGAGACTTTCTGAATCAGAAATAAATGAATGGGCAGTGTGTTAACATGGTCCATCAACATGGAACGGAGGAATCTTGGAATGTGGAAATATCCAACGTTACTTCATGCAAGTTCACGGCAGTACGGAAGCCCACAAAGGCCATGCATTACTCTTTCTGTCTTGCAATCTCAACTGGCATTATCTTTAAAATAAAGGAAGGAAGGAAGGAAGGAAGGAAGGAAGGAAGGAAGGAAGGAAGGAAGGAAGGAAGGAAGGAAGGAAGGAAGGAAGGAAGGAAAGGAAGAAGGAAGGAAGGAAGGAAGGAAGGAAGGAAGGAAGGAAGGAAGGAAGAAGGAAGGAAGGAAAGAAAGAAAGAAAGAAAGAAAGAAAGAAAGAAAGAAAGAAAGAAAGAAAGAAAGAAAGAAAGAAAGAAAGAAAGAAAGAAAGAAAGAAAGAAAGAACATAGTTCAAATGTTTTGGCTCAGGAAGATTTTTTTAATTAATATTTTATTCAGCAAGGAAGCATTAAATTAATCAAAAGTGACAGTAAATGCATTTGTATATAGTTACACAAAATGCTGTTCTTTTGAACTTTCCATTTATCAAAGAATCCTGAAAAAATGGTATCATGGTTTCCACAAAAACATGAAGCAGCACAACTGTTTCCAGCATTGATAATAATCATAAATGTGTGTTGATCATCAGATCCTCATATGAGAATGATCAGTGAAGGATCATGTGACACTGAGGACTGGAGTAATGATGATAAACTCAGCTTTGATCACAGGAATAAATCACACTACACTATATATTCACATAGAGAACAGCTGATTTACAATAATAATAATAACTAATAACAATATAAACTAATTATATATATATATATATATATATATATATATATATATGGGATTTTTGACAATTCAGATACATTGGACAAATCAATTGGATGAGTAAATTGAGTTTTTTGAGTAAATATTGTTTACAGTGTAAAAATGTTTTCTTTCAAAAACATTTGTATATATTTCATCATTTATGAATGTATAATTGCCTGTAAATAAAATAACAGGATTTTGAAAAAAGTAAGAAACATAAAAATACCTCAGATTTCACCACTATTTCACTATTTCACCAATCAAACAAGTAAATTCATTGATCATGTGAACTCATATGAACTTCAGATTGTTCTGACAATATATTGTTTAGTACAAAAATACTATTGAATAGAAGAATCGAAAATAGAAGCAATCTCAAACTCAGCCACCAACAGATTTAAATATTTATATTTTATGTAAAACAATTTTATTTAAAATGTATACACTATGTATTTATACAACAAAATAGGTACAGCAGAAAAAAAGAGGGAAGCGTGTACACAGTGGTCTTATTTCTCATAAAACTCTGCAGATCACAACATCTATTATTTGGACCAGTGCATTAGTACCTGTCTTTGAATGATGGCCAGACTGTCCCGGGCCCTGTTCAGCAGCTCCTCCACAACCTTCGGATCTCCCACTGTCCGGTTCTCCCTGAATGCATCTCGTACCCTCCGTAGAGCGTATGTCCTACAAACAAAATAGATCATTTGACTTTTAACATTTGCTTACTCGTGCAAAATTAATCACAGTGACATTGTGGGGGCTCACCAGTGAGTCGAAATTTCAGCAAAATTTCATGGCAAAAAAACTCTATCTTCAATAGTATAGTGATGCATGAAACACTCGTGATGCGGAATGCTTGGGAACGAGTCCCATGAAACATTAGTCACAATAAAAAAGCTCAAAGACTTTAGAATCAAGCTAAAATGACATGGTTGATTCAGCAAATGGGTTTTTAGCTCACATTTGTTTTTGTTAACAGTACTGGTTGGGTTTAGTGTAGGTGCTTTGCTATTTCAAACATGCACCATTCACCAGGCATCTCATGTCTAAACTGCTGTGATGCAAACAAGCAGCTTTATGTTGATCAACACAGCAAATTTGTGTGACCAACTTGAACCCATTGCAAAATCTACAAGGGAGACATTGTTTGCCCTCACGCAAAACTCCCAATGAAATGACGTGAAACTTTGGCAAGTAGAAATGCATCTAACAATCGATTTTGAAGGCAAGCAATTTTAAACATCTCTAGCTGTCTGGACATTGCCATAAACATTGATTTTATTCCAAATCTCTGAAAGATCACAAGATCCCTGCAAGGTTTATAAACTAAGGCATTGAAAGCAAATATATTCTAATTAGTTATACACTTTTATCAGTCATTCTGATATGGGTAGGCCCTCTGTTTGTGCTGTATCTCGATGGAAGAACTCAAAGTTCATTAAAGGGATAGTTCACCCAAAAATGAAAATTCTTTCATCATTTACTCACTCTCATGTCTGTAAGATTTTGTTAATCTTAGAAACACAAATAAAGATCTTTTTGATGAAATCTGAAAACTTTCTGGCCCTCCATTGGCAGTCTACGCAACTACCACTTAGATGCTTCAAAAAGTTCATTAAGGGATCATAGAATTAATCCATATGAATTGAATGGTTTAGTCAAAATTTTCAGAAGAGACATGATCACTTTATATGATGAAAAGATTTAATTTAGGTTTCTATTCACATTTAAACATTGATCAGCCAACATAAACAGAAGATCAACCAAACCTGCTTGACGCGCAAGTGACACGAGAATGTTCCTCGCTGATTCTTGTTGAAGCTCAAACGTGATGCGTAACACGAGAATGAACCTCATTGGTTCTCGCTGAAGCGCAAACATGCTGCGTAACACGAGAATGAACCTCATTGGTTCTTGTTGAAGCTCAAACATGCTGCGTAACACGAGAATGAACCTCATTGGTTCTTGAGAAGCTCAAACGTGAAGCATAACACAAGAATGAACCTCATTGGTTCTTGAGAAGCTCAAACGTGCTGTGTAACACGAGAATGAACCTCATTGGTTATAGCTGAAGCTCAAACGTGATGTGTAACATGAGAATGAACCTCATTGGTTCCTGCTGAAGTTTAAAAGTGATGCGTAACACAAGAATGAACCTCATTGGTTCCTGCTGAAGCTCAAACGTGATGCGTAACAAGAATGAACCTCATTGGTTCTTGCTGAAGCTCAAACGTCCTGTGTAACACGAGAATGAACCTCATTGGTTCTTGTTGAAGCTCAAACGTGATGCCTAACACGAGAATGAACCTCATTGGCTCCTGCTGAAGTTTAAAAGTGATGCGTAACACGAGAATGAACCTCATTGGTTCTCACTTAAGCTCAAACATTATGCGTAACACTAAAATGAACCTCATTGGTTCCTGCTGAAGCTCAAACGTGATGCGTAACAAGAATGAACCTCATTGGTTCCTGCTGAAGCTCAAACGTGCTGCGTAACACGAGAATGAACATCATTGGTTCCTGCTGAAGCTCAAACGTGCTGCGTAACACGAGAATGAACCTCATTGGTTCTTGTTGAAGCTTAAACGTGCTGCGTAACACGAGAATGAACCTCATTGGTTCTTGAGAAGCTCAAACGTGATGCGTAACACGAGAATGAACCTCATTGGTTCTTGTTGAAGCTCAAACGTGCTGTGTAACACGAGAATGAACCTCATTGGTTCTTGAGAAGCTCAAACGTGAAGCGTAACACAAGAATGAACCTCATTGGTTCTTGAGAAGCTCAAACGTGCTGCGTAACACGAGAATTAACCTCATTGATTCTCACTTAAGCTCAAACATTATGCGTAACATGAGAATGAACCTCATTGGTTCTTGGTGAAGCTCAAACGTGATGCGTAACACGAGAATGAACTTCATTGATTCTTGTTGAAGCTCAAACGTGATGCGTAACACGAGAATGAACCTCATTGGTTCTTGAGAAGCTCAAACGTGAAGCGTAACACAAGAATGAACCTCATTGGTTCTTGAGAAGCTCAAACGTGCTGCGTAACATGAGAATGAACCTCATTGATTCTCACTTAAGCTCAAACATTATGCGTAACATGAGAATGAACCTCACTGGTTCTTGTTGAAGCTCAAACGTGATGCGTAACACGAGAATGAACTTCATTGATTCTTGTTGAAGCTCAAACGTGATGCGTAACACGAGAATGAACCTCATTGGTTCTTGTTGAAGCTCAAACGTACTGCGTAACACGAGAATGAACCTCATTGGTTCTTGTTGAAGCTCAAACGTGCTGCGTAACACTAGAATGAACCTCATTGGTTATAGCTGAAGCTCAAACATGATGTGTAACACGAGAATGAACCTCACTGGTTCCTGCTGAAGCTCAAATGTGCTGCGTAACACGAGAATGAACCTCATTGGTTCTCACTTAAGCTCAAACATTATGCGTAACACTAGAATGAACCTCATTGGTTCTTGTTGAAGCTCAAACGTGATGCGTAACACGAGAATGAACCTCATTGGTTCTTGTTGAAGCTCAAACGTGCTGCGTAACACGAGAATGAACCTCATTGGTTCTTGTTGAAGCTCAAACGTGCTGCGTAACACGAGAATGAACCTCATTGGTTCTTGTTGAAGCTCAAACGTGCTGCGTAACACGAGAATGAACCTCATTGGTTCTTGAGAAGCTCAAACGTGATGCGTAACAAGAATGAACCTCATTGGTTCTCGCTGAAGTTTAAAAGTGATGCGTAACACAAGAATGAACCTCATTGGTTATAGCTGAAGCTCAAACGTGACGCGTAACATGAGAATGAACCTCATTGGTTCTTATTGAAGCTCAAACGTGCTGCGTAACACGAGAATGAACCTCATTGGTTCCTGCTGAAGCTCAAACGTGATGCGTAACACGAGAATGAACCTCACTGGTTCCTGCTGAAGCTCAAACGTGCTGCGTAACACGAGAATGAACCTCATTGGTTCCTGCTGAAGCTCAAACGTGCTGCGTAACACGAGAATGAACCTCATTGGTTCTTGCTGAAGCTCAAACGTGATGCGTAACACGAGGATGAACCTCACTGATTCTTGTTGAAGCTCAAACGTGACGCGTAACACGAGGATGAACCTCACTGGTTATAGCTGAAGCTCAAACGTGACACGTAACACGAGAATGAACCTCATTGGTTATAGCTGAACCTCAAACGTGACGCGTAACACGAGAATGAACCTCATTGGTTATAGCTGAAGCTCAAACGTGACACGTAACACGAGAATGAACCTCACTGGTTCTTGTTGAAGCTCAAACGTGATGCGTAATACGAGAATGAACCTCATTGGTTCTTGTTGAAGCTCAAACGTGCTGCGTAACACGAGAATGAACCTCATTGGTTCTTGAGAAGCTCAAACGTGATGTGTAACACGAGAATGAACCTCATTGGTTCTTGTTGAAGCTCAAACGTGCTGCGTAACCCGAGAATGAACCTCATTGGTTCTTGAGAAGCTCAAACGTGATGCGTAACACAAGAATGAACCTCAATGGTTCTTGTTGAAGCTCAAACGTGATGCGTAACACGAGAATGAACCTCATTGGTTTTCGCTGAAGTTTAAAAGTGATGCGTAACACGAGAATGAACCTCATTGGTTCTTGTTGAAGCTCAAACGTGATGCGTAACACGAGAATGAACCTCATTGGTTCTTGTTGAAGCTCAAACGTGATGCGTAACACGAGAATGAACCTCATTGGTTTTCGCTGAAGTTTAAAAGTGATGCGTAACACGAGACTGAACCTCATTGGTTCTTGTTGAAGCTCAAATGTGATGCGTAACACGAGAATGAACCTCATTGGTTCTTGTTGAAGCTCAAACGTGATGCGTAACACGAGAATGAACCTCATTGGTTATAGCTGAAGCTCAAACGTGACGCGTAACACGAGAATGAACCTCACTGGTTATAGCTGAAGCTCAAACGTGACACGTAACACGAGAATGAACCTCACTGGTTCTTGTTGAAGCTCAAACGTGATGCGTAATATGAGAATGAACCTCATTGGTTCTTGTTGAAGCTCAAACGTGCTGCGTAACACGAGAATGAACCTCATTGGTTCTTGAGAAGCTCAAACGTGATGTGTAACATGAGAATGAACCTCATTGGTTCTTGTTGAAGCTCAAACGTGATGCGTAACACGAGAATGAACCTCATTGGTTTTCGCTGAAGTTTAAAAGTGATGCGTAACACGAGAATGAACCTCATTGGTTCTTGTTGAAGCTCAAATGTGATGCGTAACACGAGAATGAACCTCATTGGTTCTTGTTGAAGCTCAAACGTGATGCGTAACACGAGAATGAACCTCATTGGTTTTCGTTGAAGTTTAAAAGTGATGCGTAACACGAGAATGAACCTCATTGGTTCTTGTTGAAGCTCAAACGTGATGCGTAACACTAGAATGAACCTCATTGGTTCTTGTTGAAGCTCAAACGTGATGCGTAACACTAGAATGAACCTCATTGGTTCTTGTTGAAGCTCAAACGTGCTGCGTAACGTGAGAATGAACCTCATTGGTTCTCGCTGAAGCTCAAACGTGATGCGTAACACGAGAATGAACCTCATTGGTTCTTATGCTTGCGCTTCCTTTTACCACAACTAATGTGAGTTGATAAATGTTTATATGTAAATAGAAGGCTAAATGAAATCTGTTCATCATATAAAGCAATCGAGTCTCTAGAATTCTGGACTAAACCGCTCAATTCGTATGGATTAGTTTTACGACCCCTTTATGAACTTTTTGAAGCATGAAATTGGTAGTTGCATAGCAGTCAATGGAGGGACGAAAGACAAAAGTCTTACAGGTTTGGAACGATATGAGGGTGAGTAATTAATGAGAGAATTTCCATTTTTGGGTGAACTATCCCTTTAAGAAACGAGATCTGACTGACAAGGATGCAATGAGCTCGTCACACCGCGGCGAGGAGACAAGGAGCACGCTGACAGCATGTTGGGGAAAGACAAACTCAGTCACATTTCTTCTGGATGACAGAGTTCATTAGCGCCAGCGCTGTGCGTGCCACATGTTAATAATGGTGCAGTTATTAGACAGCCAGTTACTAAGCTGTAAGGTAGCTTTGCACATCTACACTTCTGGGGAGAGAAAACCTGAGGAGGAAGCACATCTCCAGCCTTTTCATCTCGAAACACGAGCAGCGTGGGGCATACGGAGGCCCCAGTGCCACGCCAAGATCAAAGTACCGCCTGCCACCCGAGGAACCACCTCCACCAAGACGAGGCAACTCCGCTCTGACAGCCAAATCCAAGCCTCCCACCGTTTCATGGGATGAGGAAGAAAAAAACAAGGGAAAAAGGCAGAGAGGTGAAAGAAAATCTGCAAATAATGGGAGAAACCCACAGAGAAAGAGACAGACAGAACGGGTGAGAAGCACATACAAGCGCAAGCTGAAAAATCTTAGATCATACACTAAAAAAAACAACAGATGACAGATGCAAAATTGTTTCTTGAGAAGGAAAAGGGGCAGTTGCTAGATAAAGAGTGTCATCTTATACCAAATACCACAGTGACAGACACTTCAAAAGAGTCAAAAATGAGCAGCTGCTTTGAAGCACACATCATGTGCTTTTTTAACGGCTCATGTGTATTAACTGTGACAAATCTGAGGTCAAAGCCATGCACAACACAAGAAAAATATGTATAAATAACAGATCATTGAAGTCATCTATACACTTTCTGATATAAAACATTACTCAATATTCAATCCATTCTTGCTTATGTATGGAAATATATAAGCTACACCTTTTGAAACACATGTTAAAGGAATCATGAACTGCATTGGTTTATTGTTTTCTGTGGTGCACTAATAATGTTAATATGATTTTTACATCGAAAATTGTCATAATTTAGAAATAAAAGATTTGAACTCTCTGTTTGAAGGGCCATGTCTGTGAGACGTCAGTGTAAACGCCCACTGCTGTGATTGGCTGCTGTGAGACTTCAGTGTAAACACCCACTGCTGTGATTGGCTGCTGTGAGACGTCAGTGTAAACGCCCACTGCTGTGATTGGCTGCTGTGAGACTTCAGTGTAAACGCCCACTGCTGTGATTGGCTGCTGTGAGACTTCAGTGTAAACGCCCACTGCTGTGATTGGCTGCTGTGAGACTTCAGTGTAAACGCCCACTGCTGTGATTGGCTGCTGTGAGACTTCAGTGTAAACGCCCACTGCTGTGATTGGCTGCTGTGAGACTTCAGTGTAAACGCCCACTGCTGTGATTGGCTGCTGTGAGACTTCAGTGTAAACGCCCACTGCTGTGATTGGCTGCTGTGAGACTTCAGTGTAAACGCCCACTGCTGTGATTGGGTGCTGTGAGACGTCAGTGTAAACGCCCACTGCTGTGATTGGCTGACATATTTGTATATGAAATAACTATGTTAAGTATTACATGTGGAACTCTCTCGAAAACTTTTAGCATGTTTTTACTATTACAGCTCTCAAGATTAACTAATCGTGAAAAGTGTTGATTATAGCATTGTATTTAGATCTATGGCATTATATTCAGATCGTGTCATGAAAGGTTGCAGTGATGATCATTGTAGACGATCACAGACATGTTGAGCGCATGAATGCAGGATCTCGTCATTGTGACTCGATTTCTGCACACTAACGAATCCTTTCATCATAACTAACAGTGCAAACTGATTCATATTTTCATCACTGATAAACTTGCACTGTTTGATTGCCAGCTCCAGCGATTGTAAAGGGAGCCTTCTTTGATCGCTTTCTATATATAATTTAATCAATTTAAAGAACAGATTGTTTTCATCCTACTAAGATAAACAATGTGATGTTGAGCGTTTAGTCACTGGTTTGATTTACTGACACACAGACAAAGAACATCTGACTGTACATGAATCATATCAGAAATCACTGGTCTCAGATTGGGCATTAGAATCCACAGTGAAATGTAGCGAATACAAATAAATAATGCTCAACTGAGACATTCACATTGTTGAAAATAAATAAGCACATTCCTAGCATTAGGATCCTTTCGAAGGTAATGTTATTTTTAGTCCAGTGATCCTGTATTGCTCTTCTCTCCTCGTCATCTCACTAACACTCCAGTGGGTGGGACAAAAGCTGTGATGATGAAGTAGGCGTTGATCTTCTTCTGCAGACTTTCACAGATCTATGACAGGCTCATTCCTCAATGAGTCGTTCTCTGGGCTTGGTTATAGGGCTAAACGATTAATTGCATTTGCGATAATATCGCGACATGATGAAACACAATTTTGTAACCGCAAAGGCTGCGATCACTGTCTGGTCACGTGACACGCGAGCATAAAGCAGTCTGCAGAAGAGGCATCAACTTGGCACTTTATGCCAGGCCTGGCCAACAGGAAAGAACAGTTTGTGTTTAATCAATCTAATATTGTCTTGGTCATACTATACACTAGGGGTGGGAGAAAATATCCTCTCCAAAGATTCTGGATCAAATCTGAGCTTTGATTTTAACTGCAGGCGCACAATGGTGCTGCGTGTGTTTTAGAAACACCCGTATTCTGCTTGCTTCCATTTCCTTTCTCTCACACACTCTCTCTCTCTCTCACACACACACACACACACACACACACACACACACACACACACACACACACACACACACAGACAGTCGAACCATAAAATAATATTTCATAACGTTTGGAAAGGTTGAAGCGAATCACAATGACATTCACGGGTTTCATTGCACAGGATATGCACTGTGAGAAACTTTGCTTGATGTTGCGCTTACAGTGTGTTCTCGCGCGCCAAATGCAGTGTGCTTGTATATTAAACATAGGAAACTCAATGACAGAAGGCTTTCAGTTTCAAATGCTCGCGCCACGCTTCCAGAAGAGTGATCGTGTTTGCGGCTGTGTGCGTCTCAAAATGCTTTTATGACGCAAAATGAATGTAAACACAGTCAGTAATATCTTGAGGGATTAAACAGACAGGACAAACCACATCTTATATTTTAAAAGAGATCTGTGCATTAGTGTTAACCTCCCGCTGTCTATGATGTCATTATTAGCCTAATAATCAAGCAACAGTAAAGATGAGAAAATCACTCACAGCTCTTGAATGGAAAACATTCAGATACTCTTAAATACTGAAAGCACTCTTTGTTCATTGCTTGTAATGTTTTTTGTTCCTCTTTATTATTTACTAGCTTTTATGTTTTGAAGCTATATTAGTTTAAATATTTAAAATTCTTTTAATTAAATTTGTGTATTTATTTTAAAAGTACTTATAATAATAATAATAATAATAATAATAATAAGAATAATAATAAGAATAATAAGAATAATAAGAAGAAGAAGAAGAAGAAGAAGATTTAAAGTTTTATTAATAAGATGAATTAATAAGAAAAAGTTGAAGAATTGTTTTGGAACGGGATCGTGAGGTGCCTAAAGATTCCCACCATTACTACACAACGATTTATTGCTCATCTTTGTTAAATAACACAGAAGATAAAGAGCTTAAAATATAATCGCAATCACAATATTGGTTAAAAAAATCGTAATTAGATTATTTTCCAAAATCGTTCAGCCCTACTTGGTTACAATAAAAGCTGTTTTTGGACTAACAAGGAAGTTTTCAGTTCTGAAGCTTACAGGATATTCTTATAGTATGATGACCTCTATATGTCAATGTGTTTCCATATAATGTGTTATATGTATGCGTTTCCTTGCACAATATTATGTTATGACTAGGGCTGCAAAATTCTGGGAATGTTCAAAGTTGGAAACTTTCCATGAGAATTAATGGGAATATATAGGAATTAATGGGAATAAACTGGAAATGTATAATTTATAAATTTAAAGTATTTGGGAAAAAACAAACAAACAAACAAACAAAAAAACCTTATGCAGCATAATCTTGGTTAAACCAATTAGAAATTCAGTTGAATTTCAACCCAGACTACTTACTGCAAATGGACTTTTACAGTATTTTTAATGGGATTTTTTGTTGTTCAATAAAATAATTTAAGTTCTACTCACAAAAACGACAAAGTCTAAAATTTAATTTTTTCATGTCTGCTTATGACCAAACAAAACCTAATATCTTATATGATCACATTTCCAATTAATTCCCATTAAGTTTCCAGCAATATTTCCAAAATTCCTCAGCTTAACTTCCCACGGAAATGGCAATATTTGGCATTTTTGCTATTTGCTAGCTGATTTCACTGAAGTCTAATGCTAGCATTTGGTAAGCTAACAGCTTGATATCCAAGCATAAAAATGGATTTAAAAAAAAAAAAAAAAAAAAAAAAAAAAAAAAAAAAAAAAATCAAATATTGGGTAAACTAGTACATTTTGATTAGGCTGAGCATTTTTAATCAATACAATTTCTCTTTGGATTCATTTTAAGAGCTTGTTGCAATGCATGATTTCCTTCTCTGTGAAGGATATGATGCCTATAGCAATGCCAAAACAAAATAATGAAAATAAACTTCAGACACTATTTTTGCATGTAAACCAAATGGAAAGCAAATCTCTGATAAATTACAATAAAATAAAGAGCTTTGTATGTTTCTATATAAAGTAAGGCCATCTTAGCTCAACAAATTCTTCAGTTTACATCACTTCTCATTACATCAGACACCCGGTTAATAATAAACCACTCATATCATCCCTTCGAGGCAACAGCTGATAGATATTTTCAGTATTTTCAGCCATCTGGCTTTAAGGTCATCAACAAGACAAAGCATTTGTCAAGAGGAAAACAGAGACCGATCTGCAGATCCACAGTGAATTCTGGTTGGGGCCACTGGACAATTAAGCAGTTGGTCTTTGTCACCAGCGTAGGAATGGCTGATTCATCGAGCGGCACGCATATCGAATCCTCAGAGAGACACTCATCCTCTCTGCCAAGCAGCCAGACTTAAATATGAGCCATGATGCGCATGACAGCAATGAAACGCTTGTGTTTTTAAGCAAATGCGTCATATTGTCGGATGTGGTTAAGCTGACCTTAAACAAAAGCATAACATAGCGTCCGACTGAATGTAGTGGGTGGGAGCGTGATTAACACATGGGCAGCCGAGAGAATGATATTCATGGAGATGAACAGGAACTCTCGCTTAAGATCTTACGACAGCAGATTAGCAAACTTTTGTTCTGTAGGCGACAATTAGCGTAGCATCACCCATGGGCAGTTAAACACACAATTAATTCACCTCACCAACACAAAACATGAGTAATAATAGGCATCTAAAAGAACATAAAACAACTTGTGTCATGGTTCTGTGAAGTGGAACCAATTATAATGGCTTAATATTTAATGACACCTTCAGCTGTGAATACACAGGCCATGTTTTATTAGGGAAAAATGCTTCCTGCCCCTGAAATGAAATTCACATGTACAGTTTAAAAATGATGAGTGTGGCCAAAATCTTGTTAACAGAACTGTGCAAAAAGAGTAAGAGAAAAAACGAGAAGAAAAACAAGAAGAGGGGAGAAAGATAAATAAGCAAAAAAACAAGTGAGAAGAGACAAGAACAGAACAGAAGAGATAAAGAAATGAGATGAAGAAAAAGAGAGGAGACGAGGTACAAAAGGAGAAGAGGATAGAGAAGGGGCGATGAGAAGAGAGGAGAGAGAAGTGAGACCAGATGAGACGAGCAGAGAAGAACGGAGACATGAGAAAAGGAAAGAAATACAAGCAGAGAAACTAGAGAAGAGATGTGTAGAGATGAGACAAGACAAGAAGACATGAGAAGACAAGCAAGACGTGAAGAGAAGAGACAACGAGAGACAAGAACGTGTCTTGACCTGACAAAACAAGGCAAGGACAGAAGAGACAACAAATGACAGAAGAAATAAGGAGAGAAAAGGGAGAAACAAACAAGATGAGACAAAGAGAGAAGAAAAGGAGGAATAAGTCGAGACAAAGAGACGAGGCGAGAAGAGAAGACAGGATGAAAAGGAACTGGAGACGAGGAAGATGAAAGAGATGAGGAAGAGAAACAAGACAAGCTGAGCAAGAAAGAGACAAGATGAGACGAGAAGAGACCAGAACAAAAATGAGACAAGATAAAGAGACGAGAAGAAACAAAATGAGAAGATGAGACCAGGTGAGACGAGCAGAGAAGAAGTGATGAGATGTGAAGAGATGAGGAAAGACAAGACAAGCAAGAAGTGAAGAGAAGAGACTATAAGAGACAAAAAGAGCAAAGGAGAGACGAGTCTAGACCAGACAAAACAAAACAAGATGATGACAGGAGAAATGAGGGGAGAAAACTAAGAAAAGAAGTGAAACAAGATGCAAATAGCAGAGATACAAGGAGAGACAAGACATGAAGAGATTAGATGAGACAAGAAGAGATGAGGACAGAGGAAAGGAATAATTAAACAAGAAGAGACATGGAGAGAGAAGGAAGATGTGACATGAAGAAGAGATGAAACAAGATGAGAAGAGAGGAGAAATAAATCAAGACAAGGAGAGAAAAGGAGTGACGTGAAAATCAAGAGACAACTAGAAGAAAAGAAAAGAGACAAGAACAGAAGAGACGAAGACTGAAGAACAAGAGACAAAATCAAGGTATGAAAAGAACAGATGAAAACAGATGAGAAGAGAATGAGAAATGAGGCGAGATGAGAAAAGAGATGATGAGACAAAATGAGAAGATGTGAGATAAAAAGTGACAAGAAGCAGCAGGAAGAGAAACGGAGAGAGAACCAAAGAATGAGAACAAGTGAGACAAGCCGAGAAAAGAGGAGAAATGAGAGAACAAGAGAAAAAAAAGAGATGAGATGAGACAAGAAGAGATGGAAAAAAGAGACTCAAGTCTTGACCAGACAAAACAAATGATACAAGGAGAGAATAAAGAGATCTGAAATAAAGAGGAAAAAAGATGAGACAAAAGAGAAGGAGAAAGCTTTGAGACAAAGAGACGAGACGAGACAGGAAGAGAAACCAAACCACAAAGCAACTGGAGACAAAATATGAGAAATGAGAAGAGATGAGAAAGAAAAACAAGACAAGCTGAGCAAGTTTGAGACAAGACGACAAGGTCAGAAGAGAAAAGAAGTGACAGAAGAGACATGGAGAGAAAAGGGAAGAGATGAAAGATAGAGGAGAATAGTGATGTCACGACACCAAAATTCCAGTAGTCGGTACCAATACAACAGTACTACAGCAAAAAAAAAAAAAAAAAAAAAAAAAGACATTTTATTTAACTTTTTCCCCCAATTTTTTATTAAGTTCAATGAGTTTATTATTTATGATGATAATCATTACAAGTAAATAATACATATAAACATTTGAAGGGGACATGCGGTTTAAAAGTAAACTGTTTATAAAAAGATCAAGTGATATTATTATTATTATTATTATTAGTAGTAGTAGTAGTAGTAGTATTACATAGAAACTTAGTTAAATCTACTGTAAAACAGTTGCCTAATATATTTCTGTCAATTTCTTTAAGTTAAACCAAACTTTTATTTTGACGGGTTACCATGAAGACATTTGAGTGTCTGTTTTCCTGATATGACAGTTTTCCCAAATGAAATGCTCATGAAGTGACTCTCAGAGCGGAGTTTATGAAGTTTATGCGTTCATGTCCTCATATAGTGACACTGCAAAGGCTAAAATGACAATGAGTGTTGTGCGTGCGTGCGTACGCCACAAATGAAACCACATGTCTGCGCCATTCATTTACACAGAGACGCAGAACATGGAGGATTAATATTTAAATAGTATTTTGCAGTTTAATATTCACAGACACTAGTATATATTCGGCTACAGTCTGGAGCCCTGCACTGATAAACACAGAAGCGACTGAACGCAGATGCCCATTAGTGGGTACCAAATATATACTCTGTACTACAGAAATGCTGGTATCGTCACAATTTTTACATTTCAGTACCGACTTGGTACCGAAGTACATCCCTAGAGTAGAAATAAACAAAGAGAGAAAAGGAGGGATGTGAAAATGATGTGGAAAAAAAGCTGAAGAGACGAAGACAGAAGAAACAAGAACAAGAGATAAAAAGCAAGATATGAAAAATGAGAGACCAGAAGAGAGTGAGAAACGAGGTGAGATGAGACAAGGAGAATACGATGATGAGACAAGACAAAGAGATGATAAGAAACTAAATGAGAAGATGCGAGAAAAAGAGTAAGTAACTAGAGCAGGAAGAGAAATGGAGAGAGAGAATGAAGGAATGAGACCAGGTGAGACAAGCAGAGAAGAGAGGAGAAATGAGAGAACGAGAGAAAAAAGAAAAGTTGAGACGAGATAAGACATGAGAAGACATGACCAGACAAAACAAGACAAGGACAGAAGAGAAAGAGAAAGAAAGACGAGACAAAGAGAGAAGAAAGGAAATCAAGACGAGGTGAGAAGAGCAATTGGAGAGAAAAAAATGAGAAGAAATAAGACAACACAAGAAGAGATGAGAAAGAGAAACAAGACAAGCTGAGCAAGAAAGACAAGATGTGACGAGATGAAAAAGAAGACATGAGGTCAGAAGAGACATGGAGAGAAAAGGAAGAGTTGATTAAAGAAGAAATAAAACAAGAGAGGAAAAATAAGTCAAGACAATAAGAGAAAAGGACCAAAACAAAGAGAAGAGAGAAGACGAGTGTGCGGCGCTGCATGCACTCTGTGATGTCAGAGCTTGAGGAGAGATTCTCTCAGAGATCAAACCCACTGAGACTAAAGCCACTGAAGCTCAGTATTAACACTCAAACATCAGCATAACAGCTGGAACTTACAGAGACTCCTGACAGCACATTATCATCTGAAGCTCTCAGCAAACATATCACCCATTCATGCCCGTGAAGAAAGACGCCAGCAAAAGCAAAGCCTTGAGAACATGAGCACCAAAAGTGCACAAAACATAAATATGAAACATAAATAACTTTTCAGTCAACAGTTCTTAAAGGGGTCATGAACTGAGAAATCAAATTGTCCTTGAGCTTTTGACATATAGAGGTCATCATACTATAAGAATATCCTGTAAGTTTCAGAACTGAAAACTTCCTTGTTAGTCCAAAAACAGCTTTTATTGTAACCAAGCCCAGAGAACGACTCGTTGTGGAATAAGCCTGTCATAGATCAGTGAAAGTCTGCAGAAGAAGATCAACGCCTACTTCATCATCACAGCTTTGGTCCCGCCCACTGGAGTGTTAGTGAGATGACGAGGAGAGAAGAGCGATACAGGATCACTGGAATGAAAATAACATTACCTTCCAAAGGATCCTAATGCTGGGAATGTGCTTATTTATTTTCAACAATGTGAATGTCTCAGTTGAGCATTATTTATTTGTATTCGCTACATTTCACTGTGGATTCTTTGGGAAATCAGTCACAATTTCGGCGCAGGCTTTGCAAACAGACTTTTACAATATGGACTCGACAGTAATGCCACAACATGTGAGTAACCGTGTTCATTCCAATGCCTGATCTGAGACCAGTGATTTCTGATATGTTAATGGTTCATGTACAGTCAGATGTTCTTTGTCTGTGTGTCAGTAAATTAAACCAGTGGCTCAAATTCACATTTTTTCTCTTAGTAGGATGAGAATAATTTTTATTTAAATTGTGATTAAATGATATATAGAAAGCGATCAAAGAATGCTCCCTTTACAATCGCTGGAGCTGTCAATCAAACAGAGCGAGTTTATCAATGACTGAATTCTGGGCTCTCACCAAAACTCCGGTTATAATCAATGCATCTCTTATTTACATTGTTTGCACTGTTAGTTATGATGAAAGCATTCGTTAGTGTGCAGAAATCCAGTTACAATGACAAGATCCTGCATTCATGAGCTCAACATGTCTGTGATCGTCTACAATGATCATCACTGCAACCTTTCATGCCACAATCTGAATATAATGCCATAGATCTAAATATAATGCCATAGATCTAAATATAATGTAACAGATCTAAATACAATGCCATAATCAACTTTTTTCACGATTAGTTAATCTTGAGAGCTGTAATAGTAAAAACGTGCTAAAAGTTTTCGAGAGAGTTACACATGTAATACTTAACATAGCTATTTCATATACAAAGATGTTCATATACACAGCAGTGGGCGTTTACACTTAAGTCTCACAGCAGCCAATCACAGCAGTGGGTGTTTACACTGAAGTCTCACAGCAGCCAATCACAGCTGTAAGCGTTTACACTGAGGTCTCACAACAGCCAATCACAGCTGTGGCTCAGTATGAGATCTCACAGCAGCCAATCACAGCAGTGAGTGCTTACACAGAAGTCTCACAGCAGCCAATCACAGCAGTGGGCATTTACACTGAAGTCTCACAGCAGCCAATCACAGCAGTGGGCGTTTACACTGAAGTCTCACAGCAGCCAATCACAGCTGTGAGCGCTTACACTAAGGTCTCACAGCAGCCAATCACAGCTGTGAGTGCTTACACTGAAGTCTCACAGACATGCCCCTTCAAACAGAGCGTTCAAATCAGAGGCTAATATCAGGGTAGGAATAATGACCTATTTCTAAATCATCACCTTTTCTGATGTTGAAATCATACTAACATTATAAGTGCACCCCAGGAAACATTTTAAAACAGTGCAGTTCATGACACCTTCAAAAGAACCATTTTTTTCCCTTTGTGTCAAGAATGTTTTTAAAAAACCCAAAGAACCTTTAGTGGAGTGGAAAAGATTCCATAGATGTTAAAGGTTCTTCATGGTAACATCAATGCCGATAAAGAACATTTACATCACCGAATACATCGAACACATTCAGTCACGTTAAATGCAGCTTGTCAAATGAGCAAACATCAGCTATGAATAAATAAATACAAACAGAAGAGAAAATAGCCCTCGGATTCAAACAGGCGTCACAGACACAAAGTAAAGCGGCTTGGCAGGCGAGATCTGTGAGATTTCACACGCAAATCTCTGAGTGATGTGAGGAGAGCTGATCCCTGATCACTTATTTATCTTTGGCTTTTTAAGGTTTATTTCTTGTGAGCTTTATGAATAAGACCGAGCACAAATATGTCGTCATTGGCTCTGCACTAACATGGAGCTGGAGGACCACGGGGGAGGGTTATATTTAACGGGAAGATGCTTTACGTAAGAGCTGCCCTACTTTCTGCAGTCTACACTTGCAGCAGTATTGTTAAATCTGCATTATACCATGGAAAAAAATGTGCTTCCTCTCCTCAAAAAGAGTCTCTCCTTCTCTCTGGGTGCGTGTTGTGAATCTTCTTCCTTGGCAGATCTGATATTTTTCTTACCTTCCGTCAGAATCAACATCTCTTTCATCCTCCCTTCTCAATCATTCGCTCTCACTGACTGAATTTGTTTCCGGCTTTCAATCATCTCGCAGTCACTCGGAGTTGTCCTGTATTTCATTCACTCTTTCCCCTCCCTGCATCTCTCTCTCTCTTTCTCTCTCTCTGCTCTTTCAACTTCTTTCCTCCTGCGTAAATTTGAGAGTTTCGGATCACATACACAAGCAGCTCAAACCACAACCCAAAAAAATCTCACTTGAAGGTATATTACACCTCAAAAACACCAAATATGAGTTACCATCTGCATGCAAAATTTTAGGCCTTGAATAATTTAACAGACTATATTATATTACACAGTTAGTAAACAACATGCATTGGATTTCTTGCTAAACCAGACAGCGTTACACTGAAAATGAAAGCAGAATGGATTTCTGTGTAAACTGTTCAAAACCGTTTGTCATCACTGCGACAGATCAGGTGAAAAAATGGTTTAAAGTGGTCATGAACTGCATTGTTGTATAATGTTTCCTGTGGTGCACTTATAATGTATAAAAATTGTCTTCATTTAGAAATAAAAGGCATTTTTCCTACCCTGATTTTAGCCTCTGATCTGTGAGACTCAGAGAAATGCTGTGATTGGCTGCTGTGAGACTTCAGTGTAAACGCCCACTGCTGTGATTGGCTGCTGTGAGACTTCAGTGTAAACGCCCACTGCTGTGATTGGCTGACATCTTTGCATATGAAATAGCTAAGCATTACATGTGGAACTCTGTCGAAAACTTCTTTTACTATTACAGCTCTCAAGGTTCACTGATGTGAAAACTGTTGATTATAGCATTGTATTTAGATCTATGGCATTATATTCAGATCGTGTCATGAAAGGTTGCAGTGATGATCATTGTAGACGATCACAGACATGTTGAGCGCATGAATGCAGGATCTCGTCATTGTGACTCGATTTCTGCACACTAACGAATCCTTTCATCATAACTAACAGTGCAAACACAATGTAAATAAGAGATTCATTGATTATAACGGGAGTTTTGGCGAGAGCCCAGAACTCAATCACTGATAAACTCGCACTGTTTGATTGCCAGCTCCAGCGACTGTAAAGGGAGCGCTCTTTGATCGCTTTCTATATATAATTTAATCACAGTTTAAATTATAGATTATTTTCATCCTACTAAGATAATGTGAAGTTGAACGTTTAGTCACTGGTTTGATTTACTGACACATGGACAAAGAACATCTGACTGTACATGAACCATTATCATATTAGAAATCACTGGTCACTGGTGATTTTGGTTAGACAAGTACATATAATCTGTACATAGCAAAAGAGCAATAGTGACAGAGTAAAAACCTTTTTACTCACACAAGTGTGTTGTTCCGTTCCTGACAGATGCAATACAGAAGTCACAGCATATTTTTTTTTATTTCAGGCTATCTGTAAATCCAATGCAGTGACTGTGCACAACATTTTGCACTCTTCTAAGGCATGTTTAACACTTAGCTGCTCGATCCAGTGTTAGTGTCACATCAACTTTGGGACACACTTATTCTGATCTCACATACTGTTTAGGATGGACACTATGGGCATTGGGACGCCGGGTTTGTCTCATAACTCATTTGGTATATCAATTTGCTAAGAAATTTGTTCTTTGTAAATGAGACCCAAATCTATATGAATTTATTCAAGAACAGTTTTACAAGTGATTTAAATACAAATCCACTCTGCCTATGTTTCATCAATGAGGTATTAACGAATTGCACTAATATTAATATTTGCATGCAGGCAAACCGAAAGGATTACAGAAGTAAGAGCTGTAAGACTGTTAACATGTGAACACTGGCAGACTTTAAGGGAGAATCACACTGGAGACTCAAAGCTCTATGGAAACTGAGTGGGTGGGAGATTATTATCCTTTGCCTGTCAGCTTGTTATTCTGTGAACACTTTAAGCCTTTTATAGCTATTTGTAATATAAATGCATGATAGAATGTCTGAACAATAACTTGGAATGATATTATGGCTTGATTTTCCCATATTAGATAAAGTGTTGAGGTGAGAAGCAGGGATGTTTCGAATGACACACTATCAAACTACTCTGTACTACACTGTATGCATTGAATATCTGGCTTACCTACCAGAAAAAAACACCACATTTTTATGTCCTTCACTCACTAACTTCCCTCCATCTCGTGGACTCAGACGTGCGTCATTGCTTGCGTTGCACAAATGCCCACTACTGGCATAAGGCTGAAATGAAACGCACTAAGCACTTGATCACTTGGAATTCACAATGGAGCTGATTTATTATTTAAACCCCTTTTTTACTTATGAATTTGTTTTATGCACCATTCTAAGGCATATAAGTTGTTGGAAAAATATTTAAAATCCTGTAAGAGCTGTTGGAGAAAAATACAATTACACAAACAAAATAAATAAAAATAAAATATCAATAGTATAAACTTTGACTGTGAAGTATTAAGCAATTAAATCTCAACATAATTAATATATTATATGCTATTATGCGATTAATTCTCAAAATAATCAGTATACACTATATTGACAAAAGTATTAGGACACCCCTCCAAATCACTGAATTCAGGTGTTCCTATCACTTCCATTGCCACTGGTATATACACTCACCTAAAGGATTATTAGGAACACCATACTAATACTGTGTTTGACCCCCTTTCGCCTTCAGAACTGCCTTAATTCTATGTGGCATTGATTCAACAAGGTGCTGAAAGCATTCTTTAGAAATGTTGGCCCATATTGATAAGATAGCATCTTGCAGTTGATGGAGATTTGTGGGATGCACATCCAGGGCACGAAGCTCCCGTTCCACCACATCCCAAAGATGCTCTATTGGGTTGAGATCTGGTGACTGTGGGGGCCATTTTAGTACAGTGAACTCATTGTCATGTTCAAGAAACCAATTTGAAATGATTTGAGCTTTGTGACAGTGCATTATCCTGCTGGAAGTAGCCATCAGAGAATGGGTACATGGTGGTCATAAAGGGATGGACATGGTCAGAAACAATTCTCAGGTAGGCCATGGCATTTAAACGATGCCCAATTGGCACTAAGGGGCCTAAAGTGTGCCAAGAAAACATCCCCCACACCATTACACCACCACCACCAGCCTGCACAGTGGTAACAAGGCATGATGGATCCATGTTCTCATTCTGTTTACGCCAAATTCTGACTCTACCATCTGAATGTCTCAACAGAAATCGAGACTCATCAGACCAGGCAACATTTTTCCAGTCTTCAACTGTCCAATTTTGGTGAGCTCGTGCAAATTGTAGCCTCTTTTTCCTATTTGTAGTGGAGATGAGTGGTACCCGGTGGGGTCTTCTGCTGTTGTAGCCCATCCGCCTCAAGGTTGTGCGTGTTGTGGCTTCAAAAATGCTTTGCTGCATACCTCGGTTGTAACGAGTGGTTATTTCAGTCAAAGTTGCTCTTCTATCAGCTTGAATCAGCCGGCCCATTTTCCTCTGACCTCTAGCATCAACAAGTAATTTTTGACCACAGGACTGCTGCATACTGGATGTTTTTCCCTTTTCACACCATTCTTTGTAAACCCTAGAAATGGTTGTGCGTGAAAATCCCAGTAACTGAGCAGATTGTGAAATACTCAGACCGGCCCGTCTGGCACCAACAACCATGCCACGCTCAAAATTGCTTAAATCACCTTTCTTTCCCATTCTGACATTCAGTTTGGAGTTCAGGAGATTGTCTTGACCAGGACCACACCCCTAAATGCATTGACGCAACTGCCATGTGATTGGTTGATTAGATAAATGCATTAATGAGAAATTGAACAGGTGTCCCTAATAATCTTTTAGGTGAGTGTAAATCAAGCACTAGGCATGCAGACGCTTCTACACACATTTGTGAAAGAACGGCTCGCTCTCAGGAGCTCAGTGAACTCAAGCGTGGTACCGTGATAGGTTGCCACCTGTGCAATAAGTCCATTCATGAAATTTACTCTCTACTAAATATTCCACACTCAACTGTTAGTGGGATTATAACAAAGTGGAAGCAATTGGGAACAACAGCAACTCAGCCACGAAGTGGTAGGCCACGTAAAATCACAGAGCGGGGTCAGCGCATGCTGAGGGTCACAGCGCGCAGAAGTCACCAACTTTCTGCAGAGTCAATAGCTACAAACCTCCAAACTTCTGTGGCCTTCAGATGAGCTCAAGAACAGTGCGTAGAGAGCTTCATGGAATGGCATCCAAGCCTTACATCACCAAGTGCAATGCAAACCGTGGGATGCAGTGGTGTAAAGCACGCCGCCACTGGCCTCTAGAGCAATCACGCTTCTCTGTTTGGCAATCCCATGGATGAGTCTGGGCTTGGCGGTTTCCAGGAGAATGGGACTTGCCTGACTGCATTGTGCCAAGTGTAAAGCTTGGTGGAGGGGGGGATTATGGTGTGGGATTGTTTTTCAAGGGTTGGGCCTGGCCCCTTAGTTCCAGTGAAAGGAACTCTTAATGCTTCAGCATACCAAGACATTTTGGACAATTTCATGTTCCCAACTTTGTGGGAAAAGTTTGGGGATGGCCCCTTCCTGTTCCAACATGACTGCGCACCAGTGCACAAAGCGTCGGTCCATAAAGACATGGATGAGTGAGTTTGGTGTGGAGGAACTTGACTGGCCTGCACAGAGTCCTGACCTCGACCCGACAGAACACCTTTGGGATGAATTAGAGCAGAGACTGCGAGCCAGGCCTTCTCGTCCAACATCAGTGCCTGACTGAAAACGGAAACATTTTTCCTTTGTGTTTTTTGCCTACAGATGACAACATTGTCAAAACTATTCCTGTTCACACGGATCGGCGAAAATGACTACAAAAGCTGTATTCTGCTGCCAGACCAGTAGTTGGCGATAACAGCGCGCAGCTCACATGAACTGATCTTCTCTTCCGGCTTAATACCATAAATGTACAACTAAGTGTGTTAAAAGGTACAGTACAACTTACTGAAATCCGTATCATGTCACATGGAATCGCTCAATCAGTGTTTCAACCACGGAAAGACGTCAGTAAAACAGTAACGTCACATTTACCTCAGAAAAACCACATCCAGTGTCCATAAACCCGTCAGTCAGCTAGAATAATGAACTCCAGAGAGGAGCATTTTGATAAATATATGCACCATATTAGGCTACATATTCATTATAATTTTTAATGTTCTTCAATATTTAATGCATGTTTGAATAAATCTGGCATGTTTTTATGACAGCCACCATTTAAATGTTTATATTTCATATAACTTTATTATAAAAAAAACAATCCCATCATTGCGTGTAATTTAAGTGTTTGTATTCAAATCAGTTAATTTTTAACTTCAATATTATAGTAGGCTAATGTTTAGTAGGCTACAACTGACTCTCATAGTATACTAGTTTAATTTGCCATATATTGTACCTGATATATCTCCAAAATAATCTAATCGAATTGTGAAATGTGTCAATACACAGCCCTAGATACTAGTATTTACAATACTTCCGACAGCATGTGAAGGCAGCATTAAATGTTCAAAAGAATAGCTTTTATCTGAAATAGAAAGCTTGTTACATTATAAATTGTCACTTATGATCAAGTCACTACATCCTCGCTGAATAAAAGTATTCATTTTTTTATTTCTCCAAGATTTAAGATCTTACTGATCCCACACTTTTGAACGGTAGATGTAATGTTAGACACATTTTCTATTGTAAATAAATGATGTTCTTTTGAACTTTAAATTGTAAAAATAGTTTTTGTGTTTGTATCAAAAAAATGCAGCCATGGTGAGCAGAAGAGGCTGAACATTATAACAATAATGATCGCTATATATATATATATATATATATATATATATATATATATATATATATATATATATATATATATATATATATATATATCAGCATGATCCTGTACAAGCCACAGACACTATTGCATAAATGACACGAGCCCGTACTGCTGATAAATACATTCGTATAATCACCTGTAGTTATACGAGGGGAATTTCTTGCTCTCTTTCAGAAGAAGTCTGTAGAGTGACAGTACATGCTCTCTGCTGGACGCCGCCATGATGGAAACAAAGCTGACAGTTCGACGCAAGGACCCAAGAACAGCTACAAGAGGCGAGCCTGAACACATACACTCTCTTTAGTGTTAAAATATACGATCCAAAATAATTTTTGAGTGAAATTGATGAAGTATTTTATATCTAACATATCTTAAGGTGATACAGTATACGTAATTTGTTATACATTAATATATGCTATGAGATGTGGTGTTTATATTGATCAGGCACATTTGCGGTCGTCTCAAAAACACCACGCGCGTCCAGACAGAGGTGAGTGAGGGGGTTGTTCAGTAGTTTCATGCGTTGATTTGCACACATTTATTCTGTGTTTGTTAATTATGAAGCGATAATAGCTGTCAGTGTGATCATTTGCCGGCTGTTATTTGAAGTGTGGCGTGTCAGTATTGTGCTGTTCGTTTGAATATAAATTGCAGGCTAGCTTGAGCATTATCATGAGTCTGAGCAGATGGGATTCCTCACACTAACACACACAGAATATCTGCCGTTTATATCGATAGTTATCCTGCTATAAAATATATCTCTTTAAACTAAGCTATGATGTGATTTAATGGTGTCAGATTTTCAGACCTGTGCTGCTGTTCACTATTGTTTTCCCCACTGCTGCTTTTTATATTTATATGTTACAAATAACACCACTTTTGTGTGTGTGTGTGTGTGTGTGTGTGTGTGTGTGTGTGTGTGTGTGTGTGTGTGGGTGAACTTTATATAATACTTTTGTGTGTATTAATATGTTTGGTCTCATTAACCTGTTGACTGTGATTTAAAGGCACAATATGTAAGATTTTGGATTAAAATGTCCAAAAACCACTATAACAATGTTATATAGTTTGTTGACCTGTGTACTTATATTATCCCAAATGTTTCCAGGAATGTTTAAATCCAGATAAATACGCAATTTTAACAAGGACACGGACTGTCAATGACATCGTACCCACGTTAACCATTTGAAACAACAAAGACGCTTTAATGTATGGTGTTTTATTAGACAGGTGAGCAACTGTTTGGAGACATTCATCCACAGAAAACTAATCATTGTAGTTCAACACAGTCTTGTGTAATCTTGATTTACCGTGAGTACCATGTTTTACCATGCCTAATATGTCTCATAGTGTCTCATAGTGCCGAGTGAACGCACAGAGTAGCATTATAACATAACTGTCAACACACTCAGATGTGTGTAATATGATAAAACAGTACTGTGTTACCCCACATACACGTGAGCGGAAGAAGTGGAAGCGCCCGTCTGCAGGCATAATAAAAGCTCAGTCCATGGGCTGCGTCCGAAACCTGGAAAATGCTGCCTTTGGAGGACACATTTCAAGGCAGGAAGGCATCAAGGCACGTCTGAATCTAATGTTAGCTTCACTTCCTGACTCCTGAGAGACCTTCATCTGATCGAGTTTTGAAGGCAGCATAGATGTATCCTTCGCTGCCTTTGATATCCCACAATCCTGTGCGTTCAATTCTGTGACAGTTGAGCTGGGGAAAAAAGATGGCGTACGAAAGTGTCGTTTTCTGGTCAGTTTGTGTAAATTGTCATATATTTTTTTTTTTTTACCAACATGTCATTTCCAGTGAGAAATTACTAATGTAGTAATTTAAATATTTGTTTAGTTCTCACCAAAACTCTCTATATATTGCTGTAGGTCATTAAAATGCTACACTGCCTCAGAAGTCTGTCCGAAATTAGTATCGTGAGGTGCCTTCATTGCACCTTACAAGCCATTGTCTGATAAGGCAGCGAGTCAGCTGCCTAGGTTTTCGGACGCAGCCAAGGTGTCATCAAAGCTACGCCTTTATTTTGAATAAACGACATCTAGCGGCGAAAAATTACATATTGTGGCTTTAAAGAAGACACTCAGTAGATTGCAGAAGTGCACTTCAAAAAACGAAAGTGTAAAATAGTTATAGAGGTTTAAGTTTGCTGTAAGTAAACTAAAACATTTTTATACAATCAGTTAACGATTACCCTCGCACACCTGCAGGCAATGGATAGATACATAGGAGAAAGGGCCTAAAAAGTCAAAAATCAAAAACACAAGAAAAACCTGCACAGTAGCTATGTTTCCACCCACCTACTTTTTTGCGCATTTTGGGATATCGCATCAAAAAATGCTGAATGGAATCGCCAAGATGCGCATAAATTCTAAAAATGCGCATAAAAAAACAAAACGTATGTGCTCGTTTGAGTCGTATACATTTTCTATCCGATAGGAAAACATGCACATAAACTACGATGGAAATGCATTTACCGAATAAATTCCTCGATATGCATAAAAAAAAAAAATCATGTGACTTTTGCGATGTAACAGCATAACTGTACTAACCAGCGAAAAATCTTGTTTGCAAAGCATCTGAAAAGCTGTTTTGGTCATTCAGAAGTCTGTTGTCAAAGATGCTCGGTATATTACATGCATTCCCAAATAGCAGCATCTGCCTCTGAAAGAAAGACAACACGTTTATTGAGACGCAAATCATTTATTATATACGCAATTTATTATATATGGTGGCTTCTCCTATGTTTCTTAGTGAATTTTTTTTTTTTTTTTTTTTTTTTTTTAAGCGGTAGTTTATCAGGAAGTGACGATTATGTTCTCTTCGACTCACTGGATGGAAACGGTGCTTTATTCGCAAATATTTTATGCGATATTGCAGTTTTGCTCGTAATTTACATTCGCAACTTTGGATGGAAACATAGCTACTATCTACTTGCAAAAGTATCATAATGCTTTATTTGCTGCAACGTATCGCTTCCGTGACTATGGTATGCCTTATGAAGGTTATGGAACTGATACTTTACAGCAAATGAAGTATTTTGATACTTTTGCAAGTAGATAGTGTGCGGGACTTTGTTTTTTTTTTTTTTTTTTTTTTTTATACAAAATATGTTTTTCAAAATAATTCGGAATCTAGCCTAAAATTGCTAGAAAATCGAAGCCGTATATATGTGGCCAATTTGTGTTTAAGTTGATATCACAAAAGTGTAGCCTGCTGAAAGGGTTTAAAGTACTGTTTTCATGGTAACGCAATGTCCAATTTGATGAACTTTGGGTGTTTAAGCTTTTGAATTATATGATGAGATGACTACTAAAATATGTGATGGGGAATAGTTAAAAGTGGGACACTGACAGTTTAGATATTTCTTTTACCTCATATGCAGTATTGTGATAGTGTTTCTTGATATAAGAGGCTTTTGCACCGGAACATTTTCATAGTTCCTTTAACTTTTGGCAGAACCTGCTTTTTGGCATGTTCGCAGTGCAACTGGGAGCAATTTTAGTTCTAGGAACGCTTTTTTGGGGGACTAAATTAGCTTCTAGTCCTATTTCAGAGTAGTCTTACCCAGCACAATAGTATAGGAACTAGCAGTGACGTAAGTGTTTACTGATTGGCCGAACGCATGCAAAACACTGGCCGCCGTTTTTTAAAAGCCACGTGAACACACAGTTTACATATACTTACTCCAGGATCTAACTCTACAAACATGGAAAACAGTGATAAATAGCATTTACCTGTCGTCTTTGTCTGTGGCCTGTGTTCTTTTCTCAGGTTGAAAGGTTGTTGTAGGGGATTTCGTCTCTTAGCTCTCTTTTTTGCGCTTTCATTTGCATAACTTATATGTCTACATTCCATCTCTATCACGAAACCCACGACACACGACAAAAACACAGCTCTGATCAAGGCGTCCTCCAACCTCCAGTTGGTGATGTTGTTGAATGCCGCGCTTATCGCTGTCGGCTGGCTTATGGCACTTCGGTGCGGTGCAACCAGGAAATTGGCTCTAGGGGTAGTTCTTCAGGGACCCACCCTGGTGGCTAGTTCCTAGAACTGTGTTCCTATACCCGGTGTGAAATAGTATTTTATATAGTTTGGTTAAGTTGAAACCCAATTTTTATGGTCTAATACAGGGGTTCCCAACTTATGCTGTCTGCCAAACTCATATTACCTAAAATCTTTATTTAAAGTTGTCATGAAGCAGAAGTTGTGCTAGTCTTTTCTTCCCTATTGTGACTTATATCCGAGTGCAACGGCTTCTGGAACAAGAACAAATGTAGGGCGAGGCTTGATTTTGTCTGTGGGGAATTGATTGGATGGTGGTTTGCTGTTGGTGGATCTCATGTGAGTGACAGGTTGCTCGCCCACATCATCAGAGAAGAGATGCTACAAGAGGAAGGGGAAGTTATTCTGATTCAAGATTATTGGGAACATGAATTTAGAAAATAGGGTCCCACTTTATATTAGGCGACCTTAACTACAATGTACTTACATCAAAAAATAAGTACAATGTACTTATTGTGTTCATATTGTATTGCAAAACACCTTTGCTGATATTGAGCTTGGATACGGGTAAAGTTAGGGACAGGTGTGGTGGTGTGGGTAAGTTTAAGGGTAAAGTTAGGGACAGGTGTGGTGGTGTGGGTAAGTTTAAGGGTAAAGTTAGGGACAGGTGTGGTGGTGTGGGTAAGTTTAAGGGTAAAGTTAGGGACAGGTGTGGTGGTGTGGGTAAGTTTAAGGGGCAGTTAGGGGTGGTGGGGTAAAGTTAGGGGCAGGTGTGGTGGTGTGGGTAAAGTTAGGGGCAGGTGTGGTGGTGTGGGTAAAGTTAGGGGCAGGTGTGGTGGTGTGGGTAAAGTTAGGGATGGGTGTGGTGGTGTGGGTAAAGTTAGGGCAGGTGTGGTGGTGTGGGTAAAGTTAGGGCAGGTGTGGTGGTGGGTAAAGTTAGGGGCAGGTGTGGTGGTGTGGGTAAAGTTAGGGGCAGGTGTGGTGGTATGGTTAAGTTTAAGGGTAAAGTTAGGGACAGGTGTGGTGGTGTGGGTAAGTTTAAGGGTAAAGTTAGGGACAGGTGTGGTGGTGGTGGGTAAAGTTAGGGACAGGTGTGGTGGTGTGGGTAAAGTTAGTGGTGGGTGGTGTGGGTAAAGTTAGGGGCAGGTGTGGTGGTGTGGGTAAGTTTAAGGGTAAAGTTAGGGACAGGTGTGGTGGTGGTGGTAAGTTTAAGGGTAAAGTTAGGGACAGGTGTGGTGGTGTGGGTAAAGTTAGGGGCAGGTGTGGTGGTGTGGGTAAAGTTAGGGGCAGGTGTAGTGGTGTGGGTAAAGTTAGGGATGGGTGTGGTGGTGTGGGTAAAGTTAGGGGCAGGTGTGGTGGTGTGGGTGGGGGTTAGGGGCAGGTGTGGTGGTGTGGGTAAAGTTAGGGGCAGGTGGTGGTGTGGGTAAGTTTAAGGGTAAAGTTAGGGACAGGTGTGGTGGTGTGGGTAAAGTTAGGGGCAGGTGTGGTGGTGTGGGTAAGTTTAAGGGTAAAGTTAGGGGCAGGTGTGGTGGTGTGGGTAAAGTTAGGGACAGGTGTGGTGGTGTGGGTAAAGTTAGGGGACAGGTGTGGTGGTGTGGGTAAAGTTAGGGACGGGTGTGGTGGTGTGGGTAAAGTTAGGGGCAGGTGTGGTGGTGTGGGTAAAGTTAGGGACAGGTGTGGTGGTGTGGGTAAAGTTAGGGGCAGGTGTGGTGGTGTGGGTAAGTTTAAGGGTAAAGTTAGGGGGGCAGGTGTGGTGGTGTGGGTAAAGTTAGGGACAGGTGTGGTGGTGTGGGTAAAGTTAGGGACAGGTGTGGTGGTGTGGGTAAAGTTAGGGACAGGGTGGTGGTGTGGGTGTTTAAGGGTAAAGTTAGGGACAGGTGTGGTGGTGTGGGTAAAGTTAGGAACAGGTGTGGTGGTGCGGGTAAAGTTAGGGGCAGGTGTGGTGGTGTGGGTAAGTTTAAGGGTAAAGTTAGGGACAGGTGTGGTGGTGTGGGTAAGTTTAAGGGTAAAGTTAGGGGCAGGTGTGGTGGTGTGGGTAAAGTTAGGGACAGGTGTGGTGGTGTGGGTAAAGTTAGGGACAGGTGTGGTGGTGTGGGTAAAGTTAGGGACAGGTGTGGTGGTGTGGGTAAGCTTAAGGGTAAAGTTAGGGACAGGTGTGGTGGTGTGGGTAAAGTTAGGAACAGGTGTGGTGGTGCGGGGTAAAGTTAGGGGCAGGTGTGGTGGTGTGGGTAAGTTTAAGGGTAAAGTTAGGGACAGGTGTGGTGGTGTGGGTAAGTTTAAGGGTTGGTTAAGGTGTCAGATATGGGTAAACCGTGTAATTATAAATGTAACTACAGAAATTAATTAAATGTAATTACATGCTGGTAATTTTTTTAATGTAAGTACAATGTAAAAACATGTATGTACACAATAAGTGCATTGTATCAAATTAATTTAAATGTTAGTACATAGTAGTTAAGGCCACCTAATATAAAGTGGGTCCAAAAATAATAATAGTGTGATAAATGATTTATAATAAACACTGCAATATTCCATTCAAAAATAAGAATAGTCAATTTTGATTTTATTTTGACTTTAATGTGCTCCCTAATAATGTTAATGTTTCAATATATGTCAGTTTATTTACATATTTACATTTTGTCGTTGCATCATTTGCAATAGTAATAATTTGCAAATGTATTACAATAGGAATACGTTTGAGACATCTTAATCTTTTGAGGGGAAAAATCTGTGGGGAAAAAATGGGTTCGCAAACCCCCGGTTCAAAACTCTGGGTGTTGTTATCTCACACATTTAAATTTATGTGACGCATGAAAATAGAAAACACTACAAGAAAAGAGTTTACCTCTTCATATCAGAGAAACTGTTTAGCATTGGCATATTTTGAATATTTTGCAGATGTTCCTGCACTCCCTGGGAATCAAAAACATGACATTGGCGCTGCTCTGATGTTTGAGAGCTATTGTAATATGATAATTTATTGACATCTGAGACACTTAGAAGTTTATGGTCTTTATGACTTTAGAAATCCTGGTTAGGAGGTTAAGAACGATGGTTGTTGGGTTTCATTCTGCTCTGCTCTTGTATCATGCATTATAACCCTGTCTTTAAGGCCATAACACACCAAACTGACGTCAAAGAACTAGCGGCGATGCTGTGTCTGGGCCAAAAAGCTGCGCTTGAACATACCACAAAGACTACAGCTGACTGCCAACCATGTGTGTTCTGCGTCTGCGTCCAAGCACTACAATGGCATTGACTTGTTGGGTCGTCTTTTTTTCAAGTCCATAAAAGTGCATCTATCCATCATCTAACTGCTCCACACGGCTCCGGGGGTTAATAAAGGCCTTCTGAAGCGAAGTGGAAAAATATCCATATTTAAAACTTTCTAGACTAAAATACCTAGCTTCCGGCGGTCAGCGGTCAGCGGTACGCAAGTTGACTTACGGCGAAAGAGTAACCCTTGACCTGTGAACCCTTGACGCATGCGTATTGATGAACGCAGAAGCGCAGAGGATGGAGCAAAACAAAACACCTGTCATGAACTAGACGTCTAAAACGAGAATTTTTGGAGGATTTCGAAATAAGAGAAGAGGGGCTTGAGTTTGTTGCCCAGCACTATCCACGACAGGCGTGAAAGCGTGCGATGCTCCTGTACATCGCGTCAGGGGTCACTCTTTTAGTGCAAGTCGACTTGCGTACCGCCGGAAGCTAGTTATTTTAGTCTATAAAGTTTAAAACTTTATTAACCCCCCCGGAGCCGTGTGGAGCAGTTATATGATGGATAGATGCACTTTTATGGACTTCAAAAACGACCCATCAATTCACTGCCATTATAAAGCTGGGAAGAGCCAGGACTTTTTTAATATAACTCTGATTGTATTCGTCTGAAAGAAGAAAGTCATATACACCTAGGATGACTTGAGGGTGAGTAAATCATGGGATAATTTTCGTTTTTGGGTGAACTATCCCTTTAAGGGGTAAAACTAAGTTTGAAATACGTTAGCAGCGATATACTGTTATCAAACATCCGACGCCGCCCCAAACTGCTGAGAGCGAAGTTTAAATATGTACTGCACGCTTTATTCTGAATAACACAATAAACTGAGAAAACATCAAGCGTTTTAATAAATCATAAGAAAAGTTTCAGATCATAGCAATGTGGATGTTTGCACGAGCTCTATGGCACTCCAGTAAAGTCGCGTTTATTTATCACTTTATGCAATAGATGGTAAACGTAGTGTTTACATGAACGCTAAATAAAGGTATCGGGTTGATGTGCGCGTTATACGTCACAAGCTTCTGATTGGATTTAATCTTTTGACATGCGCACACTGCACAAATATACAGTCTCCCGCTGTTGTTGCATCCTCCTTTTCTTTGGTTGAAAAAGCAGTCTAAGAAGATGTTAGGTTTTTGCCCCTTCATGCCTCATCCCAGTCCTTTGCATTGGCAATTAAATGAACAAATACTCAGTGCTGAGGGAGAGTGTAAAATCTCACTTTATTTTACGCAGGATTAGCAGTTATATACAAAGAATATAAGGGGTGTAGAAAAGGTTTAACCAATGAGAGAGAGAATGCATCATATAGCTCAGGTTATAGGAATGTGATACATATAGAAAAAACAAGTCTAAATATGGTACTCTCCTGGTCCAACATCCAGGCTTTCCTTGAGCTCCTGAAGACCCTTCAATATAAACAGAGACCCTTAGCAGAAACCTATTCCTTATAGGGACTGGTCCCATATGTTAAACATAGAAACATAGAGAATACAGCTTCCACACAGGACAAAAACTCGCTGTCCCCTTTCCTTACATGCTGAGACCAACATGAAATCTATCAGCAGACTTAATGTTTTTCTAGTTCTGGTCCTAATTAGGCAACGACGATTCTTCGATTTTTGCTTGACATATATCGGGGCCTTTTATGTTGACACTGGCTTCCATTTTACCACTTTCCACTTCTGTTTCGAGCTAAAACCTATCTATATCAGTTAGATTACACAGTTGCTAATAAGCAGATAGTTGCAAATCCACAAACCGTACTTGAATCTGTTTAGCATGTGATGTAAAATGAAGCAATGATCCTTCAGCTTCCTGAAGCCTTGAGTTTTCAGGCTGCTTTCTTCAGAAACCCATCAGATCAATCAACCCATGGATTTGGCTGCAGATCTAAGGGAGAGATCTGCAAGTTTAAGAGCTTCCAATAATTTGTCTGTGAAATGCTGGCTAAGGGAATCATATGCCACACTTCTTGTGAAGTGGATGTTTGAAGATCCTTGTTCTAAAATTAAAGTGTGAAGTAAGTCACATCTCAAATGAATGTCACTGAAATGTGTTAAAATCCCTGCGAGTCACTGCTGGAGATGTTGTGAGAGGTAATGTTATGACTGCCATCAGTAAATTGAATGCTTTTTTTTCTGATTCAGCAGGGTTGAACATGTAGTATATGCGAAATGAACTGTAAAGCTCTGTTGAATTAAGACACTGATGACTGTTGGTGCATTTGGTGCTTTTATGAGTGTGTCCAGTGCAACTTTAAAGGGCTGTAAAGTAGTGTTGGCGACAATTTGTTTAAAAAAATATATTTGCACCCCTTTTTGAAAGTGACTTCTGTTGAGATGTGCTTCATGCATCCGTTATACTATTGACACATTTAACAATGTGGGGAACGGGAGACAACGGTAAATAAAATGTTTGCATTCCCATTTGTATTAGAAACACCGTCGCAATGTTAATTAGCTTGTTTTTATTTACTGCCGAGGTATGACACATAGTGTTATGAATATATATTAAATTTTTCTTTTTCTTTTTTTGATAGCTGTGGAAACAAGTCATCTGTAAACAACCTTAATGCTACTTATTAGAATTGGGCAATATATCGATAGACACGATTAACCAGTAGAGATTTTGGACTATCCTCTTTATCGCGGTTACGCTCACGTGACGTTGCTGTGCTGCGCGGTCACAAAAACTTACCGTTCATGCATTTTTAAGCATTGCAGTTTAAAAAAATTGTGATTTTTAAACCGTTGAATCACAATTAGCAGCGAAAGACAACTAATTTCAGTATATGCGTGGCTTGCATCCATCCACAACATGAAGCCGCTGCTCATAGAGAATTGCTTTTTGCCGCCTAATTGGGCTTGAATGGTTATACCAATGTGTCAAAGTGACCATGTATTTGCAAGTAAACAGTCAGTTGTCTTAAAGTTCCACTGAAGTGCCTTGAAACATGCAGCATTATTCAGTGTGTTGACGTAATTTCTACTGTAACAGGAAGACAAGGCGGGACATATCGAACAGCTCCTCCCCTTTTTAAAAAACAGCCAGTAGCGTTTAGTAAAGCCGCAGTTTCGATCACATGAATCGCTCTGTGCTGTCGTGTCTCTGGACCGACTCGATCACATGAATCGCTCTGTGCTGTCGTGTCTCTGGACCGACACGATCACATGATCCGCTCTGTGCTCTCGTGTCTCTGGATCGATTCGATCACATGATCTGCTCTGTGCTGTCAATCCGCTCTGTGCTCGTCGCGTCTCTGGATCGATTCGATCACATGATCTGCTCTGTGCTGTCAATCCGCTCTGTGCTGTCGCGTCTCTGGATCGACTCGATCACATGATCCGCTCTGCTCTCGTGCTCTGGGTCGATCCGATCACATGATCTGCTCGTGCTCTCGTGTCTCTGGATCGATTCGATCACATGATCCGCTCTGTGCTGTCGTGTCTCTGGGCCGACTCGATCACATGATCCGCTCTGTGCTCTCGTGTCTCTGGGTCGATCTCGATCACATGATCCGCTCTGTGCTCTCGTGTCTCTGGATCGATTCGATCACATGATGATCCGCTCTGTGCTGTCGTGTCTCTGGGCCGTCTCGATCACATGATCCGCTCTGTGCTGTCGCGTCTCTGGATCGACTCGATCACATGATCCGCTCTGTGCTCTCGATCCGCTCTGTGCTGTCGTGTCTCTGGGCCGACTCGATCACATGATCCGCTCTTGATCCATATTGGCGGAAGTGAGAGTCTGTAAGTTTTAAATGATGATATCTTCTAAATGTGATTTTTGTCGTTGATTTGGAGCACACTAGCTTGTGGATAACAGTAAGGCTAATGTATTCACACTAAATGACAAAACTTCTGAAATCATGGGGACTTTAAGTGAATGTTAAAGGGCTTAGTTCGCCCAAAAATTTAATTTATGTCATTATTAGCGTGAACAGCACCAGCCAATGGTGAGTGGGCATTCTGACGTAGAACTCTGAAGCGCTGGACTGTATTTACAACAACAACAGTGTAGGAGACTGACACAGACGTGAAGAAATTTAAGAATAAAGTCGTTATTTTTGTTTGTTTTTGTGCACTAAAAGTATTCTCGTCGCTTCACAACATTAAAGTTGAACCACCGGAGTCACATGGACTATTTTATCGATGTCTCTACTACCTTTCTGTGCCTTGAAAGTGTTCATTAAATTACTGTCTATGGAGGGATCAGAGAGCGCTCCGATTTAATCAGAAATATCTTAATTTGTGTTCTGAAGATGAACAAAGGTCTTACGGGTTTGGAACGATGAGGGCGAGTAATTAATGACAGAATTAAATTTTTGGGTGAACTAACCCTTTAACAGTTGAGAGGGAAAACTGGTCCGTGCAGTCGGTCTTAAAGTGACAGCATCCACATTTACCTGCTGTCATTAAATTAAAGCTAATCAAACAACAACGGTAAAAAAAGAGAGAAACTATTTCTAGTGCATTAAGTTTTTCAGATAGGTCTATTCCATTTGTGTCTTTTGTTATAATATAATAAATAAATATAAAATAACAATAAAATTACTCATCATTATATCAGATTTTGGTCATATCGCCCATATCCCTACTACTTGCTGTCCTTTTTGGAGCATTTAGAGACACTGGTCATCTCCTTTGAGTATAGTTGAGCGAGTGAAATATGGATTTAAATGTGGTGATTTTCAGTAATGTTTAGACCTTGTGTTCTGTGTGTTTTCAGCATAAGGTTTCAGCTTGAATTGTGATTCTCTGCGGATCACAAATCAACCCGTCACCATCAGCTTTATGAAAAACACAAGCTGCCTTCTCCATCTCCTCTGAGGAGCATGTTTCTCTTGCTTTTCCCGCCTCTGATGCATGAAGAACGTGTCTGTCTTTGACCCGCAGAGATCGATGTTGTGCTCATAACACATGATTGTGGAGAGATGTTGTGCTCAGCGGGGTTGGGAGGTTGAAGATAAGGTTGGATTTAAAGGGTGTCTGCTCCTCAGCGCTATTGGAGAAGGTCACAGACGTGTCCTGTTTGCAGATGGCCCTAGTTTTGAGTGGAAAGGTCACCAGCAAGTGGCAGGTCAAGACAACAGACTGTGAAATCGTGTCATCTGATTGAGTTGATCAATCAATTTGGAGCCCAATTAACTGAGGGAGAAATGACAGCTGACAATGCTGGCCAGAGATTATTTAATGCTTTTATTTGTTTATGTATATAGTTTTAAATGAAATACAAAGTTTTTTTTTTATCATGTAATAAAATGATAAATAAGCAAGAGGAAATTGTGGCCAAAAACTTGAGTTAATTTTTATACAAGATTTTTCTGAAAAATGCATAGGAGAATCTGAAGAATAGCAGTGCACAAATAAATGCATCAAGATATTATACATAAAAAATGTAACACCAGTGAACTATAAAAAATGGCAAATAACAACATTTGTGTATATTCACTTTTGAGCTGTTTTAATTTAAGGCATGTACCGAATCCATCCATCCATCCATCCAAACCCGATTCCAAAAAAGTTGGGACGCTGTACAAATTGTGAATAAAAAAGGAATGCGATAATTTACAAATCTCATAAACTTATATTTTATTCACAGTAGAATATAGATAACATATCAAATGTTGAAAGCGAGACATTTTGAAATTCAATTTCAAAGAGTTTGAAGTTATCATCATCTACAGTGCATAATATCATCCAAAGATTCAGAGAATCTGGAACAATCTCTGTGCGTAAGGGTCAAGGCCGGAAAACCATACTGGATGCCCGTGATCTCCGGCCCTTAGACGGCACTGCATCACATACAGGAATGCAACTGTAATGGAAATCACAACATGGGCTCAGGAATACTTCCAGAAAACATTGTCATGAACACAATCCACCGTGCCATTCGCCGCTGCCGGCTAAAACTCTATAGGTCAAAAAAGAAGCCATATCTAAACATGATCCAGAAGCGCAGGCGTTTTCTCTGGGCCAAGGCTCATTTAAAATGGACTGTGGCAAAGTGGAAAACTGTTCTGTGGTCAGACCAATCAACATTTGAAGTTCTTTTTGGAAAACTGGGACGCCATGTCATCTGGACTAAAGAGGACAAGGACAACCCAAGTTGTTGTCAGCGCTCAGTTCAGAAGCCTGCATCTCTGATGGGATGGGGTTCATGAGTGCGTGTGGCATGGGCAGCTTACACATCTGGAAAGGCACCATCAATGCTGAAAGGGATATCCAAGTTCTAGAACAACATATGCTCCCATCCAGACGTCGTCTCTTTCAGGGAAGACCTTGTATTCCAACATGACAATGCCAGACCACATACTGCATCAATTACAACATCATGGCTGTGTAGAAGAAGGATCCGGGGACTGAAATGGCCAGCCTGCAGTCCAGATCTTTCACCCATAGAAAACATTTGGAGCATCATAAAGAGGAAGATGCCACAAAGAAGACCTAAGACAGTCGAGCAACTAGAAGCCTGTATTAGACAAGAATGGGACAACATTCCTATTCCTAAACTTGAGCAACTTGTCTCCTCAGTCCCCAGACGTTTGCAGACTGTTAGAAAAAGAAGAGGGGATGCCACACAGTGGGAAACATGGCCTTGTCCCAACTTTTTTGAGATGTGTTGATGCCATGAAATTTAAAATCAACTTATTTTTCCCTTAAAATGATACATTTTCTCAGTTTAAACATTTGATGTGTCATCTATGTTGTATTCTGAATAAAATACTGAAATTTGAAGCTTCCACATCATTGCATTCTGTTTTTATTCACAATTTGTACAGTGTCCCAACTTTTTTGGAAGCAAGTTTGTAAAAACTGTTTCCAACATTGATAATAATCAGAAAAGGTCTTTACAGTATTGAGAAACATGTCCAGCTTTTGAAACTTCATGTGTGCATATGTCTAAATTAATGCAGATGTTTACACATTACACTGATCTTGATGTACGTGTAAAGTTATGTTTCACATATGTGACCCTGGACCACAAAACCAGTCATAAGTTGCGTGGATATATTGTATATACATTGCAATACATTGCATGGGTCAAAATTATCGATTTGCCTTTTATGCCAAAAATCATTAGGATGTTAAGTAAAGATCATGTTCCATGAAGATATTTTGTAAGTTTCTTACCATAAATATATCAAATGTATTATTAGTAGTAATATGCATTGCTAAGGACTTCATTTGGACAACTTTAAAGGCCATTTTCTCAATATTTAGATTTTTTTCAAATTCCAGATTTTCAAATAAATAAATAAATTCCAGATTTTCAAATAGTTGTATCTCTCCAAATATTGTCCTATCCTAACAAACCATACATCAATTGAAAGCTTTCAGATGATGTATTAATCTCAATAAAAAAAAAAATCAATTTTGTGGTCCAGGGTCACACATGTGCTGTAAAATATGCGGTTGACTTATTTGGCAGACGAAGGTTAAAACAGTTAAAACATGCTTTTTGTGACCCCCAAATGGACTTTCATCCAACTTGACATGGTCTACTGTACCTCCATTAACAATTTCCACGTGACTTCTCCAAGAAGCCTTTCACACATCTCAGTTTAACTGACAATTTCACGCACAGAAAACACTGGAATTCAGTTGAATCTGAAGAGAAGCCAGATGTATTGTTCTGAGTGTGTGTTGGTTTGTCACCTGGATAAGATTCTTCAATTTTCATCTTTTCAAAACCACATCGATTTATGCACATGTCTGTCCATGCATATGGTATGCTTGAAAGTAGTGTCAAAAGATTTCCTTTAGAGATCAGTGCTGTTTCTGCAAGGCTGTCTTGTTAGATGGTTCTTGTTTTCATGTTGATGACATGCCGTTTTCATAGATGTTGTGGAGATTCAGACAGCTTGTTAGTGTACTTTGTTTCTCCTTTTTTCTACCGACTGTCATTCTTCCCTTGCAGCACCTTGCATATTATCGAGAAACCGAGAAGAGTCGTTTTCTCTCTTCACTCAAATCTCTCAGTCAATCTCTTTCTTAATGAGAAGCAAAACTTGTCAATGACAGCTGAGGCCGCCTTCGGTTCTGTTTTATGTGTATTTCTTTCTGGTTTTTTTTTGTCTTTCTGATATTTGTTTTCCATTAGTGCTCAAGTTAATTTATTTAAGTGCTAGCACAGCAAATCCTTTGAGTTTTTGTTCATTTTAGGCCACAAATAAATGTTAACATTTTGAAATGTTTTAATATATTTTCTTTTTTTGAATAGCACGCACAAAATGTTGCTACTACCTTACAGATGTCTGTCTGTGTGACAGCCCTAGGCTCTAAAAAGAGAGTGATTGTGATTTCACAAAATGTCCTTGTTCAACATCTTTGTTGATCCTTGAATAATATTCCAATCAGCCCATCAGATTTGAGAGACTTTTAAAGGGGTGATTGATTTTGATTTTCACTTTTTTAACTTTATTTAGTGTGTGATGTCTGCAAAGTTACGACGCTCAAAGTTCAAAGCAAAGGGAGATATTTTCGCTTTTTAAGCACTACAACAAACGGCTGGTTGTGACAACAACGAGCTTCTTCACGGGTTAGTGACATCACAAACCCTAAATTGTACATAAACCCCGCCCCTGGGAACACACAACAAAGCGTGTGAGATTATCATGACCGAATATGCTAATCAATGACTTGAAGATGGTTAACTCCACGTCAGCTACATAAATTCATCAACTAACCATTCAGGAACGTCCTGTCTCATTCTACATGTTGTCACTTCTTCTCGAGTCTCTCCATCATTGTCCGACTCCGATTTGAACATAAAAGGCTGAACGGTTTCATTGCCTGTCTGCATGAGGTAATCAGAGCTGCTATCACAAGCTCTTGAAGCTCCGCCCCGTGAGCAGCAGCTCATTTGCATTTAAAGGGACACACAAAAAGTGACAATTTTAACATGCTATAAAAAATGATCTGTGGGGTATTTTGAGATCAGAGACTTATTTAACATCTTGTAAAAAGGGGCAATCAACCGACCCTTTAAAGTAGTGATGAAATATTGTTCTTGTAAATACTTTACAGCATTTCAGTAATAAAAGTGTAGGCTATAGATCTTTTAAAATCTGTCCAAATTACAGCGACGCGCACCGGTACAGTTCTCCGTAGTGGTCAAAAAGGAAATAAACAGTGAATTTTGAAGTAATCTCTTGAAAACTCTTGAAAGAGATGTGGATTCAAACAGCAGTTAAATTACAAAAACAGGAGGTAATTCGGCCGAGGATTTTTACGCAGGTGGTGGAAGGAAAAACACTGACAAACCGGATTCGGACAGATCGCTATAGAACATTATCGGCCAATACCGATTTGTGGCCGATCAATCGGAGCATCCTGACTGTTAACAAACACCCAGATGCCATCCATGTTAAATTAATCCCTTTTTATTGCAGTCATGACACATTGACATTACAGTTCAGAATAGCTATTTTGGCATTATCCTGAACATTGTATAAGCATTCGTTTCATGTGTCATAGATTGGGAGAGGTCACAGGTAAAAACATCCCAAGTCTTTTACATAAAAATCAGTCTATAGGCTTTCATAGACGACCGGAGTCTGGGAAGATTTCATTTTTTCGTTCATTACAAGCTGTTCACACATCGGCAATAAGAAAAGTAATTAATGCATGACAATTCTTACATAAAGCCCCTTTAAATATATCCCCCCCTGCATTTCTCAAAATATCCTGTTCTTTTTGGCAATACTGAATTCTAAAGTTCATGCATAATATAGTAATAAAGATGTCTAGAGCAGAAGAAAAAGTACAGGGGAACAATAATGCCATCCTCCGGGACAGATGGAGAACAGGATCATTAATACAGGGCAGATACTGCCAGAAAGTTACTTACCGCTAACTAAACATCCAAAGTGTCTTTGAAATGAAATTGATTTGTTTTCTGTTAAAAGGCTATCCAGTATCTCATGAGATAAATTCATACAGCTGGGATGTTTTATTTCTGTTCTTTTTTTTTTTTTATTCAATGTCCTATAGGTTTCTGGAAACCATTTCAGTCATATTATATTATGCAAAGTCATTTGGCATGACAGAACAAAATTATCGGGAAAGTTGGGTAATGCTTTACAATAAGGTTTCATTTCTGTATTAGTTGCATGAACTGACCAATTAGTCCATTTTAATTTCTACATGTACTGAAACATTATTATTTTATTTTTTGAATGAATCAAGTTATATCTGCTAACATGAGCAAAACAGTATTTTCATTAACTAGCATTAACAAAGATTAATAAATGCTGTAGTTCATGTTAGCTAATGCTGTAAATGAGACCTTATTGTAAAGCGTTAGCCGAAATTATGGTATTAATTCACTGCACTGCACTAATTTATACACTGTTCTTTTTTTTACATTTTTATTGAAGGCCTGACTTGTCGCACCATTTGTCAGCTTAAGGGTTCAGTCTACAATCGTACTCATTGCACTGGCAATATTTTCTGTCCTGTTCGGATTGGTTCATTTTCTTCCATCCCTGAGGACAACTTCTGTCTTTGCAGTGTCAGCATTAATGCTTTCTTTCAACTTTTATATTCTCTCTTCACTTGACATCTTTATAGGCTCTGAGTGATGAAAAAAAGTCTGAAAGAAAAGCTATTGGGAGACATTGTGCTTGCATTATAGGGATATTCTTTACTTTATACTGTATTTAAATGTATTTTGGGCAATACTGGTAAAGCTGCATAACAAGATGCCCACATCAATAACAATCACACGGTTGTGTCCTTTGCACTAGAGTTAAACAGTCTAATAGCCAAAGGAACAAAATAATTGTTATAGCGGTTGTATCGAAACCTTGGGGTATGACAACATCGACCACATGGAAGTGGTTTGAATTCTGGGTAAAGCACATGAGAAGGGTCCGGAGTCATTTTCCTTGCCTGTTTGAAAATAATTTTGTTGAATATACACTGAAGATGAAATCCCAAACCAGGCCTCTATACTATAGAGTAAGATGGATTCAATACAGGCACGATAAAACCACAACATGCAACTTTTTTGTTGCACCTGTATTATGTTGCAAAATATGTCATGCTTATTTATATTCTGTGTATACATTGATTTTAATGTGTTTGCTCTGAAATGACAACTAGAGGAACTATTACTTATCTCACAAAATAAAACAAATCTAGTTTGCCTAGAACGTTTTCTACACTCGTGTACTAAATGAAGACACAATGATATTTATTCATTTATTTAGGTAATACTATTGTAAATGATCATTGATATCCAGTTACATCGTCCTAATGCAGGCTGTTCCATTAATATTTGTGTGTGATGACTCAAACAATTTGTGGTAATGAATCATATTTCGCAGCATTAGTGTTTTTGGTTCCTTTAGCACTCTTGTATGAGCTGTGACACTCACTCGAAACTAGTCTGCTTCCTAAACACAATGGTTCTGTTTCATCATTCTCGTTTGCTTTCATCAGTGCACTCTTAAAGGGGTCATGAACTGCATTGTTTTATAATGTTTCCTGTGGTTCACTTATAATGTTAGTAGGATTTTTTTTACATCAAAAATTTACATCATAATTTAGAAATAAAAGACATTTTTCTTACCCTGATTTTAGCCTCTGATTTGAACGTGTAAACACCCACTGCTGTGATTGGTTGCTGTGAGACTTCGGTGTAAACGCCCACTGCTGTGACTGGCTGACATCTTTACATTTACATTTATGCATTTGGCAGACGCTTTTATCCAAAGCAACTTATATTTCATTCAAGGTACACATTTTAACATTTTGTCATTTCCCTGGGAATCAAACCCATGACCTTGGTGTTGCTAACGCCACACTCTTATTGTTTGAGCTACAGGAAAGCTTTAGAGATTACGTGTAACTTTTAGCACACTTTTACTATTACAGCTCTCAAGGTTAACTAATCATGAAAAGAGTTGATTATGGCATTATAGTCAGATCTATAGCATTATATTCAGATCGTGGCATGAAAGGTTGCAATGATGATCATTGTAGACGATCACAGACAGGTTGAGCTCATGAATGCAGGATCTCGTCATTGTGACTAGATTTCTGCACACTAACGAATGCTTTCATCATAACTAACAGTGCAAACACAATGTAAATAGGAGATTTGTTGATTATAACAGGATTTTTGGCGAATAACAGATTATTTTCATCCTTCTAAGAGAAACAATGTTAAGTTGAGTATTTAGTCACTGGTTTGATTTACTGACACACAGACAAAGAACATCTGACTGGTCTCAGATCAGGCATTAGAATTAACACGGTTATTTACTTGCTGTGGCATTACTGTCGAGGCCATATAGTAAAAGTCTGTTTGCAAAGCCTGCGCCGAAATTGTAAATGTAGCGAATTTACAGTGAAATGTACAGAATACAAATAAATAATGCTAAACTGAGACATTCACATTGTTGAAAATAAATAAGCACGTTCGTAGCATTAGGATCCTTCGGAAGGTAATGTTATTTTTAGTCCAGTGATCCTGGTCTTTCACCATCTATGACAGGCTCATTCCACAATGAGTCGTTCTTTGGGCTTGGTTACAATAAAAGCATTTTTTGGACTATAACAAGTAATTATTTTTTTTTAGTTCTGAAACCATATAGGATATTATTATTATTATAGTATGATGACCTCTTATATGTCAAAAGTTCATAGAACATTTTATTTCTCAGTTCATGACCCCTTTAAAAATAAATGTTCCAAAAGTTGTTTTTGTATTGAAAGATTGGTTGGTTGGCTAACTTTATTGTCCCCTAGGGGAAATTCTGCTTGGGCACAGTGCAGAGTTGCTTTATAAAAGACATCACAAACAACATCACAAATCACAAAAAAAAAAAAAACACATTGTTGACAACACAGTTCCATGAATTGAAATGCAAGTGCTAAAATGCTGAAATGCTCACATATTTGTTGTACAGAGCTCTATTTCACATCATTCAGCAGCTTAATAGAGGCTGGCACAAATGATAATTTTAGGTGATTAGTTTTACATTTTGGTACACAGAGTCTTCTTCCTGATGGCAGGGTTTCATATTCAGGGAAGAGGGGATGTTGAGGATCTAATTTAATTTTCATAGCCTGTTTCATAATTGTCTGATCATACAGGCTCTGCATAGGCTCATAGTCTCTTCTCCCTATAATTTTCATGGCCATTTTGTGCATGTTGGCAAGCTTGTTTTTCAGCTTAACTGTTAGGTTGCCAAACCATGCACTAATTCCATATCTGATGACACTCTCCAATATTGCACGGTAGAAGATCATGATCTGACTGCTCACACCATACAACCTTAATCGCCGTAGAAAATAAAGCCTCTGCTGCAGTTTATTGCACAGGTTGTCAATGTGTGTTCCAGCGAAGAAGACTATCGATGTGGACACTTAAGTATTTGTATGAGGACACCTGAGTTACTTCCTGGTTTTTAATGACCACTGGCTCGGGTCGAAGACCATCTCTTTTGTTTTTTGAATGTTTAAAATTAGATGATTGGTGTCACACCATTTGACGAATGTATCTATTTCGTCTTGGTACACAGAGGAGTCTGCATCCTTGTACAAAAGGCTCAAGATTGTGGTATCATCAGCAAATTTCATTATATAGTTGTTAGAGTGTAATTTCCTACAGTAATTGATGTACAATGTAAAGAGTATTGGTGATACAACACAACCCTGAGTAACTCCTGTGTTACAGTATTTGACCTCCGATAGTGTCCTATTGACCTTCACTTGCTGTGCCCTGTTATTTACAAAATAATAAAACCATTTAATTAAGATAGTATTAACATTCATGTTTTTTAAGCTTCTCTAAAAGCACATGAGTTTGCACTGTATTAAAAGCTGAACTAAAATCGACAAACAAGATTCTAGCATAAGCGCCTAAGTTTTCAAGATGTTTAGAAATAAAGTGCGAGATGCAAAGAATTGCGTCATCAGTGCTGCGTTCACATCTAGCTTTGGCTCTACATCCTTCATGAGTATAGACACAACACAACATTTCATTACAATCGAGGTTAGAGCTATAGGACGAAAGTCATTATTCTCTGAGGTGCCTGATTTTTTTAGGCAGTGGAGTTATAAGTGATTTCTTCCACAGAGCTGGGACAGTGCGAGTATCCAACGACTGCTGAAAAATAGGGCACCATGCCATTGTTAGTTCTTCTGCACAGCTTTTGAGCAGAAAGGCTGGTAGGCCTTCAGGGCCCATGGCCGTGCCCGTATGTACTTTGCTGAAAAGTCGTTGGATGCTACATGGGTCCACTTCCAGATAACAGGTAGAGTCAGTAGCTGGCAGGGACTGCAGAACACGGTCGCATTCCTGAGCGAAGTTTTTGGAATCAAATCGCAGAAAAAAAGTCATTCAGCTCATTTGATTCATGTTGATCGTCCAGTGCAATGATATGTTGTTTTGCAGCGTTCATATTAGTCACTGATTTCATTGTGTCCCAAAGTTTTTTAGTATTTAATGTTTGGAAATTTTGTTTCATCGTTTGCCTGCGTTTTTCCCTCGCATTAGTGAGGAGTTGTTTAAGTTCTTGTTGGACCACTAACAATCCCACTCTGTCTTTGCTTCTAAAAGGCTTGCTTTTTCCTATTTATGCAGTCTTTAATTTCTTTTGTAATATAGGGTTTGTTGTTAGGGCACACTACTATATCCTTCCTGGCCACCACATTATCAACGCAAAATCCTATGTAGTCTGTTATAGTACTAGTAGCCTCATCAAGCTCTAAGGAATGAAAAATTGACCAATCTGAACACATGAAGCACCCCTTTAGTGTATCTATTGCATCATCTGACCACACATAAACAGATCTATGTTCGGGTCTACTTGATTTGAAAACAGATTTGTAAGACGGAATTAAATGTAATGTATTATGGTCTGAGTTGGAGATGGGGGGTTTTGGCCCAAGAAGAAAATAGGCGCCCCCAGTGAGAGCTGCAACTGTTCATATGCGCACTCTGCTATGTGCACGGTGGCTCTGCCTGCGTTGGCGCTGGGTGGGACATAAACTGCAGCTATAATAATATTGCCAAACTCCCTTGGTAAGTAATGAGGTCTCATAGATACGCAAAGCAGTTCGACATCAGGGCTGCATATAGTCTCTTTCACTGTGTATTGTTTACACCATTTGTCACTCACGTACATGCAGATTCCTCTTCCATTCCTTTTCCCGGACATGTCGGAGCAGTCGGCTCACACCAGTGAGTAGCCATCCAAGTTGAGCAAAGAGTTTGGGACTCCCCGATGAAGCCATGTCTCAGTGAACACTCGAAACAGCTCTTCTGATTGATACAAAGCTCATCCATCTTGGGTGTCAGTGATTGCACATTGCTGAGGATTATTGACGGCAGCGGTGGTTTGTTGGTTCACCAGCAGAGCTGTTCCCTGACGCCTCCCCGACTTCCTCACTTACATTTAAGCTGTGCGCCGGTATGTGTTGGTCGGATGGCTGCTGGCAGGTTGTTTGGTGGTGTTGATTGAAGTGGTCGGAGGGACAGCAAAGTTTCTCTGGAGTAACCACGACTTAGTTCATGTTCCCACAGCACGATTGACGCAGAGCGGGAAATTAAGTGATCGCTGATTAAAAATCAGGACTTGAAGTATAATGTGGAAGCCTGATGCCATTTGGGCTACTGACTACTATTGTGGTTAAAAAATTCTCTGTATAGCAAAGTTTGCAGTTTTCAGCTCCAACATATAGTCCCAAACACAAAAACACTTAATACACATATTAAAACAAAACACCAAATGCTTAAAGCATTTAAAAAGCGTAAAAGCAGCAACAGCACTCACCAGGGTCTCTATAGATCAGCGCCACCGGAAGTTTGAGATACCATGATACTATGGATGTTAAAGATTCTTCATGGAATCATCAATGCCAATAAAGACTTATTTTTAAGAGTACGCAAATTATGTACAACCTTGTTGGCTATAATTTTTTATCATTTTTGAATTATTATTTGGCTTTCTGATATCCCATTTCCAGACATTCTTTTCAGTGTTAATTTGCAATTGTTGGGCAACTCCAAAGAGGAACTTTTAGGCAGGTTGCTTTCAAGACAGCGTGAGTGTTTGTCTCCACCTTTTCCTCCACCGTTGCCTAGTGCAGGAATTTCCCCATCATGCAGCGTTCACAGTTGAGCAATGGAGCTTGCATGGGAGTCGTCACTATCGCGGATCCTGCTGTGTCTGCACTGCATCAAATCACCACCCACTCGCTTCTGTTAGTGACTGACTGAACCCAGAATGCACTTCAGTGCCAATGATTACTCAGCCTATATCAGTCAGCAAGCCACAAGCTGGCTATGACAAAGCTACATGTAACGGACGAGCACTCTGATCACTAAACCCTGAAGTCTACTGAACTCTAGGTTGAGGGAGGTTCTGACGTCGACTGCTGACAGTCGTGTCTTGAGCGTGAGCGTGATTAAGTGGGTGAGGAAGAGGAGGCCTGTTTCTTGTCCACTTTAGTGAAGCAGTCAGGCTTAAGTGCCTTACATTGATTTCCAATGGGATGTTCGTTATGAACCACATGATTTGTCCTGTGTTTGGTCCGGAAGATTAGGGCCTGCACGAGATTTAGGCCAGGCGATCTTTATGAATCCAAGAGCTAAGACCCCATTTACACCTTGTTTTAGCATCAGTTTTTGTTTTAAACTGGATTCAAAACACTCAAACCTCATTCAGAGATCACATTGCATTTGTTTGCTTTAATGATAGTCCGTCCCTAATAGCATCAAAGGACTCTGTATATCCACCTCAATCAACCATTGTGCTATAACAAGGGTTTTACTCTTTGCTGGTTACTCATGCAATTTTTAGTGAAGTTCAAAATGCACAAGAGCAGAACTTCACCAGTTTGATTGATAGATCAATGACAAATAAGAGTTTCCAAGATAAAGAAAAGGACAATTCTGGAAAAAGGACAATTATTTCAATCTCTACTTGCTACTGTGTAATTACACAAATAAGTACTTCGTAATATATAGGGCTGCCACTAACGACTATTTTTATATCGATTAATCTATCGACTAATTTATCAAATTTTATCTAATTTAACAATTTTACTTAAAAACATTTAATTTAACTTGCAACTTTGGCATTCAGTAGTGTACTATAAAAAAGTATAAATGTAAACAGGCCCCTGACAAAATGTAAAACTAAGAGTAAAAATATAAACGGGTAAAAATGTTGGTGTATTGCATAAAAAATGCTGGATGGAAAGAAACATAATAAAAATGTGCATAAAAATGCATTTGCTCAATTGAGCTGGATAATTTGTTTTATCCAATAAGAAGACATGCACATATAAGATAACACATTTACCAAATAAATCCCTCGATGCGCAACAAAATAAGTCAACCAGATCAACCAGCGGACCAATCGCATCACACAGCATCTCAAATGTTGGTTTGATCATTCTGAAATGCCTGAGCCAAAGTCGGTCATCAAAATGATTTAGTATAATGATCTCCCAGAAGCGTCTCACACAATTGCGTTCCCAAACACCAGGCATCTGAACGCAAGATAACATGACAGCGCTTATTGCATTTTTGACCCCTAATAGTTTATAAAGAGCCACAGTGCAGCAACTTCCTTTTTTTTTTTTTTTTTTTTATCAAATTGTATGCCAATTTCCAAGGAAGTGATGCTTTTGTTCTCTTAAACACGTGGGATGGAAATGATCAAGTGCTTTATTCGCTAATGTTTTATGAGATATTCAAATTTTGCACACAAGTAAAATTCACAACTTTGGATGAAAACAGCTATTGATGCATTGTATGCATGTATGCCATTGTATGTATTAAGTGCATTTTTAATTCAGATCATAGATTCGGATAAAATTAGTATCACGTCGTTGACTCTGAATATGCATCAGATCACGTACAGTACATTTTAAGTAATACTCTGAAGTAGTAAGTGATGCATGTAGTCATGATGTCCTCGCAATCCAGTCATAAGTGCTCACAGGAGATGCATTTCAGACACGATAATACCATATGTCAATGGCGCTCTGTCTTGGCTGAGCATTTGTGATTGGATCACCCAAGATGGATGGTAATACAAGGTGTAAACAAGGTCTTAGATTTCCCACTGTCAATCGCAGTTGAGTCGATATTACTAGAACAAGGGTTCCTGCTGATGCCAGTGCCCTGTGATTATTGTCCTTATACTACATCCACTCTCAAGAGATGTGAATGGCTGGTTATTCCTTCCTTTCTGTCCTTCTATCCGTGCAGATGTTTTTTTCTCTCTGTTCCCTGCTGGCTCTTTGTTTTGTCTAGTGTTTCGTCTCTTCTCTTCTCTGACTGCTGCTCTGCTGGACTCTTGAAAATACTGAAATGGAATTGATTAACTGGTCAATCAGCGCAATCGACAAGATTTTCTCACTAAGGAAGGGTGCCCCGGGAGAACCCACCTGCCCGGACGGGACCTTTGCCTGTGCCTGGAGGCTCTGTCCGTGGAGGATGCGGAAGATTTATACATGATTGGATTATTGATGGCGGGGTTCCTATTCTTTGGCTTTGGGATTGCCCTGACCTTGAAGATTGGTAAGACAGCTGCAAGCAAATTCACCCAGCCGCTGTCTGTGAAATTGAAGTATGCTTACGGGGTTCTGTGTGACCGTTTGAAGGAATTAGATCAGAAAGTGATAGGAATTGAGGAACTGAACCGTAATAACCAGTGACTGATACGCAGGAAGAGTGGGCTCTATCGGGGTCAGATCGGTGAACTTTACGGACTGTAACCGGTCTGGCCATGAGGCTGGGACGTAATGTCTAGGGAAACTGCACAGACCGGACGCGAATGCTGAGGACCAGATCTGATTGATTGATTATGATCCGGACAAATTACCGAAGATCATCTGGATTAAAAATAATAAATTGTATTTGCCTGACCTAATCTAGCCCGTGAACCTCACTTGGTCCCTATCTCTCGGTTGGGAGGTCAGCCGGGCAGCTGTCTGCTATCTTCCCTGTGCACTGCCTTATCTCCCTTCAAGGACAAACCATAGAACTGAACTCGAAAACATCTGAAGTTATGGCTAACATTCTCACACAACACAATCTCAGACTACTCGCACCATCCTACCCGATCCCACCCCCTCCAACCGTCTGCCTGTTTATCTATCTCCTCTCCCACTCCATACAAAAATCCCATCACGTGACCACGTGTATGTGTCATGTTTATGTTTATGTTTACTGCTATGTAATGCTTGCTAAATTGCATTCTTGTATTTCTGGAGAGCGTAGGGCGGCGCCTGAATAATCGGCTGCGGCCGGAGGCTTGCTCCAAACTTCATTTCGTTATACTGTACTTGTACATGTGTAATGACGAATAAACTTCAACTTCAACTTCAACTTCAACTACTCAGCGTGCAGCGTGGATTACGTGGGTTTTGAACCCATTGATCTGTGTCTCCTTTGCAGTACCTGGAATAATTCAAACCAGGCTGTGACTGGATCCATAATACTCCTTCCGTCGTGGCTAGCTCACTAAACAAGTTTTCTAGCTCTTTCTTCTGTTCCTTCTAGACTGGTAGGCCCATGTGACATTTTGTCATCCCGTGTTGAACATTTCATTCTTTTTTCAATTTCAATTTCATTGTGGTGTTGATATTCACTATGCCACACTGAATTTCAGCTGATGAATCTCAAGGGACTCGCGCCAGATTTGAGAAATGCTGCAATCTCTAGAATTTCCTTTATGCTAAGACCTGCTAAGACTTGCTTTTGCCAGGAGCATGACATAGGTCTGCTTTGAAACCTGAGTGGAGGAGAAAAACAATAAATTGACATACTAATAAGGTGGCTACAACCTGTACTGTGGATGAATGGATGCCTTAGGAAAACCTACTTGCTGAAGGGGAAATTAGTGTTCAAAATGGATTTGTGTTTGTTCTCACAGTGATTTAATTGCTTTTCTTTTCTGAAGTCTTTCATTGTTATATTTCCTTCAAATCACTATTATTATTCATATTTTGTTTTTCAAAAATATGTTTAAAGACACAAATGTTACTATTAAGCTGCACTGACTGAAACGGTTGATAAATTAAATTATATGGTACCAATAATTCCTTCAAGTAATAGTCCATACAAAAATGAAAATAATCCCATAATTTACTCACCCTCAAGCCATCCTTGGCATATATGACATTCTTCTTTCAGCCGAACACAATCAGAGTTATATTAAATAATATCCTGGCTCTTCCCAGCTTTGTAATGGCATTGAATGCTTGCCCAAATTTTCTTAAGTTTCAAAAAGTACATCCGTCCACCATAAAAGTGTTCCACACGACTCCAGGGGTTAATAAAGGCCTTCTGAAGCGAAGTGATGGGTTTTTGTAAGAAAAATATCCATATTTAAAACTTTATAATATCTGGCTTCTGGCAATGGCCATATTAGGGCTGGGTATTGACACACATTTCACAATTCGATTCGATTTCGATTCACAAGCTTGCAATTCGATTTCGATTCAATGTTGATTATTTCGGATATACAGCTCTGGAAAAAATTAAGAGACCACTTAACATTGAGTTGTATATCAGGTACAATACATGGCAAATTTTCTCAAGGAAAACAAATCTCTTAACTAATGCTGTAATTATTATATTGAAGGTAAAAAATGAACTGTTTTGTATGCAAACACTTAAATTACACTTAAAAATTGTTATAATAATAAAGTTATATGAAATATAAACATTTAAATGGTGGCTGTCATAAAAACTTGCCAGATTTATTCAAACATGCATTAAATATTGAAGAACATTAAAAATTATAATGAATATGTAGCCTAATATGGTGCATATATTTATCAAAATGCTCCTCTCTGGAGTTCATTATTCTAGCTGACTGACGGGTTTATGGACACTGGATGTGGTTTTTCTGAGGTAAATGTGACGTTACTGTTTTACTGACGTCTTTCCACGGTTGAAACACTGATTGAGCGATTCCATGTGACATGATACGGATTGCAGTAAGTTGTACTGTACCTTTTAACACACTTTCAGATGCTCATTCATGTTGATTTTGCACTGTAACTGATATTAAGGAGGAAGAGAAGATCAGTTCATGTGCCGCTTCTCTTGAGCTGCGCCAGAGTGATCTCACGCCACAGCGTCAAAACAGTATTTATGTTTTTGAATTTCTTAACAAATTGGACGTAATTTGAAATCTGGGACCTTGTTTCATATCAATAGTAACAAAGCACAAAGATTATTGTGATTTATTGGATGGGAGGCGCGCTACAATTTCCCATTCATTCAAGAATTATTATTATTTTAATTTTTTTTACCCAGCCCTAGGCCATATGCATGTTCACGAGAAAGTCGAGTTCCGGCGGAAGGGTGACCTCTGACCCGACATATGACATAGGGCGTAGCTCCTCTACTCTTATATTGAAAACTTCTCATCTTAGACTTCTAATTCGTGACCGGCGTTTTATTTTGCTCTGTCCTCTGCGCTTCCACGTTCGTCGGTTCTCATCTAAGCTTACGCTACGTCATACGTCGGGGTCAGAGGTCACATTTCCACTGGAACTTCTCATAAACATGCATACTGCCGTTGCTGAAAGCCAGTGATTATAGATTATAAAGTTTTAAATATGGATATTTTTACTCGCAGTTCAAAATACTTACAGTACGTCTGACGACTTTGAATATGAAAGGCGATTCGCCCGAAGGTAGATAATTTTCTTTATAAAGTTTTAAATATGAATATTTTTCTTACATAAACGTATGGCTTCGGGAGCCGTGTGGAGCAGTTATATGATGGATAGATGCACTTTTATGGACTTCATAAACAAGACAACAATTCACTGCCATTATAAAGCTTGGAAGAGCCAGGACTTTTTTAAATATAACTCTGATTGTGTTCAACTAAAATAAGAATGTCATATACACCTAGGATGAGGCTTGAGGGTGAGTAAATCATGGGATAATTTTCATTTTTGGGTGAACTATCCCTTTAATTTTACCATTATTGGCCCGATAAGAAAATGTTGGCGATATATTAAAGCCAATAAATAATGGATCATTTCCTTCAAATGCAAACTGTTCGCCATGATGGTTTTAAATAGCTTGAAATATGATTGTAATCACTTAAAAAAAAAAAGAAATATACTGTTAAATGCAACATTCGGCAAGTCTGTCATATAGGCAACATAAAATGATAATGAGAACATCATAATTGTGTGTTTGGGATATGGCTTTTAATGGTGAGACTTTTGTTCAGATATCAGCTAATATATCGGTTATCAACTTTAAATATAAAGAGTTATCTGTTACAAAATTTTCATATCAGTGCATCACTAATTTTGTGTATGAAACAAATGATTAAATTCTGTAATGGATTTTTATATTCCTAAATAAGCATTCATGTCATTAGATCGAAGTACTGAGATCTGTTGATCAAGAAGTAGAACACCATCAAAATTAAGTGAAGTGGTGTAAATGAATGCTCAGGGAAACGATGTAAAGCATTGTTTACTACGGACTCCCAATTTTGCCACCATCATGCTCTCTGCATTGAGACTGGCAGTACTGCTGGCCACCTTAATCAGTATATTCGAGCGTTTTCAATCCCCCGAACTGTTGTTGCTCACACAGCAGAGGAAAGCATGCTTAGGAAAGTACACTGACCATTACAGTCTGGTCAAATAGGTCAAATTGAAAGTAAAGCCCTACTTGGAAGCCGTTTTCCAACTTTGTAGTTAAACAAGTAGCTGTTGCTGTTGGAGCCATGTGCACTAACCGCTAGGTCATACTTCGATAAATTGAGCTGGGGTGCTCAAACTTGTTGTTTTTAGCTCAACAATTCTCCTGTGTGATGAGTGTATGCTGTCCGCAACAGTGTATTTCACAGTACACGAACTGCTCCGCTTGTTCAGTGAGAAATGTTGCTATTAGTCTGGCTTCAGTCTTTTAACACAAATTAAACTAGTCTATCTTCACTCTCGGCCCCCTGGCGGTGCATCAGTCAGACAAGGAGCTTCTGCATTTAAAACCATTACCGCCATGAACATGTAATAGAGTAAATGGATGATCGTCCTGAAAGAACCTGGCATTTTTTCATCATGATGGCCTCTCTGCATTTGTCAAAGAAAGAGAGCATATTTTCAGCAGATACTGTGGGGGGGGGAAGTGTGTATTTATAAATGTAACACAGTTGGTGATGAATGTAGCAAGTCAGCAGAAAAAGTGTGTATGCAGTGTATATTGTTACAGACGTTTTCTTAAAAACACACCAAAAACCAGGTCTGGTTAATTTTTTTTTTTTTTTGTTGAACTAGTAAATGTGTTTTAAGTGGGTACAACTCCCCTAAATTGGTCAATTTAAGAAAATGTAATTTGGGAAAAACACACTTACAAATAGAGGCAGTTGTTCTCCAACTTCAGGCAGTGGGCCGCAAACTTCCAAGGGGGCCTTAAGATGACTAAAAAGTATTAAAATGAATCAATTATTATCAGTATATTAAAATAATCAAATATAATATGATATAAATAATAACATGAAAACAATTTCTCCGTCAATAACTTGTTTTCATTTGAAGAACATGCAGTTTTTGACACTTCTGAAGTCTCAAAATTAATCATGGCTAAATATTTAATATCAATACTCCTAGTTTCTGTTAATAAGTAGCTTTGTCATAATTTGATCTATTGGTAAGCCCCGCCCCCCCTTAGTTACTGTTGCTAACTCGGACAAACAAATGTAGTTGTTAACTGTCTTACAGTGACAGCTGTCAGTGTGAAAACCTTGTCCCAAGATGTTTTTGGACACAGAAGGACCACCTCTCGTTGAGGAGCATTCAAGTGGGACTTAAATATGCCATGGAGGGATGTATAAAGGATTTTAAAATAAATATGGTTAATTTAGAAGCGAGGGTTTACAGATCACGATGCAAGCGAGAAAAGGTCATCACGATCGCAGATGACAACATCCAGGATCAACACTGTTCATGTACCGTAGGGTAAGATTAAATTATTTTACATTTAACCAGTTTTATATGGAGAGGCGCTGAAATGTAGACCTTCATTTATGTGTTTTTGTCCTACACTGTTAATGTTACATGACGTGAGAATGGTTAGCTATTTAGGTTTGTACGTTAGCATGGACTCACTAACTTGAATCATAACTTATTGAGAGTATGACAACCAGAAAATCATCTCAGGATACCTGGAATCAGTGTTACAGTACCCCCAGGTACATCATTTTACCATTTTTGTAGCATAAACACCATAAAGCTGATGAGAGCTTCAGATCTTCAATGTTTCTCTATGGTGCTGAAATGTCTGAGTTCCGGTCTCCGTGCAACTGATACTCAGCTGTCATTGGCTCATCTGTGTTTGAGAGGAGGGGCTTACCGATGGGTCAAACAGAGAAATACTAGAAATGGCTTATATTGGGGAGCCTTCGAATATCGTGCTGGACAATGGGGGCTCTTGAGTCAAAAAGGTTGAAACCCAATGACCTAAGGTAAGAAAAACCAACTAAAAGTAGCCAGAGATTATACTAAAATCATTTTGATTACTTGTTCTAGTGTAAAACATGGGCTCTGCTTTGTGCACAACATATTTATTTTTCATGCCTTCATTGAAATGCTTTAGCATTCAGTGCAGTCACTTTTCTTGAGGCAGTTATATTCTACAGCATATTTAGATGTGGTGGTCTAACACCTCTAAACCCCGACCTGAATACATAATGTTGGAGTTTGTGCGTGCAAAAGTTGCTCCCAAGAGGTTAATTGTGTAGCCTGGAGCTTTAATCACTTTTTTGTTGGTTTAGCAAGGAGTTAGTAAGTATATTACCCTGTGCTGCCTTGAGATTGCCCTCATGTAGTTGTAGTAGCATTTGTTTAGCTGTCATTGAGACAAATTAGGTGGTGTGATAATTGTTTGAAATTGTCTGAGATGTAAACCCATAAGAGAGCCCTCTGAGAACAGCTAAAGAACAAAGCCATAGTCACATCTTCACATACTAATTTATTAGTAAGCGTATTAATGTGCAGGTTTACCTCAGGTGTCTTCAAGCTGAAGTGTCTAATTTCTTTGATATCAAAACACTTTCTCATGACAAGTCAGTCGTTTATAGGTTATTTTCTCTGAAAAGTTAAAGCATGACTGACTTCCACGAAAAAATAAAATAAAATGTGTATGTATGTATGTACACTCACCTAAAGGATTATTAGGAACACCATACTAATACTGTGTTTGACCCCCTTTCACCTTCAGAACTGCCTTAATTCTACGTGGCATTGATTCAACAAGGTGCTGAAAGCATTCTTTAGAAATGTTGGCCCATATTGATAGGATAGCATCTTGCAGTTGATGGAGATTTGTGGGATGCACATCCGGGGCACAAAGCTCCCGTTCCACCACATCCCAAAGATGCTCTATTGGGTTGAGATCTGGTGACTGTGGGGGCCATTTTAGTACAGTGAACTCATTGTCATGTTCAAGAAACCAATTTGAAATGATTCAAGCTTTGTGACATGGTGCATTATCCTGCTGGAAGTAGCCATCAGAGAATGGGTACATGGTGGACATAAAAGGATGGACATGGTCAGAAACAATGCTCAGGTAGGCCGTGGCATTTAAACAATGCCCAATTGGCACTAAGGGGCCTGAAGTGTGCCAAGAAAACATCCCCCACACCATTACACCACCACCACTAGCCTGCACAGTGGTAACAAGGCATGATGGATCCATGTTCTCATTCTGTTTACACCAAATTCTGACTCTACCATCTGAATGTTTCAGCAGAAATCAAGACTCATCAGACCAGGCAACATTTTTCCAGTCTTCAACTGTCCAATTTTGGTGAACTCGTGCAAATTATAGCCTCTTTTTCCTATTTTTAGTGGAGATGAGTGGTACCCGGTGGGGTCTTCTGCTGTTGTAGCCCATCCGCCTCAAGGTTGTGCGTGTTGTGGCTTCACAAATGCTTTGCTGCATACCTCGGTTGTAACGAGTGGTTATTTCAGTCAAAGTTGCTCTTCTATCAGCTTGAATCAGTCGGCCTATTCTCCTCTGACCTCTAGCATCAACAAGGCATTTTTCGCCCACAGGACTGCCGCATACTGGATGTTTTTCCTTTTCACACCATTCTTTGTAAACCCTAGAAATGGTTGTGCGTGAAAATCCCAGTAACTGAGCAGATTGTGAAATACTCAGACCGGCCCGTCTGGCACCAACAACCATGCCACGCTCAAAATTGCTTAAATCACCTTTCTTTCCCATTCTGACATTCAGTTTGGAGTTCAGGAGATTGTCTTGACCAGGACCACACCCCTAAATGCATTGAAGCAACTGCCATGTGATTGGTTGATTAGATAATTGCATTAATGAGAAATTGAACAGGTGTTCCTAATAATCCTTTAGGTGAGTGTAACACCCCAATAACAAATAACTCGTTGTTGTGCTCCTCAAACCATTTCTGAACCTTTATTGCTTTGTGGCAGGGTGCATTATCCTGCTGAAAGAGCCACACACAGCCACCAGGGAATACAGTTTCCATGAAAACGTGTACATGGTCTGCAACGATGCTTAGGGTAGGTGGTACGTGTCAGGACCCAAGGTTTCCCAGCAGAACATTGCCCAAACCATCACACTGCCTCCGCCGGCTTGCCTTCTTCCCATAGTGCATCCTGATGCCATGTGTTCCCCAGGGAAGTGACGCACACGCACCCGGCCATCCACGTGATGTAAAAGAAAAAGTGATTCATCAGTCCAGGCCACCTTCTTCCATTGCTCCGTGGTCCAGTTCTGATGCTCACGTGCCACTGTTGGTGCTTTCGGCGGTGGACAGGGGTCAGCATGGGCACCCTGACTGGTCTGCGGCTATGCCGCCCCATACGCAACAAACTGAGATGCTCTGTGTATTCTGACACCTTTCTATCAGAACCAGCATTAACTGGAAAAAAAAGTGAATTGTGGGATATACATTCACAATGGCAAGAAAAATGTCAGAATTGTGATATATCAGAATTCAGATTTTTTTTTTTCTCTCTACTTTTGTGTCACAATTACCTTTTTATTTATTTTTTTTATTCCATGGTGCAAACAAGCTTCCATAGCATTGATTATCTGGTTTGTGGAGGAAAATAAATCATAAAGAGATCCTGTTGCCCATCTACTGTCTTTGTCTTTAAAAGTTGGGAAATAGACCAAACATAAAATAAAGGAACCTGTTATTGCCAGCCATACTACACATCACCTGGTGAGAAACGTGCTAATAAATTGAGTGGATGTTATCGCAGTGGTCCGACAGTGGGGAGCGCTCCTCTCAGACTTACAGAGGCTTGTTGCTCTGCAGGACACTCCCATCTGCTCCATATAGCTCTTCCTGGCCCTGCTGGGTCTGCTGCCTCAGCCTGTGCCCATGAATAGTGCCCAACACAGACACCTCAGTGCCAGCTTGCCTTGTGATGTAACATGGGATGCGTCCCCTGCCAGCTCGCCATTCACTTCCTCTTACAACCGGTTCACACATGGTGCGGTTTCATTGCTCGAGTCATTGAGTGACATTTAGACGCTCGGCCGCTGTGGGCCTGCAAACCCCTTGATGTGGCGTCATTTCAAGTGATTATTTATACACTCACACTTTGAATAGGTCACAAGGAAGATTTTATTTCTAAAAAAAGGCATTTGTTTTTAAGGTGACAAGATGTGGGCAGCAGCTCTGAGAAAGAATAGTGAAGGCTGAAAATGACTCAACGCTTCTTCCTTTGCATGAGTCATCGTTTGATCTCTTGATTTATAGACTGATCAGCTGGATGAAACCCAATTAGAGCTTAATCATCAATCTTTGGGAATTATATAGTTTACCTTAGCTTTTATGACATTGCATAAACACCACTGTAATCTGTATTTAATGTTAATGGTGGGAAGACCTTAAGGCCCTGTATACTCCTGGTGTTAAGATGTGTTTTGGTTGATCGGATCACAAGTGGACGACGCTAAATACAGGTGTAAACGGGGTCTAAAATATTTTGAGCTTGTCCACTTTCGACCACTTGCAGAGGTAGTCGAAAATGCATTAGACCGGATTGCTATGTAGTGTAAACGTTCATGTGGTAAAGTGCGTTCGAACAGCCACTGAAAGACGCTCTACTCTCCGCTTACTGACCTAACGCGCAAACATTATGGGAGGCACGCTAGCCAGACGGGATTTAAACTTTGTTGGTTGAAGACCCAAGTTTGGTCTGAAAAATGTCCCAAGCACAATGTTCTCTGATGTGGGTATCTGTAATCTGTTGGGTAAAGAAGTAAATGCAATAATGCATCACATTATGGAAGTAAAATTGATATTGAATCTCTTTTGCAGATTTTAATTCTTTGTAGCTTAAACATTTTGTTTTCCAGGCTACAGTTTAATCAAGTATGGTTAAAGGGCTCATTTTTACAGCAATTCAAAAACAAGAGTAAATGAAGGTGAGGAGAGTTTGAATTTAAATTGATTGAGACTGGAGAAAAGCCAGAATGAATAAATAAACCAAAACAAGGTCTTCATCATTATAGATGGAGGCTGGTCTCCTAACAAACAGGGTCACTTGCAGGGCTTGTTTGATGCAGTGTGCATGCAGATGGTGGACAACATTAGGAGCTAAGATGAATTATCAGAAGGACATTGTCATTTTGTATCTGACTTTGGATGCAGACCGAACAGAACAGAGAGGGACTTGCATGAGGTAGTCTGTGCCCAAATGATGAGGGATACATGTCTCAAGACGTTGACACTCTAAAGTCCAGGCATCAGGCCAAGCCAGCCAATTGGGGCGCCTTACCCATAGTGCATGAGGCTGTGCGGTAGTCCCGGCGGCTACAGCCGTCTGACTTCACATCATCTAGACAGTCTTTGGGCAAGCTGGGGCTTTTCAGGCTCTGAGGAAGTCAGGTCAAGTTTGTATCATGTTGGCGTCCCTCTCAAGGGTTCTCAGCTGAAAGCTTTGAGCTTAATTCAATATTGCATAAAGATGGATGCTGCCATCAGAAATTAAGAGACTATAGCTTGGTTCCAAAAACCTGAGCTACTGTTTACTGCCTACATAGGCAGCATCGCAATAGAAATAGAACCCCTTAAGTGACTGATTTGGAACACTCTACATATGCATTCTCTGTGCATCAGCTCTGGAAACCAGGCTCAGTTTTGAGTTCAAAAGAATTTAGCATTAGCATGTTTGCTAAGCTAACAACTTGACATTCCAAAAAACCATAACAATAATACAAATAGTCATCTTCACATGAATCGCACTGGAAATCCGAAGATGGTGCACTCATATTACTATGAATGGGAGAAAGTGCAACACTCAATATGGCGGCGTAAGAGCCAATCGCCAGTTGGTAAAATCATTGCGTCACTGCAGCTGCCATAGAAACAGTAGGTGTTCTGAGATGTGCACTTATGACTGCACATACGCATTGGCTGGTCTAGTCTGAAAAATTAATCTTTTGTCATGATTTCAGCGTTTAGAAACAAACTTTTTGAGACCGTTGTTGGCAGATTACATTTGTGATTGCAAATATGAAATTTAATCGTAAGCTTGGTGAACAGCTTTGGAGAATTTTAAGTTTCGCAGTTCAGAGAAATTGGAGCTGTACTTGCATGACTGAAATAGAGGCCCGAGAGGCATTTCAAAGATGGCTGCCGAATGAAATAACTTGCCTGAAAGGGACTTTGGCCCGACTCACCATTGAATTCCCTGCTGAAACCTAAGCCTAAGATTTGTTGGCTGGCCGTAGTTGGTTTAGAAGGCTGATTTTAAAGGGGCTTTGGCCATTTCTTTAGCTGATCAGGCTGGGAGACCAGCCTGACCACCAGCTACATCGTACAAATAGCTGTATTTACATGAATCGCACTGGAAAGCCAACACACCATTGATTTCAGTAGAGTCTGAAGTTAACGTGTTGCTAAGCTAACAATGTGATGCTGTATAAGGCATAAAAATCACATACAATTAGCCATCTTCATGCGAATTGCACTGGAAACAGTTAACATGTTCCTAAGTTAACAGCATGATACTTTGTGCATAATAATATTCCTAAAATGCCTTAAAATTCTGCCTAGGTAGGCAACTCACTAAGTTTTGGACAATAGTTTATGTCTGATGCAATTTATGAGCTCAGTATTTTATATTCTGTTAATAAATAATTAATGTTTTTTTTTTTTTTCATATTTAGAGGTGGTGTTCATTTTCTTTCTCCTCAGCCTCTACATTCTCCAATCACACGCTTCCGTAAGCACATACCTGTTTGCTGCCAGCGTGACCCCACCCACACACTTCCCCAACCACACACCGAGCTCCCGAACTCCCATCCGCTTCTATTTTTGTGGGGCTTTACCATTCAAGACAGTTTCCTTTCAGAACTCAGCAAGCAAGGGCCGATCCTTTTAAGCAGAAGTCTACTTTAACTTGGGTTGTTTATTTTATGTCTTAAACACCTGTGGAATCTGTAATGGGCACATTTTAAGCACTGTGTCCCTCTCGTCTCGGCTGTGTTGACTTTGAATTCACACTTGAAATGTGGAGAAAACCTTTTTCTGAGCCCTCAGGACTGTTACACCACAGTTTCTTTGATCTTCGCTCAAGGAGAGATGACTGAGCTAGCATCTCAGCGGAATCCCGATAAAGACGGTCCTTTTGACTGTTTCTCAAATGAGTTCTAGACAGAGATGGAAAGAGACGTAGAGGGAGGAAGGCATTCCCCAGAAACGGCCTTGTAAATTCAGCCTCGAGAGACTGAGTGGATTAATGTAGTGTGTCAACAGTGTGTTGCAAGCTCCGGGATTTCAGTTCAGTTCTCCCTATGCCTGTTGCTTCCTATTCTGTTTTCATTGGTGATTGTTTTTTTTTTTTAAGTCATCATTTGGAATGCACCAATCAAGATATTTCATGGGCGACACCAATTGCTGATTTTACACAACCAAACGGACCGGTTCCGATACTGTTTGTCGATGTTTTTTCTTTGTTTATTCAAATTTATTTGTTGTTTATTTGCTCTATTACAGGCCAAACTGGCCTTAAGCAAAAAATCTGAAATTAGCCATTTGAAATTAGAGACAACTACTGCATTTTAATCACAATCCAAACAAAGATGCTACACACATGCAGCATGAGCAGCTGATTTGATCAAAACATACCTGCCCAAAACAAAAACAGCAGACATACTGAATTAAAATGCAAATTTACTCTCTGACAGTCGATGGCGCTTATGGAACAGCAGCGGTATTATATTTTCTTGGCTCTGGTTGTACACAAAGCAGCACTGCGCTTATAAACACTGAGTTCAACAGTTCCTGTCCCCTTTTTCAGCGCCGCTGGTTCCGGAAGTATTTTTTCCATTCATTTTCACCATAGGGATTTTAAAAAGTCTTTGTTAAAGAGTTATAAGCCAAGCTAATCAACTACGAGGTGTGTGCATGTGTGCGTGTGTGTGTGCGTGTGTGTGTGTGTGTGTGTGTGTGTGTGTGTGTATATGTATATATACATGTATCTGTATGTATGTATGTATGTATGTATGTGTGTGTGTGTGTGTGTGTGTGTGTGTGTGTGTGTGTGTATATGTGTGTGTGTGTGTGTGTGTGTATGCATGTATGTATGTATGTATGTATGTGTGTGTGTGTGTATATATGTCAAACCAAAAATGATTCAGACACCAGATATAATTTTTTACTAGTGGGTGCAGGACACTATAGTTAATTTATGTAAGTGAGGAGAGCAAAATAAAGCAAACTATGACATATTATACCCCAAAATTCTTCATACAAAATTTGGGACCAAAATTATTCAGACACTTTGATCTGACTGTGTGTGCGTGTGCGTGTGCGAGTGTACACCGCATGCAGAATTATGCATGCTGATTTTCTGATCACAATTTTTTTTTCAGGCACATTTTACCAATTCCAAACCGCATTAATCTTAGAAATTACTATTAATTTTGTATTTAATCATTTATAAGTGATATGTAATTGTTCATGAAAGCTGGAAATTAAAAACACCTTATATTCAGGTGTGCAGAATTATTAGGCACGTCGTCTTTTACAGATGAAATGAGCCAAAAAAGAGATTTAACTGAAATGACTGAAAAGTCAAAATGTATTAAATGCCCATGAGAAGGATACAATACTAATGCAATACTAGAAATTGTAGTTAAGGCATGACAGTGAAATGCTTATTGGGTCAGCAGGGTCAGACAAAAACAGGTGGCGAAGAAAAGACATATGTTAACTGCAAAAGAATTAAGTGTAAACTCATCAGGAACCCTTTAGTCTCCAGCGCCATCATTTTCCAGAACTGAACCTATCTGGAGTCTCCAGAAGTAGAAGGTCTCAGGAGACTTAAGTTATGTAAAGAATCCAAAGAAATAACCCCCACTTAATAAGAATCACAAGCTGTGATTGTAAAATACATGAAGAATACATGAAGTTTTTTTTATAGACTTTATAGACAGATAGGTTGAAAGACTCTTGAAGGACCAGCACCACATCCTCTTGTACCACTGTTTGAAGAATTCTCAAAATAGAGCTAAAGAGCTATTTTTCAAATTATTGCTGTAGTTTTCTGTGCAGCAACATGGGTAATGTAGTTTTTCACTAGGAATTCTGCTATTAAATACCATTATTTAAAAAATAAGATTAAATAATGCAGGCTGACGGCTTCAACAGAAGCAAATAACATAGAATAACAACCTCATAGCTCATAGTAGGCCTGTCTTTAAAGGTTTAAAAGTTATTGTTCAACATCAATTTCCCAATGGAGAAAATTAATGAAGTTTTTACTTCTGGAATCTGACTGTTGCGCATTTTAGGGATTATGTGGAGGTAAGAGTAAAAGAAAATGCCATCAAAACTTTTCTGAAGACGGTCAGTTCCTTTCAGAGGTACTTTCATATAAACTCCCACCCCCAATTCTTTATTTTTATTGTTCTTCCAATATGTTGAGCATCACGAACAGTGAGCTTGCTGTGTCTGTTCTCCTCTCTGTCTCCGGCATGTCTCGTCTCTAGCCCTTGTTAATGTCCTGTTTGCAGACTTAGTAATTTTCCACACAAATGACATTTTGGGATATGATTGAGGTGCAGTTTGCATGCAAGTCCGGAATAGAGATCTGGCAAAAAAATTAAAATTTTGACGCAAAAATCGAACGGTTCCTATTGATGGCTGGTTGACTGCTGAATTTCTAATCACCATGAAATCAAAATTGACAATGTTTGCTTTTTATGCAATATTGCAGCATTTATTATACATGATTTATCAGTGCACACTACACATCATATATTTTTAAATAATTTTTTTTAATTCTTTTCTTCTCTGACGTGTTTACTGGTGTAAGGGCAGGGCAACCTGTCACTCACATGAGATCCACCAATAGCAAACCACAACCATTCCCCATGGGCCGAATCAAGCCCCGCCCTACATTTGTTCTTGTTTCCAGTTTCACTCGGATACACGTCACAATAGGGAAGAAAAGACTATCACGACTACTGTTTCATGCCGACTTTAAAAAGAAACACTAAACATGTCACCTTGACTTACCATGCAAGACCAACTCAAAAACGAATCCCAGCCGGCAAGAAAAGGACAAAGTCAAGCTACAAGTGTAAAGTGTCTAGTAAGCAGACTAGTGCATTCAGAGCTGTCACGGCTGTCATTTTACTATTATTTCATCAGATGTGACAGTTCATAATGCAGAGTGTACAAACAGAATGCATCTGGGGAAGTGATGGGCTCGGAAGACTAGAGGGTTGGTTGAGGACGACACACACACAAACACAGGGGACAGATGAATGCAGTGTGCAGGCTGAGAGGGTCTGGAGGAGACGGCAGCTGCCACACATTTCCTGGCTGCTCATAAAAGTTTACCTTGTTTGCGCTTTTGCTGGCACCTACTCAAGGCTCTGACAGCCGTGGTGGCACGGTGGTCCTGAAATGCACTTTTATTGCATTTTTATCCCTGTCAGAGCTGCCTTAGGAGTGTGCTGAATGTTATAAGTTTTCTCAGTATTACAAAAGCAAAATGAAACTCTTTCGTAAGTCTATGTTCACAGTGCTCTTAAAGATGATGTTTGTAGTTTTGACGTTAAAATTCATTCTTGTATCTAAACTCAAAGGGGTCACATGATGCTTTTTGATGTTTTCCTTTTCTTTTAGTATGAAATGTATCTGTTTATGCATGGATAAGATCTGCAAAGTTACAAAGCTCATAGTGTCCCACAAAGGGTTTCGTTCTATCTAACAAGAGCACTGATCCAGTCCTGCCTAAAACGCATCCATCTAAGATATTACAAACCCATTCCAAAAAAGTTGGGACACTGTACAAACTGTGAATAAAAACAGAATGCAATGATGTGGAAGTTTCAAATTTCAATATTTTATTCAGAATACAACATAGATGACACATCAAATGTTTAAACTGAGAAAATGTATCATTTTAAGGGAAAAATAAGTTGATTTTAAATTTCATGGCATCAACACATCTCAGAAAAGTTGGGACAAGGCCATGTTTCCCACTGTGTGGCATCCCCTCTTCTTTTTCTAACAGTCTGCAAACGTCTGAGGACTGAGGAGACAAGTTGCTCAAGTTTAGGAATAGGAATGTTGTCCCATTCTTGTCTAATACAGGCTTCTAGTTGCTCAACTGTCTTAGGTCTTCTTTGTGGCATCTTCCTCTTTATGATGCTCAAATGTTTTCTATGGGTGAAAGATCTGGACTGCAGGCTGGCCATTTCAGTCCCCGGATCCTTCTTCTACACAGCCATGATGTTGTAATTGATGCAGTATGTGGTCTGGCATTGTCATGTTGGAAAATGCAAGGTCTTCGCAATCTTTGGATGATATTATGCACTGTAGATGATGATAACTTCAAACTCTTTGCAGTTTTTCTCTGAGAAACTCCTTTCTGATATTGCTCCAGTATGTTTGGCCGCAGCATTGGGGGAATTGGTGATCCTCTGCCCATCTTGACTTCTGAGAGACACTGCCACTCTGAGAGGCTCTTTTTATACCCAATCATGTTGCCAATTGACCTAATAAGTTGCAGATTGGTCCTCCAGCTGTTCCTTATATGTTCATTTAACTTTTCCGGCCTCTTATTGCTACCGGTCCCAACTTTTTTGGAATGTGTAGCTCTCATGAAATCCAAAATGAGCCAATATTTGGCATGACATTTCAAAATGTCTCACTTTCAACATTTGATATGTTATCTATATTCTACTGTGAATAAAATATACGTTTATGAGATTTGTAAATTATTTCATTCCTTTTTTATTCACAATTTGTACAGCATCCCAACTTTTTTGGAATCAGGTTTGTACTTCCGCAAACATATATAATATGTAATATATATAATATATATATAATATAGCACAATGTGAAATATTAGCATAATTCCCACCCAAACGCATACACGAAGAAAGAAGTTGATGCTTCAGTTAATTGAGGTGTTGTCGTCATGTCGTAGAGACGCTATTTGTTTGGATGTAAAAGCAAAACCCCTTTGTTTGGCCATCCAGAAATGGATGAAATTAGGAATAAGAGGTTAAGATTTATTTACGATGCTTTTCCTGAGCCTTACAACCCAAAAGTTAGCTCGTGTGCAGCAAATTTTATGGCCATACACACCCAAATAAATCGAAAATATACACTACACTATTTTTTTTTAACTGTGCTTTATGCTGCCATTTCAGGACATAGTGTAAAGTTAATACAGTAAAGACGACCTATTAAAGCATTATAACATAGTATATGAAAGGTAAGAGAGTTACAAAATAAAAAACTTTCCACTATGGAACGTTAAGCTCAAGTCGTGTTTGCAAAGTTGGAAGGTCTGCTTATTATATTATCATCTGCATTTTCCGAATCCGACTCAGGCTTGATTAATGATTAACTGATTAATACCGACAACATTATAAACTGTATTTACAATAGCTTTAGAAGCCTTGAAAGTTGAAGCTTGTGATTTATGGTAAGGGGCGTTACATTTCCGAAACATGCTTGAAGTGTTTGGCCAATCACAACGCACTGGGTCAGCTGGCCAATCAGAGACCTCTGAGCTTTTCAGAAGGAGGGGCTTTGTAGAAATCAGAGCATTTCAGACAGGCTGGGAATAGAGGTGCTGCAATAATGTATAGTATGTGAAAAATAATGTGTTTTTCAATCATTAAAGCATGTTAACCTATTCTATTACACCCAGTTAACAAAAGTTGTAACGCAACAGCCATATTTACATAGACCAACAATTAAAGGCCCACTGAAGTGCCTTGAGACACACAGCATTATTCAATGTGTTGATGTAATTTCCACTGAAACAGGAAGACAGGATGAGACATAATCACTCCTCCCCTTTTTTAAATAGCCAATAGCGTTTAATTTATATCACAGCTCGGCTAGAGCTGTTGATCTCGGTAAAGCCGCAGTTTCCCCATAAACTCTAACCGTTTCTCCTCCTAATCTCCTCCATATCAGAGGAGCATTCTGTGCTCATTCAAATGGGTCCGATATGTTTTCTGGTCTGCGTATCCAGCCGCAGCCGATGTTGAACACACCTATCGTGTCTCTGGATCGATTCGATCATATGATCCGCTCTGTGCTGTCGTGTCTCTGGACCGACTCGATCACATGATCCGCTCTGTGCTGTCGTGTCTCTGGGCCGACTCGATCACATGATCCGCTCTGTGCTGTCGTGTCTCTGGGCCGACTCGATCACATGATCCGCTCTGTGCTCTCGTGTCTCTGGACCGACTCGATCACATTATCCGCTCTGTGCTATCTGCTCTCTGGACCGACTCGATCACATGATCCGCTCTGTGCTGTCGTGTCTCTGGACCGACTCGATCACATGATCCGCTCTGTGCTGTCGTGTCTCTGGACCGACTCGATCACATGATCCGCTCTGTGCTGTCGTGTGTCGCTGGACCGACTCGATCACATGATCCGCTCTGTGCTGTCGTGTCTCTGGACCGACTCGATCACATGATCCGCTCTGTGCTGTCGTGTCTCTGGACCGACTCGATCACATTATCCGCTCTGTGCTATCTGCTCTCTGGACCGACTCGATCACATGATCCGCTCTGTGCTATCTGCTCTCTGGACCGACTCGATCACATGATCCGCTCTGTGCTATCTGCTCTCTGGACCGACTCGATCACATGATCCGCTCTGTGCTGTCGTGTCTCTCTGGATCCGCTCCGACGTGTTCTGGGTCACATGATCCGATCCTCTGTGCTGTCGTGTCTCTGGACCGACTCGATCACATGATCCGCTCTGTGCTGTTGTGTCGCTGGACCTTCGATCACATGATCCGCTCTGTGCACATGATCCGCTCTGTGCTGTCTGCTCTGTGCTATCTGCTCTCTGGACCGACTCGATCACATGATCCGCTCTGTGCTATCTGCTCTCTGGACCGACTCGATCACATGATCCGCTCTGTGCTATCTGCTCTCTGGACCATGATCCTCTGTGCTATCTCGATCTGGACATGATCCATGATCCGCTCTGTGCTATCTGCTCTCTGGACCGACTCGATCACATGATCCGCTCTGTGCTGTCTGCTCTCTGGACCGACTCGATCACATGATCCTCTCTGTGCTATCTGCTCTCTGGACCGACTCGATCACATGATCCGCTCTAGGCCTGTCGTGATTGGTCGATACAATCAACTGCGTCAACGCTGATAATTAGTTGACATCAATATTTTTAATCGATTGGGTTGGGTACGATCTGAAATATCATTAGCACCGGTACTTTAAAAATGACAGCACTCTAATAAGAGCAGTATTTCTTAATTTGGGTCGATGTGTGACAGCAGGAGTGAGGACGTGTGCTTGAGCTCTGCTTCCACTGTTCACTAAAAACAACAGAAACGCTTGCATTAGCACGGGATGTGCTCGCGCTGCCGGACTCTGACCTGAAGTGCGCACAGCTGCACACATGCCTTTCACTCAGACAGATCGCGACGTCAGTTTCACGGATTGAGTTTGAATGGTCAAAAATATGTAAAAATGCACCTTCTTCTTCTTCTTCTTTATTATTATTATTATTATTATTATTATTTTTAAATAAAGAGGGGTGAATGGTCAAAAAGCAGGGCAGGAACATGCTGGCCAAGTGAGTTTTTAGGGTTTAAAAAAAATAAATAAAATTTTGATTTGTACCTTTTTATATTTTTACTCTTTGTTTTACATTTTGTCAAGAGCTTGTTTACATTTATACTTTTTTATAGTACACTACTGAATGCCAAAGTTGCAAGTTAAATTAAATGTTTTTAAGTAAAATTGTTGAAAATTATTGTGATAAATTAGATCGTTAGTGGCAGCCCTAATCTGCTCTGTGCTCTTGTGTCTTTGGACCGGAGCTGCGGCCGTTTGTGTGACGACACTAACGTGAAACCAGACTTAATTTGCCCCAATGGAAAGCATTTTTACACTGTCTGAATAGTTCCCTATCCCCTATATAGTGCACTGTCTGATCGTTCCCTATCCCCTATATAGTGCACTGTCTGAATAGTTCCCTATCCCCTATATAGTGCACTGTCTGATCATTCTCTATCCTCTATACAGTGCACTGTCTGATCGTTCCCTATCCCCTATATAGTGCAGTCTGAATAGTTCCCTATCCTCTATATAGTGCACTGTCTGATCGTTCCCTATCCCCTATATAGTGCACTGTCTGATCATTCTCTATCCTCTATATAGTGCACTGTCTGATCGTTCCCTATCCCCTATATAGTGCAGTCTGAATAGTTCTCTATCCTCTATATAGTGCACTGTCTGATCATTCTCTATCCTCTATATAGTGCACTGTCTGATCGTTCCTATCCCCTATATAGTGCACTGTCTGATCATTCTCTATCCTCTATATAGTGCACTGTCTATCGTTCCTATCCCCTATAGTGCACTGTCTGATCGTTCCCTATCCCCTATATAGTGCACTGTCTGATCGCTCCTATCCCTATATAGTGCACTGTCTGATCATTCTCTATCCTCTATATAGTGCACTGTCTGAATAGTTCCCTATCCCCTATATAGTGCACTGTCTGATCATTCTCTATCCTCTATATAGTGCACTGTCTGATCGTCCCCTATAGTGCACTTCTGATCGTTCCCTATCCTCTATATAGTGCACTGTCTGATCGTTCCCTATCCCCTATATAGTGCAGTCTGAATAGTTCCCTATCCTCTATATAGTGCACTGTCTGATCATTCTCTATCCTCTATATAGTGCACTGTCTGAATAGTTCCCTATCCCCTATATAGTGCACTGTCTGATCATTCTCTATCCTCTATATAGTGCACTGTCTGATCATTCTCTATCCTCTATATAGTGCACTGTCTGATCGTTCCCTATCCCCTATAGTGCACTTCTGATCGTTCTCTATCCTCTATATAGTGCACTGTCTGATCATTCTCTATCCTCTATATAGTGCACTGTCTGAATAGTTCCTATCCCCTATATAGTGCAGTCTGAATAGTTCCCTATCCTCTATATAGTGCACTGTCTGATCATTCCCTATCCCCTATATAGTGCACTGTCTGATCATTCTCTATCCTCTATATAGTGCACTGTCTGATCATTCTCTATCCTCTATATAGTGCACTGTCTGATCATTCTCTATCCTCTATATAGTGCACTGTCTGAATAGTTCCCTATCCCTATATAGTGCAGTCTGAATAGTTCCCTATCCTCTATATAGTGCACTGTCTGATCATTCTCTATCCTCTATATAGTGCACTGTCTGATCATTCTCTATCCTCTATATAGTGCACTGTCTGATCGCTCCCTATCCCCTATATAGTGTACTGTCTGATCATTCTCTATCCTCTATATAGTGCACTGTCTGATCGTTCCCTATCCCCTATATAGTGCACTGTCTGATCATTCTCTATCCTCTATATAGTGCACTGTCTGATCGTTCCCTATCCCCTATATAGTGCAGTCTGAATAGTTCCCTATCCTCTATATAGTGCACTGTCTGATCATTCTCTATCCTCTATATAGTGCACTGTCTGATCGTTCCCTATCCCCTATATAGTGCACTGTCTGATCATTCTCTATCCTGTATATAGTGCACTGTCTGATCGTCCCCTATAGTGCACTGTCTGATCATTCCCTATCCCCTATATAGTGCACTGTCTGATCGTTCCCTATCCCCTATGTAGTGCACTCTGATCGTTCCCTATCCCCTATATAGTGCACTGTTTGACCATTCCCTATCCCCTATATAGTGCACTGTCTGATCGTTTCCTATCCCCTATATAGTGCGCTGTCTGAATCGTTCCCTATCTCCATATAGTATACTGTCTGATCGTTCCTTATCCCCTATATAGTGCACCGTCTGATTGTTCCCTATCTCCTGTATAGTGCACCATGTAGAAAATAGTAAATGTGTGAACAAGTGACTGATTTTAGTCGCAGCTTCAGTGTCTGTTTATAATGTAGGGGGCGGGGCTTCAGATTCTAGAGAGCATTTGATTGGACAGAAAATCTGACAAGAAGTTGAAGTGCAGAGTGATGTCATCAAAATCATTGATCCATATTGGTGGAAGTGAGAGACTATAAGTTTTGAATGCTTATATCTTCTAAATACGAATTTTGTGATTGTTTTGGAGCACACTAGCTTATAGATTAAAACATATTCATACTACAAGCCAAAAATCCCCCTCATGTTAATACCCCTTTAGGAGTGTTGAAGTGAGTGGGAAAAATGACCAGCATAGAGTTTCCAAACAACACGATGAAAGAAGGACACAAAGTAATGAGCAAACGGGAAGTGGGACATTCTATTGCGGAGGCGGTAGAATGTTGGCTGAAGTGAGAGGGACACCAGTTAGTGCGTGGGTGCGCATGGCACTATCCCGCGTTGCCGTGGGAACAGCGTGTCAGCCAAGATGCGTGTTTCCTATGCCTGGCCTGGCCTGAGGGCTGCCCTGTCTCAGAGCCCAGCACGGCCTCTTAGCAGGCGCCTGTTGAGCTCTATGGCTTTCGGTTCCTGTCACAGGGCATGGCTGCACCGTGGGCGTGTGTAACCGCAGAGGTGATGAAGCATAAGGTAGGGGCGGGACAGTTTGTTTCACCCCCCCGGCCATTTAACCCCTTGACTGAATCACCATCAGAGGTGTGAAGCCATGACAAGGTCTGGACACGCCAACAATCAGTGACGAGCTGTATGATAAAAGACACTCATGGTTAATGCTGACACCAATGATATTAATAATTTTTATATTTTACATTACAATTTGAGTGATGTTTACACATGCACAGTGTGTAGGTAGTTTTCAGAGCGTTGCCATGTGGTCAACCTTGATTGTTTTTAAATGTGCTTGTATAAATAAATATTGTATTGTATTTTTCCTAAGGTTTCTTGAGTGTTTTTATTTCTATGAGTAGTTGCTAGGGTGTTGTATGTTCTTCTTTTTTTTTTATTGTCCGCCACCCAACACTTACACAACAAAATAAAAACTCTTGTCACTTCTTCCAGGCTGCTTAGTTTTTTTTTTTTTTTAATGCACTCTTAAAAAATTATGATTTTAAAAGGGCTTTTTTACAGCAATGCCATAGAAGAACCATTTTTGGTTCCTCAAAGAACCTGTCAGTGGTGTGAAAATACAATAACATGAACAGGAGTCATGAACTGCATTGTTTTATTGTATTATAATATTTCCTGGGGTGCACTTATAATGTTAGTATGATTTTTACATCAAAAAGTTGTCATAATTTAGAAATAAAATAAATTTTTCCTGCCCTGATTTTAGCCTCTGATTTGAATGCCCACTGCTGCGATTAGCTGCTGTGAGACTTCAGTATAAACGCCCACTGCTGTGATTGGCTGCTGTGAGACTTCAGTGTAAATGCCCACTGCTGTGATTGGCTGCTGTGAGACTTCAGTATAAACGCCCACTGCTGCGATTGGCTGCTGTGAGACTTCAGTGTAAACGCCCACTGCTGCGATTGGCTGCTGTGAGACTTCAGTGTAAACACCCACTGCTGCGATTGGCTGCTGTGAGATTTCAGTGTAAACACCCACTGCTGCGATTGGCTGCTGTGAGACGTCAGTGTAAACGGCCACTGCTGTGATTGGCTGCTGTGAAACTTCAGTGTAAACGCCCACTGCTGTGATTGGCTACTGTGAGATGTCAGTGTAAACGGCCACTGCTGTGATTGGCTGCTGTGAGACTTCAGTGTAAACGGCCACTGCTGTGATTGGCTGCTGTGAGACTTCAGTGTAAACGCCCACAGCTGTGATTGGCTGCTGTGAGACTTCAGTGTAAACGCCCACTGCTGTGACTGGCTGCTGTGAGACTTCAGTGTAAACGCCCACTGCTGTGACTGGCTGCTGTGAGACTTCAGTGTAAACGCCCACTGCTGTGATTGGCTGCTGTGAGACTTCAGTGTAAACGCCCACTGCTGTGACTGGCTGCTGTGAGACTTCAGTGTAAACGCCCACTGCTGTGATTGGCTGCTGTGAGACTTCAGTGTAAACGCCCACTGCTGTGATTGGCTGCTGTGAGAATTCTGTGTAAACGCCCACTGCTGTGACTGGCTGACATCTTTGTATATGAAATGGCTATTTTAAGTATTACATGTGGAACTCTCTCGAAAACTTTTAACACGTTTTTACTATTACAAAAGGTAAACTAATCATGAAAAGAGTTAATTATAGCATTATTTCTCACTTGGGACTCGTTTGAAAAACTTCATTCAGTTGACTCTTATTCGACTTTTACTTTTAAGAGACAATAACTTTATATATGCTGCACTTTCAGATTAAAAAAATTGCAGGATGTTTTCATTCACTTAGAACTATGTTACACACTACATGAAAGGTCATTTAAAACAAAAAAATCCATAATGGGGCTCTTTAATAAATAAATAAATAAATAATAATTTTGAGAAGTCATGATATAAGCAGTCACATTGTGAGATGAACCATTTGCAATTGTGAGAAATAAAGTTTGTTTCTCTGATTTAATTTCCCATATTGACAGCACTCATTTTGAAATGCTCATACTTTCCAATCTGTTTTTTTCTTCTTCCGTGTCTGTTCCTCTGATGTTGGTCGTTAGATCCATCATGTTCAATCATGGTCCAACAAAAAACGCAGTGGAGAATTCCCACACATCATGAGTAGCTAATGCCAACGTATGAGACGTTCTTAAAATGAAGATTAACTCTGGAAGGAGTTTGATCTGTCTAAATGATCCATACGCAGCAATTTGAACATGAACCGAGAAGTAGCATACTGATGTAGTGATTACAGCACAGTGGTGCCAATTACACATGAACACTGTGTCCTTGTCACACTCTTGTCTGCTGATAACCTTCACACTGCTGCAGATTCTATCTATAGGCAGAGCCTGCTATTAGACAGGAAGCGTGGTGTGAACATTAGCATCAGAGGGTCATAATGATGATTTGGAGGTTTTGTCCTTGAGGAGGTTTTTAAACTGGTCTCCATTGGTGATTGTTTCATGCACATATTCTTTTAGGACACTATGGATAATTTCACACTAGCACTTCTGGTGCGTACCTGGATTCGTTTGGCGTCAGAGTTAAGGCTGCATGATGTATATCGTTTTAGCATCGACATCACAATGTGCACATCCGCGATACTCACATCACAGGAAGTGCGATGTGAAGTGTAGGGATCGTGGTTGATCCGTATGGACCAGGCCACACAGTTCGGAACTCTTGTGATTCACAGATTAATTGCGTCGTTTAACCATCATAGACTGAAAGTTTATCATTTGCACGTTTTAAGTCCTGTAAGTTTAAATGTTTAAGCGATTTTAAACATTTCAAGCGCAAGACATGAAAGAACTCAATTTGGACCTTGCACGTTGTTTTCTTTGTATATATATTCCGTCATACGTCCAACTTGTTTTTTGAAACGTTGGCCATGTTTAGCATAAGAAGCCAACTCTTTAACAGTGTAAATAAGTCAGAATGCATGTCAATGGCATGCTTGTCAGTTAGTGGGCATTGCACGTCAAGTTCATAGAGCTTTATTCAGTCCATTCAAGTTCTGATTTTGGCTGCCTCTGAAATGGGTCAAACCATGGATACCTAAGAAGTTCAAGTAGCCTAAAAACTCTAGAAATGCGCTCTCATTCAAGGATGTGCATTTATTGCATGAACGGAGAAAGCATGGACGCTTGCATTTCATCTGACAATATGCACAAAAAGTTTTTTAATTAACACTATAAAGTTAAATAAGCATAGCCTAACTATTACTCACCTGTCGGAGCATCAGTGAGAGCAACGGGACCGCAGAACGAATAAAGCCTTCTCTATCTCTAGACGTTTTAAATGTTTTTGAATCTGAAAACTGCAAAAGGCAACAGAATTGTCAGACATCCATTTAGTGCATGTTCACAGAGGAAAACAACTGAAAAACAGCGTTGATTCTCTCAATACTGTCTGTTTATTTTACTTACTGAGAAATCTCTTCAGATGATTCAGTGAGAGAGCAGTCCAAACTACTTTAAGTGGATTCAGGCCCGTTATGCAAGCGCGTTTGACCCATTCATAATTTAGAACATAATTTAAACAGCAAAATGTGCGCACTACGCCATTCAGTTACACAGTTTTAACTTCATGAACCTAATGCTGTTAAAATGAATATACACATTTTTAAATGTCCTTATTCTTAAATATCCACAATAACAACAAATTGTTCGTCACTATAGCAACAGTAGACCCCCATTAATATACCCCCAGGCCTTGCACATCACGTTTGCACAGGGCCTCGCACCCCCCTTGCGACGAGCCTGCCTAGATGTATATATATTTTCTTTCAGACGAATACAATCAGAGTTATATTAAAAAATATCATTGCTCTGCCAAGCTTTATAATTGTAGTGAATGGTGGTCCTGATTTTGAAGTCCATCCATCCATCATAAAATATATCCATATGGCTCCAACGGCTCTTCTGAAGCGAAGCGATTAGTTTTTGTAAGAAAAACATCCATATTTAAAACTTATAAACTAGAAAAACGAACTAGACAAAAGCACTTTAACTTTAAAGTGACAGCAGCCTGTGTCATTAATGTGAATCCAACAACAAAATACAGAGAGAAAATCACTTTTGCAGCTTTAACAAAGATTAATTATATTTAAATTATAAATTATTTTTACAGACGGTGTTATTTTACATTTTGATTATTCAATTTCTTTACCTGAATACTGTTAGACTTACCTGAAAAACATAAAGCACTGTTTATTTCATTTGTATTTATGCTTGTAATTTTATTTTTTCTGATTCCTATGCAGATTCACTTTAGATTAGCTTTATTTAGAAAAAGTAAATAATCAAGTCATCTGGTGAAGTTGTTATTGTTATAGAAAAACAAAATATTGCAATGTCGTTTTTTTCCAATGCTGTGCAGCCATAGTCAAAGTTCGATTCATTTGAGTAATGTGAACGCTTTTCCAAATTTGGCTGCACATCTGTGAATTCCTGTATGGTTCGCTGTTGATATGAGTGCAATCGTTCTAAAATTGCGAAAGTGAACCATATTGATGACCTATGATTTGATAAAACTCTGTGTTTGTGTCTTACTCACTTTCCTGACAAGCGTGACTGACGCACTACAAGCAGAGAGAATCTATATCTCATTTCTGCTCGCCTTCAGCACACATGGACTCCCACATTCTTTAGAACATTTGCATGACATTTTCGGCAAATAGATGCAAGTGCCGTTATGTGCTGATGCTTTGGGGGGGAATAACAAGTTAAAAAAAACAAAGATGATGCGAGCAATTCTGTCCATTTTTGGCCCCTTCTCCTTCATAGCCCCAGCTTGATGACGCAAGCATACTGCGGTTGGAACACAAATAATGTGATGTGAACAGAGACCAGCAGGGGAAGGGGTGAGCTATATGGCAACAGCCACATTAACAACCGGTTGATTGAACCAGGTTTTTTTTATTTTTTTATTTTTTATAATCCATTATGCTCGGATGTACCTCACAATACAGAAGAAAAGATTTGTTGCTACTTTGTTTCATCATGACTTTTAAGCAATGTCTAGGGCACATTACAAGTGGTGTTACATCAACTTTCTTAAAGTAACGAGTAATGGGTAATACATTACTTTTTAACTTCACACCTTATGTCTGAAAGTTGTTGTTTTTTTGTTTTTTTTAAATAAGCAACATGCATTTCTTTTTAATTTTTTTTTTTTTGGCAAATATACAATTAAAATTCTTTCTCTTCCCAGTAGCATTGTTATGGCTTCAGCAGTTCTTTATTTATTTTGTTGCATGTTATTTTTTTAATTGTTTTTGTCTGGTTAATGGCTTTAAAAACTTCCTTCAGAACCATGAGCAACTGTCGTTGAAATGAGTGGGAATGCAAACAGCCTTCTTCAGATATGTTGGAACTCTATGAATCAGCGTGACACCTTGTCTAAACTGCAAACGAGCAGTGTAATGAATTTGCTCCCATAATAATTAACAAAGCCATCTAGAATGCCAGTGGCGTTTTGTCTACAGCCCAATACACCACTTTGAAATTAAGCCTAGTGCTTCTGTTGTGAAAAAGAGAGGGCCTCAGCTACATGACTGTGAGGAAATGCTTTACTTTTCCTACATTTTTAAATGTGTGTAGTTATTTTTAGGATAACAGTTATGTAGCATGTTGCTTTTTACTACAGGGCACTTGAATCTGATTGGTTGATGAGCGTTGTAAGGTGTGCAGTTATTTTCATGGAAATGCACGGCTAAAGTGATGAGAAGTTTGGATCATTTTACTGACTCGTATCTTTGAGTCTCATTTAGCAAAATGAACTCCTCTTTTATTAATTCATTTCGTTCACTTCAGCAGAATATAATTGAAATGTTACATGTTAATAGCCAAATTCCCTAATGGTGCATTCACACCAGACACAGACAGAGTTAAGTGTGAGTGATTTACATGTTAAGTCAATGCAAAGACGCGAATAGACATTCTGCAGAGCGAATGACATGGCGCAAATTGAGCTTTTCGGGCATTTGACACACGTTTGATTTGCGTGAATCATGCAAGTTGAAAAATCGGAACTTTGGTGGATATTCGTGCCGTGTTGCTCTTGTAGTGACAACAATGAGGACAAAATCATATGTGGATATCCGGAGCTGTACAATAGCTTCATACTTTATAGCAACAGGAAGAAAGTGAGTGAGGAGGTCGGACAGTCTGGTAAGTTGTAAAAAACACTCTATACTCAATTTGAGCGATACATACGGTGATTTCAGGGTGTTTGGGACACTTTTTGCCATTGAGATGACTTGGAAAAAGTGTCCCAATCACCCTGAATTCACCCTACTGAGACTTCAAGCTAGTTAAAGCCGGCAAATTGAGCTTATTCTCCGTATTTTAAAACAGTCCATGTCAGCCATTTCACAACGAGACGAGCCGCCTGGCAGAAGCCCCTCCCGTGATGTGAATTCACATCTGTTGTGAAGTGAATGTCACGCACGAATGAAGCGAGTAACCTCAAAATGTTCAAGCATCCAACTACGTGCGAATAGCTTTGATTTGATTTATTCGCGCAAGTTGCGTCTGATGTGAATGCACAGTAACACATCAACTTATGCAAACGTTGATCACATTTAGAATAAGATAAAAACTATAATGCAGCCAAAGCCAAATTATGAGAAACAGAAATCATTAATTCATTGCTTAGCTGGGTCTTTAGGCTATGCAGTCTAGTTCACCTCACCTCCCCAGTTCTTGAGCAGTTTGAGCTCCAGTAGCTCGTCTGTTTGATCGGACCACACGGGCCAGCCTTCACTCCCCACGTGCATCAATGAGCCTTGGCCGCTCATGACCCTGTGGCCGGTTCACCACTGTTCCTTCCTTGGAGCACTTTTGATAGATCCTGACCACTGCAGACCGGGAACACCCCACAAGAGCTGCAGTTTTGGAGATGCTCTGACCCAGTCGTCTAGCCATCACAATTTGGCCCTTGTCAAACTCGCTCAAATCCGTACGCTTGCCCATTTTTCCTGCTTCTAACACATCAACTTTGAGGACAAAATGTTCACTTCCTGCCTATTATATCCCACCCACTAACAGGAGCCGTGATGAAGAGATCATCAGTGTTATTCACTTCACCTGTCATAATGTTATGCCTGATCTGTGTATATGCATATTAATAATACTACTAATGCATATGTGCTCACTCAGTACCTTAGTAAAGAGAAAGTAGGTCCTTCACTGTATAAGATTTTAAATCTCTCTCTCTCTCTCTCTCTCTCTCTCTCTCTCTCTCTCTCTATTAACTGCAGACTGCAGTTATTAGACAACTGCATCTAATAACTGCATTAATAACTATCTAGGTCTGCGTATAAGTCTGCTATCAGTGGGTCAAGTCTCCGTTACTAGCTCTTAAATTAAGCTTTGGAATTTGCAACAGAGGCATGGGATGAGATGCGTAAGAAATTAGTCCTGCACCCAAGAGCGTTTTAAGGACAAAAACGTGACAAATGTCTTGAGGTGTGGTAACTGTAGCATAATCAGAATAATCTGCTTTGCGCTGTGGCCGCATTCTCACCTCGGGTGTGCATTATTTTCTAATAATTCAACGGCCCACCATCCGTTATTCCTTACTTTAACTTAACCTTCCCCAACACTGTATTCCCAAGAGCCAGACTGTTGTGCTAGATCTCAGAGCAGTAAGCAGATGCAGGATATGCCATTGGCATCATTTCTCTCGGTTAGACCTGTTGTATACTCACCCACATTAGTAATTCTGTTTGCTGCCCATTGGACCTTTCTGTGATGCCAGCTCATTTGAGGGTGACCTGGCTCTGCACGGATCCACTGGTGCCCACAGCGACTGAACACACGCAGGCCAATCAGGCCTGGGCACAGGCGTATGGCACAATGTCCACGCCAACCTGGCTCTCTCAAAATAGCATGGGTACTGGAGCAGGAGGGAAAATAAATGTCATGCCATCTTATTCTCAATGCCCCTGGAATTATAATCCAGATGCAAGAACGAGTGTCACGTGTGAATGCACGAGACCTGCACAGAACCAACAGGTTGCCCTATATTTTCAATATTTAGCACATTTTATTATCTATATAGTCATTTTGATTGACTAGATTTGGATGTAAGCTAGAATGTTGCTTACTGGCACACTGTAAACCCCAATAAATTGGTGAAACGCAAAAAAATGTAGGCAATCAGTTGCAGAACTTTTTAAAAAAAGATTTTTATTTTGTAAGCATACATTTTAATTGCTCTGAACTTGAAATATAATTCATGCATTTACCTTAAAAATATCAAGTAATCTCAAATTTGCATAGTTGACTAGTTTTAACTAGCTAAATCAATAAATGCCATTTTGCTAATTGCTTTGGTAGTATTAGCATAGCACTTGCTGAATGAGGACAGCAATATAATTTAACATATATCTGTTCTCAAACTAAGCTCATGCTTAATGTCTGTTTTGAGTGTCATTGTGAAATAGAAATTCCAGCCCAGTTTCAGTAAAATTTTAAGTTAGTCTAAATTAAAAGAAACAAGTTCATGAAACTCAAAACTATTCCGATTACTTAAAATGTGTCAGCTTTGAGAACTCAAAAGAAAAAGAAAGTTCTAAATTCTTATAGTTAATTTGTTTGAACTAATTTGTTTAATTTGAGTTGGCTCTACTCAAACTAATTATTTTGAGCTTTAGGGTTTACATTGCAGGGTTGCCAGGTCTGTGCGACAAAAGTAGCCCAAAAATAGCCCGATGCGACTTTCTCCATTGGGTGGCCGAATGCTCCACTGGCTATTTGGCTATTTCCCAAACCATTCATCTTGTGTTCCCAAATTTTAATTTAAGGTTATCACATCCAGGCTTTTTTTTTTTTTTTTTTTTTTTTTTTTTTTTTTAGAAGCATCCAGCTTCTACTTTATGTGAGAGGCCTAAAATCCCAAGCTATTTTAATGCAATTAATAAAGGACCCCTACGTTATGTCGCACAATTGCGCCTTAAACTTTGCATATTGGTAATGAGTACAATATATCACAATTAAGACGCCAAGCAGCGTCGCCATCTGTCTATACTGCACATTGAGCTGAGAATTTATGAACAGGGACATGGTAAGTGACAAGGGTTATCATACAGAAAGCCTGATTCTATAGTTCCCTCTGAAATATGTCATGATAGAAGAGTTTCAGCCATGGTGGATTAAGATTTATGACACTGCAGTGTCTGTTACGAAAGGTATCCAAAAGTAGGAGCGCATGTGGTGTTCCAGCTACTGAAATTGTCGCACCCTAAATCCTGAGCTTAGGTGTGTTTGCTGCAGTGTCCTTGCTCTCTCTCGCTCTCTTTCTCCACTAATTACATATCGCTTGCCATCCACACTATTCCCGAAGCAGGTGACACTGACTGACGCCTGCTAGAGATTGTGTGTGTGCGCGCCAGGTCATGTGTGAGTGTGTTTGGCAGAGACTCTGATAGAGCTTGGAGTGGTGTTTCAACGCTGTGCTGGCGTCCGCCGTCTGAAGGCGAGAGTCCCGTGAATTATGGCTCCAGAGAGGCCTTGCCTGAGCCCGACTCACTTAGTACACAGCCACAGGAAAAGGCTAATTCACGTCATCCATTATAAACTCTCTTCCTTGTTTGCTGTCCCTTTTTCTTGTTCTTTCCATAGAGGAGGTGATTGTCGTTTGAAGAGTGTCCATGGAGTTCTTGAAGGGATGTGCGATGTCTGTCTGTAATTCCCCGAGAGAATGTTGTTTGAAACTTTTTAAGGAATAATCCACCCAAATATGAAAATTAATATTCACTGTTTAATCTTCACCTCCACTGAAGAATTAGGGCCCTATGAAATCTATTTTATGTTTAAAAAAAAATGGTTTTGGACTCCATTTTAATGGTTAAATAAAATTTAAGTAATCAATTAATTGACTAATTAATTGAAATCATCAAGAAACATATACAATTGAACAGTTTATTAAAAGTTTGACAAAAATTACATGTTAGGGCCCTATGAAATGTTTATTTATTTTCTCTCAAATTCCATTTTATTTTTACCAAATTCTGTGTTTTCTGCATTCCATTTTAATGGTTTAATTAAATTAGAAAGAAATTAGAATCAATTAAAAATCAAATTAGAATTAAATTAGAATCAAAAAGCATGTCTAACTAAGCAAATTCATAAATAAATCAAATAAATTTTTTTCAGAAATTCTGTTGTGTCTTTAAAATTTTTCTGGCAATCAAATGAAGGAATCATTTCAATTTATCTTTTAATCATTAAATTAATGGTTATTAACTTTTTTTTTGTCAAAGTGCTGCACAAAAAAAAAAAAAAAAAAAAAGGTTTTAATAACTTATTAATAATAACAATTTTTACATTGAGACATAGCTAAATTCTGTGCAACAGAAATATATTCGTCACAATTTCAGGTTAAACCGAACTTTTATTTTGACGGGTTGCCGTGAAGACCTTTGAGTTTCTGTGTCATTTATGATATGATATGACTCAAATGAAATGCTCATGAAGTGACTCTCAGAGCAGCTCTGGAGATGAAGTTCATGCATGCATGTCCTCATATAGTGAGAGCATCTGTGCCATTCATTCACACAGAGACACGCAGAACATGCAGGATTCATATTAAAGGACTCATAACACACACAGTTTGTGCCAGTCTCATGTTAATCTTGAGTATCTATAGAGTAGTGTTACATCCTTCATATCTCCCAAGAGTCTTTTTCAGATTTATAAATGACAGATACGCTGTAGCGATTCTTTCCAAAAACAGCCGAGCTCGTGGAGGCGTGCAGTGGGCGGAGCACACACACACACACACACATACACAATACATCATGGCATTATCCCTGGATAACGTTCAATTCACTATACGTTGGTGTTGTTCACATTATATGCACTTACGCGCCGATTGCCAACAAAACACACACATTGATGCAGTTTCACTCATGACCGGGAACAAACACACACACCTGCAGAACTCCGGAAACACAAACCGCATCCACTGTTCCCTTAACGCTGGGTTATTTGGGAAGCTGAACAAGGTGATCTTTCCCTCACACCAGAAACACACTTCTTTAGTGACATTGTTGATCTCGTGTCTAAAAACACAACGCCAGCGCCGCCGACAGCTCTCGTAACCCGAACGAAGCTCAGTGATGACGCTCTTGCTCTCGCTCTTGTTGATGTGTGTGTGTGTGTGTCACACACTCATCTGGGAGAAGTGTCCATACAAGGAATTCCACCCTTTATGATGTCATACAGAGCCATACTCTGAAAAAAACTTAGTGTATATGGCACAGAAACATTCTGTCATACGTTTGAAAATGTGGCCATGTTTAGCATGAGAATCAACTCTTTAACAGTGTAAATAAGTCAGAATGCATGAAATAGCATTACATCCCCATTACATAGTCTTTTTGTGGTTTAATATTCACAGACACTAGTCTATATTGCGATTTGATTTAAGTTTTTATTTATTCATCAAAAAATTTACTAATTCCATGAAATTCCATTTTTATGATTGGATTCAGTGACTCCGTCTGCGTTCTCCGCATCGCAGAAATCATAGGGTCATACTTTAAGTACATTTTGCAAACTGTGAGTCACCATATTATGTTTCTTCCTGGGGATTTGAACTAAGTTCGCCCAAAGTCACATAAAACTGCATCTGGCTTCATACTGCCTCTTGTTGAAGCTAATGATTTAGTTGATGTATGGTGAGGCGAACACGGACAACTCTAGAGACAATTCCACGTCTCTAAATAAAAAGGCTGCTTTACACAGAAGTTACAGTACTGTACATCTTCAGTTTATCCCTGCATCATGTTCCCGAAACCTTAAAGCTCTCAGGGACATTTGGATCTTTGATGTTTAAACAGAAGTTGAGCAATGAGACAGGGTGATCTACAGTATCTTACCAAGTGCATTGTTTGATTTGAGATTTCTTCAGAGGTCTTTAAAAAGGGAAGTAAAATTTGTATAAAATATATAGAGTTTATATATTCTTTACTAAACGTCTGGTTGGGCCAGACAAAATCATGGAAAACACAGAATCATTTATAGCAACAATAGTGTAGGGCTAAGACACATGGCATCAAATTTTGACGCATATTGACGGCATTCGAGGTTCGAATCCGCCTTTTGCCGAACTCACTCTACTCCCTTTTCCCATCACATATCAGATCGAAAAGGCATTTATTTTCAATAAAAATGACGAAAATATTAGAAAAGTGAAAATAAAGCATCTACCATGTTTAAGTGTTTAGTTCAGTTAGGGGTAGGTGAAAAGTATGGATGCCCGTTTCCACCACTAAATAAAAAAGAATTTTTCTGACTTTATAACTCGTAATTATTAGAAAAAAAAGTCAGAATTGTGAGAGGAAAAAGTCGCAATTACTCTTTTAATTTTTTTATTTAGTGGCGGAAACGGGCTTCAACAGACATGCGCTGAACGGGGTAAAACAGACATGCGCTGAATTAGAGATGGTAAAAGTGAGTGGGTCCAAAATCACTGGTCTTAAAAAGTCTTAAAAATATACAATGGTTCTGACGCCCATGGGTGGAGGAGAGGTGTTTTTTGGTTTGGTTTGGTTTGGTTTAAAGTCCTCATGAAGTCAAAATTGACCCTATTTACTTTGTTAGCATACGTTACAGGTCTTAGGGTGAACAATTAATCGTTAATACTCAGGAAAAAAAAATAGTTTGTCGCGGTAATCTTTAATCAAAGTCTGAAAAGTAACTTCTGATCTGGAAACGGCGTTCCTTCTCAGATGATGTCAGTTTGACGGCTTAGGTTTGAAAATGCGTAACCACTCCCCTCTGACCGTTAGTCTGCTGTGAGCGAGAGATGGAGAGGAGGAGCGCTGAAGGAAAACCCCGCCCTCTGTTTAATATTCCCTTTCACTTGGAAATACGTCACAGCACTGAAGAAAGCACAGTTGTTACTTCCGGTTCACTGGGGCTTTAATATAAAGAGTTATAATGGTATAGAAGAGTGTTTTGTATAAAAGAGCTTAGAAAGAAATGTCTCTGTGACCGGGAATCTCTGGTGAGTAGCTGCAAGCCTAGGTGTTAAACACACATCTTGAGGACCATTCTGCATCTACTAGTTCCATTCTGTTGAGCTCTGTCTAGCTGTTTTTGTCTCTACGCCCCTTTACTCCGGCATGACATCATCTGAGCACTGCAGCTGAGCAGTTTTATTTCATTCAGTGAGTCCACTGAACTACATTCAGAAATCCATTGAGCATTAGGGATGCAGCAACATTTCAGCCACCAAAGAATTCTATAATAAAATAGCATTTTCAATTTTCATCCAAATATTAAACATTCGTCATCACAAATGCAGTTTAATTACATTTTCAATTCAATCACATTGTGTAGCGTAATTCAAATGCATGCCATTTTTCCTTTTAATTTCCATCCCAGTATGTCCAACATGTTTAGTTTTAGGTAATATTTTTAATTTTGGTGCATAAGCACATACAGTATATTGCCAAAATTATTGGGACACCCCTCCGAATCATTGAATTCAGGTATTCTCATCTCTTCCATGGCCACAGGTGTATAAATCAAGCACTAGGCATGCAGACGCTTCTACACACATTTGTGAAAGAATGGGTCGCTCTCAGGAGCTCAGTGAACTCAAGCGTGGTACCGTGATTGCCACCTGTGAAATAAGTCCATTCCTGAAATTTCCTCACTACTAAATATTCCAGGCTCAACTGTTTGGGATGAATTAGAGCGGAGACTGCGAGCCAGGCCTTCTCGTCCAACATCAGTGCCTGACCTCACAAATGTGCTTCTAGAAGAATGGTCAAAAATTCCCATAAACACACTCCTAAACCTTGTGGAAAGCCTTCCCAGAAGAGCTGAAGCTGTTATAGCTGCAAAGGGTGGGCCAACTCCATATTAAGCCCTACGGATTAAGAATGGGATGTCATTAATGTTCATGTGCATGTAAAGGCAGAAGTCCCAAAACTTTTGGCAATATAGTGTATTTCAAGTTCACCAGAGGAACCATATACTCACTAAACTGGAGTATGACAAAGTTCTCCAGTTCTCGACTTTGCAGCAAAGTTGAAACTTTTGAGAAAAGTCTTTCAGATGAGGAGGGTACAGTAAATATTGTATATCTTGCTGCGTGCATGCTGAGTTGTCGCAGGTGGAAGAATGACCTTTGACTCTTCAGCACACACTGAGCAGCAGATGTGACCAGATAGAAGACTGACTTCATTAACCTCTGTGCCCGCTCTAATTAATACAGACGTTTGTCTTCTGTGATAAAACACCCTTCCGTCTTCTCACACGCCCGCTCGGACTGTTGCCGTAAGAGTTAAGGCTTGATGTCCAGATCCATCCAGGTTTCTCTGTCTCACCTCAATCTAAATTTACCAGTGACTGAGAAGACAAATGTATCACTACCACCATTTATGGCTTTACTTTTGAAGTTAAAGTATGGATGCTGTCTTAAAATCTAGTATTTTTTATAATTTTTTGCGCAATGCCGCATGATTCCAGTTAGCCACCGCAGTAGGATTACTGTGAATACAAACAAACACTTGATGGCGGCACTTTTGCCTTCTTTATCTTGGCAAAGAGTGGTGTGTGGGCTGACTCAGACAGGTTATTAGAGATTTGTGCTTCTTTAGACACCCAACATTATCAGTGGATCCTGGATTTTATATAAATTATGATAATTCTTAGACCCCGGTCATCATTATCGTCTCTGCTCTAGTAAAACCTGATTGCCCTGCAGCTGTTGTTGGTACATTTGCATTTCACTGAGGCATTGCACAAACCCTGAAGTCACAAATGGAGGAATTTAGCTTTTATAGCGAAACTGCAGTGAAAAATAAAAGGCCAAAACCATGACCATCAGTTACACTGGGACCCAATCAGCAGCGCTGTACCAACACTGGCTTTTAAGAAGTCAATATTCGTCAAATATGACTGTTTCTGTGGATAAATGTGTATTTAACCAGTAGAGATTTAACCTTTGTGTTGTATTATACATGTGAGAATGTGTTTTAACAAAACGTTACACAATTGACATTAAAATTTGAATATGAATAAAGTTGGAAAAAGTTAAAATCAAACCCATATCATTTTCAATGAGAGTGATGCCTCATTTTCTGTTTGGATGTAACAAAATAAATATATCTGTAAATTTCAAAATGTGTATAGGACTACATGAACCTAAGAGATAAGTTATAAAGTAATTTATTATATTATATTCTCACTATTTTGGATATATATATATATATATATATATATATATATATATATATATATATATCAGTCCCTCCAGAAAAACGCGATTATGCGATCGCAGAATTCAATGCATAATCAGCCAATGTCTTGCATGATTTCAGAAAGTTGAAAAATGTTGCGTTTACTTCACACAAGAGCAGCCATTTCCCCCTATTGCCATGGGAACATTATGAAGTGATGCATTTACGCGACGTGAACATCATTGAAAAGCTGCAAACTCCGCCAGTGTTAGAGGCTACGCAGTTATAGGCTTAATCCGAAATCGCTCCTATACCCTCAATTATTTGGCATTATTTGATGGGACAGCCATTTGTAGTGGAGTCCGAAAGCATAGTGGACGTTATTGAGTGCACTCATTCAATCCCACAATGCACCACAATAACGAGCGTACAGCCGATGTTCACACGACGGCTGTCCCATTCACTCCTTCAAGTGAACTGTATTAGTGGACTAACGTAGGGAATAGTGATTGAGGTTTTAGGGGGCGAGTTCAGATTCAGCCCCTGTTTTCATTTTCAGTGGACTGTTGTTTCATTCTGGAGTTGATGCAACTTAAGTTGTAAGATTGCACGTTTTTGTTACCAGTGGGTTAAATCATACTAGTTTCAAAAACCTTACAGTTGTAAGTATATTAGCAGTATGTGAAGTTACAGTAAGAGATTGCACTTGAAAGCACTTATTTTAACAGATATTTTCCTCTGTAAAACAGGAAGCACACTTTTTTATATATATTTTATTTATTCATTTTTACAGAAGTTAAAGTTTACAAAGCTACAGACCTTGTTTGACTCATCAGTGTTTTGTAAGTTTGAGCCATTACAAAAACACAAGATGAGAACTTAACTATTCCCAGTGCTTTCTGTGATGCACGCTCGCTTATCATAGGAATTAATAAGCAATGACTCTTTACATTAAGGTAGTAGCCTAGTGAGAGCAGGGTGTTGGGGGAATCACTTTTTCCCCAAGTTCCCATAATTTCATCTCATAAAATTGCATAAATATCCCGCATATTCCATCCACATTTTTCTGGAAGGACTGATTTTTATATATATATATATATATATATATATATATATATATATATATATATTTTTTTTTTTTTAGAAATTTCTACTCTATAAAACATTTTAGAGCTTGACAACTCGAAACATGTATATTAATTTTACAAATTTCCATGTTATTTCAAAATGTCATTTATTTCCTTTCCGTGTCTTTTTCAGGTCATTTCCTTTTATATCCAGATTTTACTAGAATGTAAGACAGCTGTTTTAGCTGTTTAGCCTATTTTAAAGCCTGTTTTGTCTTGTTTTAAATCATTTCATATATCGTGGGTGGGGAAGTTTGTCCCGCTGACCGGGTTGAGAAGCACTGCTCTACATGGTGTTCAACGGCGTTCACAGCCTGTTCTGATTTATTTATGTATTTATTTTAAAACCTCATTCTACTACAGGTATTTAATGAGAAACAATTGTGTCCATCAGAAATAATCTGCATTGTCAAAAGCAGCTGTTTAGTAACAGAATGGAGTCAGGAGGTTTGAGGAGAAATCTTGAAAGGACAAACTGTGTTTGTTTTCATGGATTAACACTACAGGAACTGATGAATTACTTTTCAAGTGTGTACATTGTAATATCAACATAAATAGTGAGAATATCATGTTATAAATCTTGTGCGGGATGGTTTTTTTGTTTGTTTGTTTTTTTCTGGAGGAATGTTCACGTATGTTACTTGAATAAATTTAGGAAGCATCTTCCATAATAGATGAGAGCTTATCTTTTGGGATATTAAACCCATGGAGTAGCACTGAGATTTATTTGTTGAAACACCGAGCGGGTGGCACAGCTGTAGATTTGTGGTGTAGTCTGGCAGCTTTGGCCGGGTCAGTGTTCTGGGAAGAGACTTGATATAAGAGCATGGGTGAGCCATCTAATATTCTCCACTTAATAGTGAGAAGGGATTTAGAAAACAAATGTATATATTTAAGAAGCCTTATTATGCCCCTTTTACAAAGTCTTGATTTTGTTTTTGGGCTCTAGAACAGGTTTTCATGTTTAAATGTTGATTATTTTCCCCATTGCAGCTTTTCTCTGTTTCCAGTCTGTCAGTGACGCTCAGTGTTGCCAGATCGGGTCAACAATTTCCATCCCAAAAGTTCACCAAAAACCACCCAAAACTTTGACTGCCAAAATAGCCTACAATTTTTATCTCCTTAAAACATAATGTTGATGATAAAAAAAAATCAGGAAAACATGACTAAATATGACTAAAATGTCCAGGTGGAAACTGTCAAAATGGCAATCCACGTGCATCATTTTCAATGTCAGCAGTAAGAATAAGCCAGTTTAAGTGCAAAAAGGGCCCAATATAAGAGCTCGGAAAAAGGAACGTAATTGGGCATTTCACACACGTTAATGCACACACCACTGCCAATATGTGTCATTCATTGAGCCTGTACAATAATCCGCCAACAAGTGGCAAAAAAAAAACAACAACAATGCACTTGTGTTGCACTTTGCTTTGACAAAACTATAGTAACGTTACGTCTTTCATGAAGACGCACTTAGCACAGTCAAAACTGATGAATTGTTGATTCAAACCTCTTTCAGCAGCTGTCGGGGTTGCTAGTTGCAGATGTGCCGAGTGTGTATATGACGATGGACAGGAGTCATGGTTATTTTTATAAAGAGTCTTCGAGTCACTGGTGTAATCCACATTTGAGAGTTGTATAACTCTCCCACTCTTTACTGTAGATATAACTTACTGTATATGTATGCCACTTTAGCATAGCGATCACTTGAATATACAGCTACGAGTTAATCGCACAAAAAACCTGGCTGTCAGTCATGAATGAGCACGTCTGATTGGCTGAAAGTGTGTGCTTGTCGGCGATGTCAACGCCTACGCCAGCGGACTCTTTGTGGGCCTGTGTGTGTCATGATGACTGATTTTATGGAGTACATGCACACTTGAGTTTTGTTTATTAAGCAATTAAACTATACAATTTAGATTTTTGAAAACCACCGAGCTGACCCCACCAGCCCAAATATTGCCCACCCGCCCAAACCCATTTTTACCAGCACAATCAAATTCAAAATAGGAATTTTGCCCGGGAACCCACCCAATCTAGCAATACTGGTAATGCTCTGTTTAGTTCCTGTCTCTATGAAGCCCGTCCTGTGCTCTGATTGGTCGACTGGACCAGTGTGTTGTGACTGGTCAAGCTCTTCGAGCGTGTTTGGGAAATGTCCCGCCCCTTACCATAACCGTGAGTTTCAACAAACTCCTAACCAACTCAACCAGGCCCCGCCCCTTTATTCTGTGTATTTAAAGAATATATTAGGAATATTGTGACGTGTTCGTTCCTGAAAGAAAACTCAAGACTACAATGGAGGTGTTTCAGGGAGTTCAGAAACACTAACACTGATATAGAGAAGAACTCCCTTTAGAGGGACTTTGTCCTTTGTAACCTGCATTTGCAGACCCGGTATTTTCATCTGTGCACTCACTGAATCCTGGTGTATAAACTGATGTCTTAACTGGAGCAGCATCTTGAATGCTGCTGTACTGCAATGACACTGCAGTGCAACACACTCTCTTTGTACTTGCGACATCTCATAACATTCTTAGTCCTGACAGTATGCATGTGTTCCTGAGAGTCTCAGAGCGACAATGCCTCCGTTTTGTGCCGCTCACTGGATCGAGAGAGAAAGAGTGATGAGATGAGAGGAAAAAATGAGTCTGTCCTTTCTTTCAGCCTCATAAAATATTGCTTGGTCAAAACAAATATGAAGAAACGTTAGTGTGGGATAAATACAGCCCCGTGTCCTCAGAACATCCGGCACCTGAGTTAAACCTGCAGACGCTAAATGCTTTCTGAGAGAGAAAGAGAGAGGGATGGGGAGAATGAATGAGAGGAGAGGATGAACGTATATGACTTAATAGAGAGGTTGAACGAGGAAAGGACAAGAAAAAGAAAGATGACAGCATGTTACAAAAACTCACAAATAGGGCAATTAGAATGGACGGTGGCAAAAGATCCAAAAAGTCTTTTTACCATTTTACCGTGGTCATGTCATTTTTCCTTGGGAAAAGCATAGTTCTTTGAATGTACCAGTTACAGTAGAATACCATGGTAATACAGTGTTTTTTAAACGTGAACTAAAGCAGTGTTTCCCAACCACGATCCTGGAGACACACCAACACTGCACATTTTGCATGTGTCCCTAATCAAACACACCTGATTCAAATGATCATCTTATTAGTGGAGACTCAAAGACCTGAAATGGGTGTGGCAGATAAAGGAGACGTGCAAAATGTGCAGTGTTGGTGTGCCTCCAGGATCGTGGTTGGGAAACACTGAACTAAAGGAATTGCAAACATTTTTCAAACGCTCCAAACTCTTACCATGGTTGTGAAATACCCTGGTCTGACTGTTTTTTAATGTGCATGTACTTCAGTGTACTTCCAAGTAGAGTTGCAAAATTCCAGGAATTTTCAAGGCTGGAAACTTTCCATGGGAATTGACAGGAAGTAATGGGAATAAACTGGGAATTTGAACAATTGCAGGTTATCCTTTATAATCTTGCAGCATAATTTTGGTTAAAACAACCAGATTTAATGCACTTTCAGTTGCATTCCTCAATTGCACACCCCCTGCATGCACTGTGCATTCCTCCATAACATGCATATTTGATCAAAAATACTGAAAAAAATAATGGGAATAAACTGGGAATTTGAACAGTTGCAGGTTATCCTATAACAGGGAACATAATGTAGTTGAAAAAAGAATAATAAAATAATTGTATTATTAAAAAGAATAAATGCTGTTCAAATCAATGAATCCTGAAAAAAGTATCATAGGTTCCAAACAAATATTAAGCAGCACAATTGTGTCCATCATTGATAGAGTATCAAATCAGCATATTAGAATGATTTCTGAAGGATCATGTGACACTGAAATAAATAACACATGCATAACAATTGCTGCAATAAAATATATTTAATTACATTAGTAAATTAGAAGTAATTAATTGGGAAATATGCCAATATGCAAAAAGTCTGCTTTTGACCAAATAAAAAGTTTATGTTTGTATAAGATACAGTTTGTATAAATTACCCAAAATTTCCAATGAATTCCCTTTCCAAATTGGAATATTTCCAAAATTCCCCAGATTAAGTTCCCAGCGGAAAGTTTCTGGACATTTTCCGCCCCTTTGCAACCCTGCTTCCAAGAATACCATGGTACTGTTTTGTAAGTGAGTATATCCCTTACATACAAGCACTGTGGTTGTACAGTGAGCTTTGAAATATACCATAGTACTAAAATTCATGTGTAATTTTTTTACCATGGCAATACAAAAACATGGTAGTACCATGGTAGATTTATGATAGAAGTGATGCTGTGGTATTCTTTGACATTTCTTGGGGAATCTTGGCAATGCCATGTATTTAGAAATGTACTGTAGGAATGTTTTAGGATGTACCATGGTTTTCTTAAAATGTGGTAATATTATGGTACTTTAATTGTGTATAAATACAATAGAAATATCATGTGCCATTAGTTTTACTATGTTTTTTTTTTTAACTACTTGAAAGTACCGTGATATTACCTTGTTTTATTTTGAACATATATATATGCAATAGTTGTACCATGGTATTTTTTTTACGTGCCTTACTTAATTGTAAATACTATGGTGCATGAATATGGTAATCATCCAGTGCTTTATTGTATGGGCACAAACAATAGAAAGAGGCCCGAGATTGTCAGGAACAGAGAAAACAAAACTAAATGAGCAAATCAAAGGGGTGCACTGAGGACAGGACCACCCTTAATTCAATTCCACTCCACTCCACATTAATCACATCCACAGTGTATTACGACACCCCGGATTGAGCTCGCTGTGTGATGGATATCAGACCCCGCTTTAATGTGTGTTGTGCTGGCAGCAAAGACAATGAGATGAGCGTCTGTTTCTCTGTCTCTCCGTTTGTGAGGGCTTGAGCTCTCACCTGCTATTTCCATCAGCGCTCTCACGGGACCTCGCTTCCTATGTCACAAGTTAGAACAGGCACTGCACATCTCACGAGGGGTTTCTGAGGTTACGTCCCTTGTGTACGAGCTCATCTGACATCCCAGTAATGTAATGTAACTCTCTCACTGCTCGACAGAAGCCCAGCGAGCCTGAGAATATCCACTGCACTTACTACAGCGGTTATTACAGAGCCATCAAATGACTTCAGAGTTTGTAGTCGCTCTTAAAGGGTTAGTTCACCTAAACATAAAAACATAATGTACTCAACCTTAACTTTATAAACTATAATAACTGGCTTCTGTTAACAGTCGTACGCAAGTCTTGTTCCGGCCAAAGAGTGACCTTTGACCCGATGCATACACAAAACCGCAGTAGTCTTAAAACAACACAGAGTTGACCTTCCTTTCCCATCCCTTTAGCATTGCTAATGATTCAGTTTGAAACAGGAAGAGGAATGAAGCCTTCACAGAACTAAAGTATTTCTCTATTTTCTTACAGACTCATGGACCAGCTACTATGAGGTTATTCAGTAGATCCCGGACTCTCCTCCCTCTCCTCAAACACACTGTCCATCACTGTCCTGCCGACTGCCAGTGGACCAGTGCCCTCGCCCCGTCCCCCAAACTCCACCCCTGCAGGGGGCTGTCGACGGATGGCTCCGCCGCTCAGCCCCGGATTAGTGAAAACTCAGTAGAAGTTTTCAGCCGTGTCTACCCACGAGATGACATGACCAATGTGACAGCTAAAATCTTGTCCAAAGTTGGCTGCCAGCTTCACAACCGGCCGCACCACCCCTTGTGGCTTATTAAAGAACGCATTAAAGACCATTTCTACCGTTCTTACATCGGGCGCACGGGGAACCCACTCTTTTCTGTACATGACAACCTCAGTCCGGTAGTGACAGTGGAGCAGAACTTCGACAGCCTGCTCATTCCTCCAGACCATCCCAGTCGGAAAAAAGGAGACAATTACTACCTGAACCGCACACACATGCTGCGGGCCCACACCTCCGCCCACCAGAAGGAGCTGGTGCGGGCGGGGCTGGACCGCTTCCTGCTGGCTGGAGATGTGTATAGACGAGATGAGATAGACTGCAGCCACTATCCTGTCTTCCACCAGATGGAGGGAGTGCGGCTTTTCTCCAACCATGAGGTTAGAATGGTGTCCGTTATGGAGGAGCACCTGATTAAAAAAAAAAAGTCAATTAATTAAATAGTCAGGCATATTTTGAGTTGGCATGAAAATCTGTTTTCTAAATGCATCTTCTTGAGTACGATTCATTAGTGCATATGTTACATTTAAAAAAATGTGACCATCTTCTTAATCAAAATATCATAACTGGCATTCTTCTTCAATCATTTAGCCCTCTTAAACCCCACCCCTTGCTTACAATTAACTGCAAGATCGTTTTAAGTTCTGCTTCCGTCCAATGAACAACCGATGCATTGAATCAAGCTCCCGTTTCACATTTTTTCCTTATCGATAATCTATTTCACATGGACATTCGCCACAATATGGAAGAAAAGATTATTACATTAAAACATTCAATGCTATTGTAAATAAAAGATTACAAGTAAAAAAATTATTAATTAATATACATATTGATTACATTCATAAATAGTATAATAATAAAATCACTGTATAAAACATTAAAATAATATTAATACTACTACTACCATTTCATCCTGACTTCAAAATGTAAGTGTTTACATTAAAATATTTAATTCTTTTGTAAATAAAACAGTAAAAGAGTATCAAATGGTAATATACAGTACACACATATTAATAATAAAATAACTATAATACTTATAAAACATTAAAATAATAATAATAATATTAATAAATATTTCTACCACCACTACTACTACAGATTTTTACAAATCAACTTTTTCCATTGCCAGTTGAGTTAAAAAATATCATTGTGTGGTTTCATTGAATTTTAAGAAATACAAACTCGATTCCAAAAAAGTTGGGACACTGTACAAACTGTGAATAAAAACAGAATGCAATGATGTGGAAGTTTCAAATTTCAATATTTTATTCAGAACACAACATAGATGACATATCAAATGTTTCAAACTGAGAAAATGTGTCATTTTAAGGGAAAAATAAGTTGATTTTAAATTTCATGGCATCAAAACATCTCAAAAAAGTTGGGACAAGGCCATGTTTCCACTGTGTGGCATCCCCTCTTTTTCTAACAGTCTGCAAACGTCTGGGGACTGAGGAGACAAGCTGCTCAAGTTTAGGAATAGGAATGTTGTCCCATTCTTGTCTAATACAGGCTTCTAGTTGCTCAACTGTCTTAGGTCTTCTTTGTGGCATCTTCCTCTTTATGATGCTCAAATGTTTTCTATGGGTGAAAGATCTGGACTGCAGGCTGGCCATTTCAGTCCCCGGATCCTTCTTCTACGCAGCCATGATGTTGTAATTGATGCAGTATGTGGTCTGGCATTGTCATGTTGGAAAACGCAAGGTCTTCCCTGAAAGAGTCGACGTCTGGATGGGAGCATATGTTGTTCTAGAACTTGGATATACCTTTCAGCATTGATGGTGCCTTTCCAGATGTGTAAGCTGCCCATGCCACACGCACTCATGAACCCCATCCCATCAGAGATGCAGGCTTCTGAACTGAGCGCTGACAACAACTTGGGTTGTCCTTGTCCTCTTTAGTCCGGATGACATGGCGTCCCAGTTTTCCAAAAAGAACTTCAAATTTTGATTGGTCTGACCACAGAACAGTTTTCCACTTTGCCACAGTCCATTTTAAATGAGCCTTGGCCCAGAGAAAACGCCTGCGCTTCTGGATCATGTTTAGATATGGCTTCTTTTTTGACCTATAGAGTTTTAGCCGGCAGCGGCGAATGGCACGGTGGATTGTGTTCATGACAATGTTTTCTGGAAGTATTCCTGAGCCCATGTTGTGATTTCCATTACAGTAGCATTCCTGTATGTGATGCAGTGCCGTCTAAGGGCCGGAGATCACGGGCATCCAGTATGGTTTTCCGGCCTTGACCCTTACGCACAGAGATTGTTCCAGATTCTCTGAATCTTTGGATGATATTATGCACTGTAGATGATGATAACTTCAAACTCTTTGCAGTTTTTCTCTGAGAAACTCCTTTCTGATATTGCTCCAGTATGTTTGGCCGCAGCATTGGGGGAATTGGTGATCCTCTGCCCATCTTGACTTCTGAGAGACACTGCCACTCTGAGAGGCTCTTTTTATACCCAATCATGTTGCCAATTGACCTAATAAGTTGCAGATTGGTCCTCCAGCTGTTCCTTATATGTACATTTAACTTTTCCGGCCTCTTATTGCTCCCTGTCCCGACTTTTTTGGAATGTGTAGCTTTCATGAAATCCAAAATTTCAAAATGTCTCATTTTCAACATTTGATTGTTGAAAATGTCTATTGTTGAACAACAATGATTGTTGAACATTATCTATATTCTATTGTGAATAAAATATATTTGTAAATTATTGCATTCCTTTTTTTATTCCTTTTTTATTCACAATTTGTACAGTGTCTCAACTTTTTTGCAATCAGGTTTGTTAATTCAGTTGTGAATGTGTACACAACCACCCTATAATGGTAAAAATCCACCCACTCATCTTTTTTTAATCCCCATAAGTCATAAGCAGTGTCTCAGAACAAGCCATTTGCAAATTCTAGCAGTGTGATGTCACATATGCTTAGTCCCCACCCATGACTGCTGACGGACTCCGCCCTATTAGCATAGGCTCCGCCCCTCAGTGAGCTGTACACAGTTCACCATGTTTATCGCCGCGCCAGAGCATTTAACAGCAGCATTCAAGTAAGAAATGTGTTCTTAATAAAGCTACTAAAGTTATTCAGTCAAGAGCAGTGAATGATTTTCTGTGTGGATCTTTTGTTGCTTGATTCATATTATCAGCAGATATAGCAGTAGGTACTGTATATTACACTGCTGTCACTTTAATACACTGATCTAATATACACATGTGATTTCATTACTTCTTGTTCACATTCATAGATGTTACCGACTGTGTTTATGTGAACCTTGTGTGTATTTGATAGTTTAAGCACAACTTAGTTTAATTCTCACAGGACGTGCCATATGACATCCAGCTTTCTGTGCACGTGCTTCGGGCATGTGCACTCAGAATACCATATATCAGAAGTTTACACTGATATGGCTTTAAAATGCATGCAGATAATAGTATCCGAGGCACGAGCTATAAAGGCTCTGCCCTCTTCTGGAAAGGGGGTGGGGAACAGCAGCTCATTTGCATTTAAAGATACGTGCACAAAAACGTCATTTACAACATGAAACTGAAACTTCACAGACACATTCTGGGGGCATCTGAGACTTATATTACATCTTGTAAAAAAGGGGCATAATAGGTCCCCTTTATACTGTGATAGAAGAAAGTATTTAAACATTGTAAAATTGCACAAACTTGACCTTTTAAAGCAGTCCTCTAGAGTGCTTACCTTTTCCAGAACCCCCTGCCTGCCTGCGTAGAAAAGGCGGTTTATTTAAAGCATCCAGGCTGTAATGAACAGGTTGTTTGAGGACAGGTGTCAGAGAAGTCATGATGAAATCTTTATGCAATCATAATCGTTCTGAATACAGTTGAATATGCAAGCTTTCCTCTCTCTATTAGCTGTTTGCTCGAGTGGAGAATGGTGAAGACCTGTGTTTGTTTGAGACCGCTGGCCGCCGCACGCCACAGAAACAGGAAACGCACACGCTGGAGGCCGTCAAACTCGTGGAGTTCGATCTGAAACAGGCACTCACGCGCCTCGTGCGACACCTTTTTGGGGAAGGTAGGAATCCTGTGATTTTCACACTTTTTTTCCCCCCTCACTTCCTCTGACCAGCTCTCCTCCATCTGTCTGTTTCTGTCTTGCAGATTTGGAGATCCGCTGGGTGGACTGCTACTTCCCTTTCACACATCCCTCCTTCGAGATGGAGGTGCGCTTCCAGGGCGACTGGTTGGAAGTGCTGGGCTGTGGGGTGATGGAGCAGGAACTGGTCCACTCAGGTTCTGGAACATACCAACACTCGCTCACACTTTAAGCTGCCTTCTGTCTACTTAAGCATTAACCATTTTCAATAAGAGCTGCAGATTTGAGCTGACAGGTGTCAAACCGAAAGTTCGACGTTATGCAAATTAGCAGTGAGACGATACAGAAACCACCAATATGAGTACAGATAGAGGAGCTGATATGATTCGCCTTGTGGTAAAGTTTAATACTGCAATTGTGTTGAAATGACTGATCACAAACAACAGTACAGCGAGTGTCGACCTCCAGCAATTTAATTGCTGTCGGTGTAACTGCAGCATCTGGCAAAATTAAACCTCTCAAATTACTGATCCGAAACATGAGCACACATTATCATGTGGTTATTTTATTTTACATATTGTTTTCCAGCAAAAACAACTACATCATAACATGCTTTCACCATTATATAAGATTAATCATAAACATTGTTGAAGATCTTTTTTAAGCATGATTGAATAGAAAAGCACACTAAGTTTGCATTTGAGCCTGTAGCTAAACTATAAACAAGAATGCACAAAATACCACACATAAATCTGCTGAAATACTGCTATTTTTTCATTAAAACTATTTTTTCATGGTACTATTCAGTATTCATTCAAATATATGTATGATTAGCATTTCCCTCGACTCCAACCACCAACCTAGTTTTTTCTACTGAGCTCATTGCAAGGCATTCTGGGCTTTCCATATCAACAACAGACACGAGATGCTGCCATTGTATGTGGTAAAAATGAGAAAGTAGCATACTTTTTCCTGTCTGCTGTTAGTAACAGCCTTCTTATTGCTTAAAGGGACATTTACTCACTCTCAAGTTCTTCCAAACCTGTATGAATTTCTTTCTTCTGCTGAACACAAATGAAGATATTTTGAAGAATATGGGTAGCCAGACAGTTAATGGGCCCTGTTGATTAACATAGTATGGGGGAAAAATACTATAGAAGTCAATGGTGCCCATCAGCTGTATTCTTCAAAATATCTTCTTCTATGTTTCAGCAGAAGAGAGAAATGCATACAGGTTTGGAACAACTTGAGAGCGAGTAAATGACAGAATTTTCATTTTTGCTTTAACTATCCCTTTAATATGCTTAAAAATGTTGCTTAGATGATGGTTTTCCAGCATCTCTGTACCTAAAGAAGGGTGGCCACACCTTTGAGCCAGAGAGAAAGGCAATCTGCCTCTGCCAGTAGATGGCGGTGTTGTGCAGTGCTGTGTGAGGCAACCAACCCTGATGAAGTGGATGGGATAGTCCCACACAAGGGAGATCCAAGGGGGAGGGGAAGGACACGCATGACGGCAGAGACATGGTTTTCCTCCCCGGGGATGGACCCAGTATGACCGCTCCTCCTCCTCCACTGGCCCAGTCATCTCACTCCTCACTGCCACTTAATTCTTCAATCTCATCTGCTCTCTTCATCGATCCTGTCTGTGTTAAACAGCGCAGCATCCCCCGCCGTCTGTATGTGGAACATGTAACGGCCAATTAACAACAGTGCCACTCAACAGCGAGCCATCGCTTTTTCCTCACTGCTCTGTTAACTTGATTTTACACTCTACAAGTAACATTTGACTTTTATTAGTATATAGTAAAGGAAAGATTCCTTTGCCTAGCATTTAGATTTAAGATCTGAGAAGAGATTTACACGTTCTATATGCAAATAATGCACGTTCCTTTTCAGGCTTTTCCTTTGTCATTTTTAATAATATATATTTTGTTATTTAGCATGGTCATTTGCTAATAATTATTTATAATTATTATAAATTGATCAAAAGTAACAATAAATACATTTCAAATTTATGCAAAAGATTTTATATTTCAAATAAATGTTCTTTTGAACTTTCTATTCATCAAAAATCCTGAAAAAATAAAAATCCACATTAATAATCCTCCTATGAGAATGATCAGTGAAGGATCATGTGACACTGAAGACTGGAGTAATGATGATAAACTCAGCTTTGATCACAGGAATAAATTACACTACACTATATATTCACATAGAAAACAGTTATTTTAAATTGCAATAAAATGACACAATATTATTGTTTTTTACTGTATTGCAGCCTTGTTGAGCATAAGATACACTATATTGCCAAAATTATTGGGACACCCCTCCAAATCATTGAATTCAGGTGTTCTCATCTCTTCCATGGCCACAGGTGTATAAATCAAGCACTAAGCATGCAGATGCTTCTACACACATTTGTGAAAGAACAGCTCGCTCTCAGGAGCTCAGTGAACTCAAGCGTGGTACCGTGATAGGTTGCCACCTGTACAATAAGTCCATTCCTGAAATTTACTCACTACTAAATATTCCACACTCAACTGTTAAGTGGGATTATAACAAAATGGAAGCAATTGACTGTTCGCAAAGACCCGCCCCCTTTAGTTACTGTTGCTATGTCTGACAAGCTATGCTCTCATACCACACATCATGTTCTCATGCAGTGAAAAACACATCGCAGAGCAAAGAGGATACTGACAACGCACTGATAGACAGGACAGAGCAGGTTACTTTTAATATGAAACAAAGTTTCAACTCAAAAATGCTGTCATTTTTTTAAAGAAATTTAAACAGTAAATACCGTTTTGTGGCTCTTTAATGTGTGGTGACAGGTCGCTGTAGCGCCTCAGTTAAAGCTGCTTGTGAACCGATCATCTCTTCCTTCTAGTTAATTTATAGTATCAAATAAACATGAATTTTTGACCCCTTAGTTCCAGTGAAAGGAACTCTTAATGCTTCAGCATACCAAGACATTTTGGACAATTTTATGCTCCCAACATTGTGGGAACAGTCTGGGGACGGCCCCTTCCTGTCCCAACATGACTGTGCACCAGTGCACAAAGCATCGGTCCATAAAGACATGGATGAGCGAGTTTGGTGTGGAGGAGCTTGACTGGCCTGCACAGAGTCCTGACCTCAACCCGATAGAACACCTTTGGGATGAATTAGAGCGGAGACTGCAAGCCAGGCCTTCTCGTCCAACATCAGTGCCTGACCTCACAAATGCGCTTCTAGAAGAATGGTCAAAAATTCCCATAAACACACTCCTAAACCTTGTGGAAAGCCTTCCCAGAAGAGTTGAAGCTGTTATAGCTGCAAAGGGTGGGCCGACTCCATATTAAACCCCACGGATTAAGAATGGGATGTCATTAAAGTTCATGTGCATGTAAAGGCAGGCGTCCCAAAACTTTTGGCAATATAGTGTATCTGAACTTTCCCATATTTCATAGCAATCCTCCATTACTTTGTTTGGTCACACACAGATAAATGAATAAACGTAAAAGGAGTTTACTTGACCCCAAATTCTGGATCTAATCATTATTGCTAATTATTGCTGTGGAAAATGCATGACCAAATTCCGACATTTAACTTCGGAATATTCTTATCTGCGTACTGTAAATGCAGTCAGTGTATTTGGTAGGTGCCCGCTCCCACTGCATTTTATCTTTAGGTCCTCTTGTGTGTTGGCATTTTGAATTCATCAATAATTAAAAGCTTTTCTATCTGAAGGCAAGTCTTTTAGAGCTCCAGTCTCTCTCTCGCTTTATTTTTTATTCACCATTCCACCTTTCCCATCATCTCTCTCTTTGAAAACACTCATAGTCAAGTGTGTGTCTGTTCTGTTGTGCTGGAAGGCTACTGGGCTCCTGCATTGTTTTGTCAGCATGGAAAAATAGTGTTTCTTGTAAAGAGCTTTCTATTTATGGACCTCACATCTTCTTAGGACGTTTGTATCTTGTGTATGGATGTAAAAAAGGTCAGTTAGTATGATTGTGGACTGACTGAATGACCAAATTTAGTGGTATACAGAGAGTTGTTTTGAAGTTTTAGAACATTTTAGGCTAGTATTACATAGCAAGGACACCTGTAATCCTGATTTGGTTGGACTTTAGTAGAAGTTGGTGTCTTTCACAGTGTGGTGCCTGACAAGATTACTGAGTGTGCATCTCTCTTCCTGTTCTGTCTGGTTGTACTCAATCACTGCTTTATCCTTGTGTACACCCACTTGAGTGGCAATGCATATTCACATCTGGGTATAAACAAAGCCCTCGTGACTCCAGACATCTGTCAGCAGGCCTTGCTCCCCTCCTCAAGGCTTTGCCGCTCAGACGGGTGTCATTCTGGCAGCATGCATGCAAACGGTGCCTTCCAGTCTAGGTTGCAGGGCTTGTTTAATCAAAGTTTTCACTGTACTGTAGAAGCGATTTATAATGAATTTCGACAAACCCACACAATTTGTGTCTAATAAAATGGCTTATTAACTTGAGCTTCTATGGCGCAGCTTCACACTACCATTGAAGGCTTTAATTGATTTATTAAAATGACAACTAAATTAGCATTTGAAAGTTTTAATTGGAAGACATTAACAGAATGAGTGTCCCCACACAACTGAAGTGTCAGAGGTCTACAGAGACTTTGACCGGTATCTATTCAATGCATTGTGGATCTGGCTGAAAAAAAATATCCTCACAAACAAGTATTATAGCCATCAATTAAATTATAATGGTGTCAAGTAGTAATACCAGGGTAGTGTGGTTTATTCAGTGGTTCGTGTACATGGTACTCCAAAGTACATCCAAGAATACCACAGTACATGTTAAAAAACATGGTATTCCCATGACACCATGTCTAAAAAGTAGTATCAGGTACTTTAGTTCAAAATGAGGCCTCAGACATTGTCAATATATAATTTTATAAACAAAATAAAACATAGTTGGGTAAGAGGGGTTGAAAACTAAGGCAAAAAGAAAATTCAGAACGAGTTACTGCATTTTAAATTGGTGATTGATTATGATTTGACTTTTTAAACTTTTTTTAGTGTGTGATGTTGCTGTTTGAGCATAAACAACATCTGCAAAGTTACGACGCTCAAAGTTCAAAGCAAAGGGAGATTTTTTTTTTTTTAAAGAAATTGCTACAACAAACGGCTGGTAGGGACTACAAGCTTCCTCCCTGGTTAGTGACATCACAAACCCTGACATTTACATAAATCCTGCCCTCTGGAACACACAACAAAGGGGGTGAGATTATCATGACAGAATATGCTACTACTGTCACTTCTCGAGTCTCTCCATCATTGTCCGACTCCGATTTGAACATAAAAGGCTGAACGGTTTCATTGCCTGTCTGCATGAGGTAATCAGAGCTGCTATCACAAGCTCTTGAAGCTCCGCCCCATGAGCAGCAGCTCATTTGCATTTAAAGGGACACACAAAAAGTGACAATTTTAACATGCTATAAAAAATGATCTGTGGGGTATTTTGAGCTAAAACTTCACATACACACTCTGGGGACATCAGAGACTTATTTAACATCTTGTAAAAAGGGGCAATCAACCATCCCTTTAATAAAAGATTACAAATGATACAATTTTTCTATGAAATAAGATTGTTGTCTGATTGTGTATGCACAATCCATTTACATTTGGCCATATAAATATTTCTCCCAAAACAGATATATTTATATCTGTTCCACTATTCCACTATATATGCAATTACAATGTCAGTGATGATGCCTTGATAGATTTAGTTCACTCTGTTTACCCTATATGTACTGTATATCAGGGGCGTACGGTCCATAAAAGCTGCGAATGCTCTGCATACCCAAGCCATTTGTGGAGTAGCTAATTAACATTATCACTATAAATTATTATAAATTCCCTTGTTTGAGGTGTACCATAGAGCTTACATGATAGGATGTTAGTAATAAGTATGCAACTCTCCATCATTTATTTCCAAACGACTGTAATCTGAGTTCTGGGTAAACTGATCCACAGCACCTTTGGCGCCTACGCTCTGTTGTTGTGTATCGTCATCATTGTCCCGTGTTCTCATTGGTTTGCTGGCATATGGGGATTAATGCGCAAGGTAAGCTGTGAGTGGATCGGGTGCTTGTGAAGGCATCGACAGGTAAATGTAGGCTACTTTCAATAAAAGGTCAAACATATTAGGAAAACATTAGCTACGTTGCTATGTATAATGAGTGTACGCAAATGAGCAGCTAACACTGTCTTGAACAAACGCAAAACCCATCCAACGTAATACACCAAGCGACAACCTTCCGATCTCTTTCTTGAAGCCAACACAGAAGTGACTTAAACTGCAGTTAATCGACTGGCTACTAGAGGCATGCTCCAGAAGGGAGTCAGATCTGTATCTCCCCCATGATAAAATGCCCAACTTTATAACTCATTTGTTTAAATTATATTAAGCATTAAAGTTCTGCATAATTAGGGACGTGGTCACTTCGTGTGATAGGTGGATTGCTGCTATGGTTGCGCTAGGCGGGCGTGGTTTCAGCAACCAGGCACCTCAGCTCCACCCACTTCTTTGCCCATGTCCCGCCTCTTTGCCCATTCTTGGTTATCAGGAAGTGATGCACTGCCAAGATGGCGACGGCCGGCTCCGCCCACTCTGGCCTTCAAAAATGCTCTTCAGAAACCTACGGGTGACGTCACGGACACTATGTCCATTGTTTTATACAGTCTATTATCTGCATGTGCATATTTGACATAACATGTACCCAGCATACCCGGTTAAAAAAAACACTGATATATATATATATATATGTGTGTGTGTGTGTGTGTGTGTGTGTGTGTGTGTGTGTGTGTGTGTGTGTGTGTGTGTGTGTCCGTGTGTGTGTGTGTCCGTGTGTGTGTCCTGGTAAACCCTACAATATGGGAAGAAAATGTCCCCACAAAGATGACAATATCTGAAATCCATGTTTTGGGAAAACGTCTACATATGTTGCCCGAAAAACCAGGTGCGTTTGGTCTAGTTGCATTTTCAGACAATTATTTGATCGTATTACTATAAAATGCATCTTGTGAATTTGGTCTTTTCTTTATCAGTTTGTTGTCAGAGCTGTAAAAATGCAACAAAGTGACCAACTGTAACTATCCTCGTTCTCCCCAAGCATCAGTGTTCACATTTGCCGTGAACAATGACATTCAGCGCTATCAGTTGTTCATTTGGCCAAAAAGAGGGAACTGCTGGTGTCTCAGAGTTTTTCCACAACTGCTGACAAACTGACCCTCGCCCGCATCGACTATCGTCATACATACGCAAACACAAACTCGCGCGCACTCAGTCTCCTCTTTGACTTCTTACGATGTCCCAACCCTCTCCTCTCTGGACTGCAGGGATTCTGTCAAATCCTCTCCACTGTTCTTCACTCCCCCCCTCCATTCTCATGTTCACTCCTCCAACTCCTCTCTTTCTGCCTTTCTTCACTGCGGCAGAGCAGTGTGGCTCCGTTGCTATGGCAACTTCTCATTCAGTCTTCTCGCACCCCCCTTATTTCACACACCCATCCACACTCACACATTCCCTCTTTTCTCTTCAGAGCACTGGGACAATAAAAAGCTGCCAGCAAGACAGCATTAAATGTGTGGCGGCCGGTGGGGGTATGGGGATGAGAGAGAGAGAACGGGAGGAGAAAAAAACAGGAATGGGGCGTCCTGGGAAGTTGAAAGGTTATTTATTCGTCTCTGAGCATGACCGCCATATGCTAAGCGTGGTGTAAGTGTGCCAGAGGTGGTGTGTTTGGTTTAAGGGCGGAGCTTGACTAATGAAAGGGGAGGAGGGGTAACAGTGCTGCACCGGTTTGGTAGATCCACTTAGTTATTCATTAGAGCGCGGCATGTAATCCCCGGACACATCAATTCTGCAATGGGCCCAGGACAAAGCCCTGTGGGACCTCGCCGGGGCTGTCCGCAGCATATGGGACCCAGTGTTAATGATGGCACGCGTCAGCGGCGTGGTTGCGGTTTAGTCACGCCCCAAAGGGCGGGGGGCCCGGGGAATGTGATTAAAGCCGTGTTTGGTGACAATTAACGGCCCTTCAAGTCACCCGCCCTGGGGCCTTTGGGACGGCAGGGGAGCGGGGCCCGGCTGGTAGGTGGGAAGGGTACCAGCTGAGCTCCCTTTCTGGATCAGGTGGCACTTTCAATCTTAGTCTTAATCCTTAATACCCCCGCCCTCCCGCACTGAATAAATCATGTGCCAGTTGTGACCGGCTCCGCTTTAAGCTCTCTCTTTCATACGCACATGTGTCTTTGGCCTCATTACAGCGCTTCTGTCAGGATGCTTGGGTTTTGACGAGCTGGCAGTTTTTTAATCAGTCAGTCAGACTCTCTTCCTCTACATCTCCCTCTCCCTTTGTCTTTCTCAGTCGCAGTCTTTTAGCGCTTTATTGGCACGATAAATAATGTACCCTTGTATTCCAGAAGCAGTAGCAGGTTAGAGAAAAAAGGGATGTAGGTGTGATGTAGAACAGGGCAAAATAAGTGAGTGAATCTCACAGACAAACGTTCAGGTCATATTTCACCCCAAATAAGAAGCAGGAATTAAGCACAAAAGAATCTGACTTTCATTTTTGAATGCAAAGACTAATATATATTTAGTGAATATCTATCTATCTATCTATCTATCTATCTATCTATCTATCTATCTATCTATCTATCTATCTATCTATCTATCTATCTATCTATCTATCTATCTATCTATCTATCTATCTATCTATCTGTCTGTCCGTCTATCTGTCGTTCGTTTCTATCTTTCTATCAATCTATCGACCTATCATTCTGTCTATCTATTTTTATCGTTCTATCTATCGTTCTATCTATTGTTCTATCTATCGTTCTATCTGTTGTTCTATCTATCGTTCTATCTATCATGCCATCGTTCTATCTGTCGTTCTATCATGCCATCGTTCTATCTGTCGTTCTATCATGCCATCATTTTATCTGTCATGCTATTGTTCTATCTATCGTTCTATCTGTTGTTCTATCTGTCTGTCGTTCTATCTATCCATTGTTCTATCTATTGTTCTATCTATCGTTCTATCTATTGTTCTATCTGTTGTTCTATCTATCTGTCGCTCTATCTATCTATCTATCTATCTATCTATCTATCTATCTATCTATCTATCTATCTATCTATCTATCTATCTATCTATCTATCTATCTATCTATCTATCTGACCGTCTGTCCATCTATCTGTTGTTCGTTCTGTCTTTCTATCAATCTATCAATCTATCTTTCTATCTGTCTTTTTATCGTTCTATCTATTTATCTATCGCTCTATCTGTCGTTCTATCTGTCTGTCGTTCTATCTATCTATCTGTTGTTCTATCTATCTGTTGTTCTATCTATCTGTCATTCTGTCTATCATGCCATCGTTCTATCTATCTATCTATCTGTCGTTCTGTCTATCATGCCATTGTTCTATCTATCTATCTATCTATCTATCTATCTATCTATCTATCTATCTATCTATCTATCTATCTATCTATCTATCTATCTATCTATCTATCTATCACCTGTCCATCCGTCCGTCTATCTGTCGTTCGTTCTATCTTTCTATCAATCTATTGTTCTATCTATCTTTTTTATCGTTCTATCTGTCGTTTCTATCTATCTATCGTTCTATTGTTCTATCTATCATGCCATCGTTCTATCTGTCTGTCATTTTATCATGCCATCGTTCTATCTATCTATCTATCTATCTATCTATCTATCTATCTATCTATCTATCTATCTATCTATCTATCTATCTATCTATCTATCTATCTATCTATCTATCTATCTATATCTATCTATCTATCTGTCATGCCATCATTCTATTTATCTGCCATTCTATCTATCATGCTATCGTTCTTTCTATCTGTCTTCTATCTATCTGTCATTCTATCTATCTTTTGCTCTATCTATCATGCCATCATTCTGTCTATCTGTTGTTCTGTCTATCTGTTGTTCTGTCTATCTGTTGTTCTATCTATCATGCCATCGTTCTGTCTATCTGTTGTTCTTTCTATCTGTTGTTCTATCTATCATGCCATCGTTCTATCTATCTGTTGTTCTGTCTATCTGTTGTTCTGTCTATCTGTTGTTCTATCTATCATGCCATCGTTCTGTCTATTTGTTGTTCTGTCTATCTGTTGTTCTATCTATCATGCCATCGTTCTGTCTATCTGTTGTTCTTTCTATCTGTTGTTCTATCTATCATGCCATCGTTCTGTCTATCTGTTGTTCTTTCTATCTGTTGTTCTATCTATCATGCCATCGTTCTGTCTATCTGTTGTTCTTTCTATCTGTTGTTCTATCTATCATGCCATCGTTCTGTCTATCTGTTGTTCTTTCTATCTGTTGTTCTATCTATCATGCCATCGTTCTGTCTATCTGTTGTTCTTTCTATCTGTTGTTCTATCTATCATGCCATCGTTTCTATCTATCTGTTGTTCTGTCTATCTGTTGTTCTGTCTATCTGTTGTTCTATCTATCATGCCATCGTTCTGTCTATTTGTTGTTCTGTCTATCTGTTGTTCTATCTATCATGCCATCGTTCTGTCTATCTGTTGTTCTATCTATCTGTTGTTCTATCTATCATGCCATCGTTCTGTCTGTTGTTCTATCTATCTGTTGTTCTATCTATCATGCCATCGTTCTGTCTATCTGTTGTTCTATCTATTGTTCTCTCCGTCCACCCATCTGTCCATCCACCCCTTTGCTATCTCTTACTCTTCAAAGGCAACACACACACACACACACACACACACACACACACACACACACACACACACACACACACACTCAGTCACAGTTGGCTCCTGTACGTCTAGTCTCCGGGGTTTGTTCTGTTAGTGCAAACATTTGCTTGTGCACTGTTCCGTTTCAGTCATCACACCCGTGAGAGGCGGACAAATAGAACTGGACACTTTCGCAGATAGAGTCATTGAAAGGACAAAAAGGGAAAGAAGGCAATGAAGAAGCGGAGGAAAATGAGTGAATGAGATCTACTCTGTTTCCCCTCGTTGTGTTATGTATTTCTCTGGCCTATTTTCTGAAATGAAGGCTTTGCCGTAGTGCCTAAGGCTTGCATTGTGTAATGAGGAGTAAATTACTTCCCATTTAGACAAGCACCCACAGCTGCTAGTGATATGTAGCATGTTCAATTTCAGCCGGGATAATCAAGTTCATCTCACTCGGACTGGTTGTGTGGATGTGTGTTATGTAATATGCATGTGGCTGTTTTGTATGCAACAGCTTGTGGTCACAGGAAACAGATCAGAGGGAAAATTAAGATTTTACATTTGCCAAATAATATTCATGTCCTTTGTTCTTTGGAAATGGCTTATTTTTAGCATATATATACAAACCCGATTCCAGAAAAGTTGGGACACTGTACAAATTGTGAATAAAAACAGAATGCAATGATGTGGAAGTTTCAAATTTCAGTATTTTATTCAGAATACAACATAGATGACATATCAAATGTTTAAACTGAGAAAATGTATCATTTTAAGGGAAAAATAAGTTGATTTTAAATTTCATGGCATCAACACATCTCAAAAAAGTTGGGACAAGGCCATGTTTCCCACTGTGTGGCATCCCCTCTTCTTTTTCTAACAGTCTGCAAACGTCTGGGGACTGAGGAGACAAGCTGCTCAAGTTTAGGAATAGGAATGTTGTCCCATTCTTGTCTAATACAGGCTTCTAGTTGCTCAACTGTCTTAGGTCTTCTTTGTGGCATCTTCCTCTTTATGATGCTCAAATGTTTTCTATGGGTGAAAGATCTGGACTGCAGGCTGGCCATTTCAGTCCCCGGATCCTTCTTCTACGCAGCCATGATGTTGTAATTGATGCAGTATGTGGTCTGGCATTGTCATGTTGGAAAACGCAAGGTCTTCCCTGAAAGAGACGCACGCCTGGATGGGAGCATATGTTGTTCTAGAACTTGGATATACCTTTCAGCATTGATGGTGCCTTTCCAGATGTGTAAGCTGCCCATGCCACACGCACTCATGAACCCCATCCCATCAGAGATGCAGGCTTCTGAACTGAGCGCTGACAACAACTTGGGTTGTCCTTGTCCTCTTTAGTCCGGATGACATGGCGTCACAGTTTTCCAAAAAAAACTTCAAATGTTGATTGGTCTGACCACAGAACAGTTTTCCACTTTGCCACAGTCCATTTTAAATGAGCCTTGGCCCAGAGAAACGCCTGCGCTTCTGGATCATGTTTAGATATGGCTTCTTTTTTGACCTGTAGAGTTTTAGCCGGCAACGGCGAATGGCACGGTGGATTGTGTTCATGACAATGTTTTCTGGAAGTATTCCTGAGCCCATGTTGTGATTTCCATTACAGTAGCATTCCTGTATGTGATGCAGTGCCGTCTAAGGGCCGGAGATCACGGGCATCCAGTATGGTTTTTCGGCCTTGACCCTTACGCACAGACAGAGATTGTTCCAGATTCTCTGAATCTTTGGATGATATTATGCATTGTAGATGATGATAACTTCAAACTCTTTGCAGTTTTTCTCTGAGAAACTCCTTTCTGATATTGCTCCAGTATGTTTGTCCGCAGCATTGGGGGAATTGGTGATCCTCTGCCCATCTTGACTGAGAGACACTGCCACTCTGAGAGGCTCTTTTTATACCCAATCATGTTGCCAATTGACCTAATAAGTTGCAGATTGGTCCTCCAGCTGTTTCTTATATGTACATTTAACTTTTCCGGCCTCTTATTGCTCCCTGTCCCAACTTTTCTGGAATGTGTAGCTCTCATGAAATCCAAAATGAGCCAATATTTGGCATGACATTTCAAAATGTCTCACTTTCAACATTTGATATGTTATCTATATTCTATTGTGAATAAAATATAGGTTTATGAGATTTGTAAATTATTGCATTCCTTTTTGATTCACAATTTGTACAGCGTCCCAACTTTTTTGGAATCGGTTTTGTAAATAAATACATAATTTTAAATTTGGGTGAATGGATTATCAGCCTTGTAATATGAAATGTAAATGGAGCAATTGGCACATCATCATTTTGCATAATTTCTTGCGTCTTTTGAGTGTCAAGCAAGTGTGCAAGGTTGCTATGCGTGTCTTCACATCTGAACTCTATGCACTGTGTTGAAGTGGGTGTGTGTGGGAGCCTGCACATGTTAGCGCAGTGAATGCACGGCTACTGCTGTGCCTGACTCAGCAGTCAATGGCGCAGATGCTGCTGGAATGACAAACAGGTGTGCTAACGACTGGCTCGCTGCCCACCTGATGACTGATCAGCAGCACACTCGGGGAACAGGGCACCTTTCAAAAGGAAGCAATTGTCAAAGATGCTTTCAAAGAAACTCGAAAGAGTATTAGCAGTGGGACGGGGTGGGAACATGGTTGATAAACTCTTTTGGAAGGCTCTGAGAGGTTGGAAAAAAGAGTTTATAGGGTGGCTAAAAACACAGAATCATGGTACCTTGATATTTAAAGAAATGGGCTGAGTTTCTCCATCATTTTCATCTTAAAATCTGTTGTACAGAACGTTATTCTACAACAAAGCAATGCCTGTTTTCCTATTATCAGGTGTTATTATTTTGAGACGTTAACATTTTTAAATGTTGTGCAATATAGTAAGAAGAATATCATGCCTTAAGGTCATGTTCTCATTCAGCTCAAGGTCATCAATTATTTAATTACTTATTTATGGTAATTTCTTAGTTATGTTTATCAAAGTAAGATTTTGAGTGCAAAAGATTTTTTTACGACAGTATGTATATATATATATATCATATATGGCTTTGCAATAATCAAAATCCATTATTGTTTTTATTATTATATTGAATTATTTTACATGTGCAAGCGAAAAGATCTTTTAAGTTTCATGTAATTTGACTTTCAAATACGATGTAAAACGTGTAAATAAACAAAGGCCTGGGATGGTGGCCTTTTGTTTTCTTTTCTTTTGATTTGTTTTGTCCACTTAAGGTTTTTCTTGGTAGCAATTTTTGGAGTATTCTACTGTAGCTTCCAGCTTTCATGTGTTAAACACCCACTGAAGTGCCTTGAAATGTGCAGCGTTATTCAATGTGTAGACAGGGCGAGACATATTGAACAGCTCCTCCCCTTTTTTTAAACAGCCAATAGCATTTTGTTTATATCACAGCTCGTCCAGAGCCGTTGACCCGGTAAAGCTGGAGTTTCCTCCTAATCTCTAACCATTTCTCCTCCTAATCTCATCCATATCGCTTTAAAATATAATTCTGTGCAGAATTCAAACGGGTCCAAAATGTTTTCTGGTCTGCGTCGACTCAATCACATGATCCGCTCTGTTCTGTCGTGCCTCTGGGCCGACTTGATCACATGATCCGTTCTGTGCTGTCGTGTCTGTGGTCGGACTCGATCACATGACCCACTCTGTGCTATTTGCTCTCTGGACCGACTCGATCACATGATCCGCTCTGTGCTCTCGTGTCTCTGGATCGACTCGATCACATGACCCACTCTGTGCTATTTGCTCTCTGGACCGACTCGATCATATGATCCGCTCTGTGCTGTCGTGTCTCTGGGCCGACTCGATCACATGATCCGCTCTGTGCTGTCGTGTCTCTGGACCGACTCGATCACATGATCCGCTCTGTGCTGTCGTGTCTCTGGACCGACTCGATCACATGATCCGCTCTGTGCTGTCGTGTCTCTGGACCGACTCGATCATATGATCCGCTCTGTGCTCTCGTGTCTCTGGACCGACTCGATCATATGATCCGCTCTGTGCTCTCGTGTCTCTGGACCGACTCGATCATATGATCCGCTCTGTGCTGTCGTGTCTCTGGACCGACTCGATCACATGATCGACTCGATCACATGATCCGCTCTGTGCTGTCGTGTCTCTGGACCGACTCGATCACATGATCCGCTCTGTGCTGTCGTGTCTCTGGGGACTCGATCACATGATCCGCTCTGTGCTATCTGCTCTCTGGACCGACTCGATCATATGATCCGCTCTGTGCTCTCGTGTCTCTGGACCGACTCGATCATATGATCCGCTCTGTGCTCTCGTGTCTCTGGACCGACTCGATCATATGATCCGCTCTGTGCTGTCGTGTCTCTGGACCGACTCGATCACATGATCGACTCGATCACATGATCCGCTCTGTGCTGTCGTGTCTCTGGACCGACTCGATCACATGATCCGCTCTGTGCTGTCGTGTCTCTGGGCCGACTCGATCACATGATCCGCTCTGTGCTATCTGCTCTCTGGACCGACTCGATCATATGATCCGCTCTGTGCTCTCGTGTCTCTGGATTGACTCGAACACATGATGCTCTGTGCTTTTCTGTCTCTGGACCGACTCGATCACATGATCCGCTCTGTGCTGTCGTGTCTCTGGACCAGAGCTGCGGCGGTTTGTGTGCCACTAACGTGAAACCAGACTTCATTCGCCCCAATGGAAAGCATATTTACACTGTCTGAATAGTTCCCTATCCCCTATATCAGTGGTCGGCAACTGGCGGCCCGCAGGCCAAAATTGGCCTGCCAGCGATAATATCTGGCCCGTGCCCACAGCCAGATTGTTTTGATAGTGGCTGGTTCTGAAATATATCTGTCATAGTGTAATGGAGGCCAGCTAGTGAGAGCTGTGCAAGTAAACGCCCCTCAGCCTTTAGCCTCAGTGTTAGAGCGTCAGACTCCCATGCGGAAGGGCCTGGGTTCGAGCACCGCTTGGAGCGGGCGATGTGAATCAGAGAAATTATAACACCAATTACTCACAATCAATTTGTCTTAAGTGATTTTGCCTTTAAAAAAAGTACGAGAACGTTTTTGCAGCAATGTTTTATTTTGGGATTAATTGACTCTTTGATAGTGCTAGCTTAAATGTTAACATCACTCTGCACATGACGTAATAGCATAACTCCAGCACGCAAACAAGTAAACAAAACGCAGTTTAGTATATGAGGATATGTGTAAAAGTAGCCTACGTCAAATAATTATTACAATAAGTTAGGCTCCATTGTGTAACAAACAAATCAAAATACACATTTATTATTCACAATATGGAAAGAGGAAATAAAACATAGTTTGTTAAGAGCATGACTCAAACATGCCATTAATGGGCTTATTCAAGTCCTCTTTTATGAGCTATTTTTATCCATTCCACATCTCCCACATATGCAAGGTGGTGAATAAAGATACTTGTCAGGTTACGTGTCACTACTGCTTTATTAATGTATCACATTTTTAACAGAGTAATAGCTCACTACCAGTTACAAAAGACACTGTAACAGTATGTCAGGCAATTCTAGTTGTATTTTTCATCAATTTATTTCTTAAATTATCCCTTGACTATATTCTGGCCCGCCATCTAGTGGTGATTTTTTTTTTGGGCCCGTGGCCAAATATACTTGCAGACCCCTGCCCTATATAGTGTACAGTCTGATCGTTCCCTATCCCCTATATAGTGCACTGTCTGATTGTTCCCTATCCCCTATATAATGCACTGTCTGAATCGTTCCCTATCCCCTATATAATGCACTGTCTGATAATTCCCTATCCCTTATATAGTGTACAGTCTGATCGTTCCCTATCCCCTATATAATGCACTGTCTGAATCGTTCCCTGTCGCCTATATAATGCACTGTCTGAATCATTCCCTATCCCCTATACAGTGCACTGTCTGTTCGTTCTCTATCCCCTATATAGTGCACTGTCTGATCATTCCCTATCCCTTATATAGTGTACTGTCTGATCATTCCCTATCCCTTATATAGTGTACAGTCTGATCGTTCCCTATCCCCTATATAGTGTACAGTCTGATCGTTCCCTATCCCCTATATAATGCACTGTCTGATCGTTCTCTATCCCCTATACAGTGCACTGTCTGATCGTTCCCTATCCCCTATATAGTGCACCGTCTGATTGTTCCCTATCCCCTATATAGTGCACTATCTGATTGTTCTCTATCCCCTATATAGTGCACTGGCTGAATCGTTCCCTATCCCCTATATAGTGGACTATGTGCTATTCACCATGTAGTAAATAGTAAATGTGTGAACAAGTGACTGATTTTAGTCGCAGCGTGTGTTTATAATGTAGGGGGCGGGGCTTCAGATTCTAGAGAGCATTTGATTGGACAGAAAATCTGATGAGAAGTTGAAGTGCAGAGTGATGTCATCAAAATCATTGATCCATATTGGAGGAAGTGAGAGACTATAAGTTTTGAATGCTTATATCTTCTAAATATGAATTTTGTGATTGTTTTGGAGCACACTAGCTTATAGATAACAGTAAGGCTAACATATTTATATACGAAAACAAAACATACAAAACTTCAGTTTTGATTTCATGAGGACTTATTCTGGAAATAGCTTGGGCCCGTGGCCAAATATACTTGCAGACCCCTGCCCTATATAGTGTACAGTCTGATCGTTCCCTATCCCCTATATAATGCACTGTCTGAATCGTTCCCTATCCCCTATATAATGCACTGTCTGAATCGTTTCCTATCCCTATACAGTGCACTGTCTGATCGTTTCTCTATCCCCTATATAGTGCACTGTCTGATCATTCCCTATCCCTTATATAGTGTACAGTCTGATCGTTCCCTATCCCCTATATAATGCACTGTCTGAATCGTTCCCTATCCCCTATATAATGCACTGTCTGAATCGTTCCCTATCCCCTATATAGTGCACTGTCTGATCGTTCCCTATCCCCTATATAGTGCACTGTCTGATCATTCCCTATCCCTTATATAGTGTACAGTCTGATCGTTCCCTATCCCCTATATAATGCACTGTCTGAACCGTTCCCTATCCCCTATATAATGCACTGTCTGAATCGTTCCCTATCCCCTATATAATGCACTGTCTGAATCGTTCCCTATCCCCTATATAATGCACTGTCTGAATCGTTCCCTATCCTCTATATAATGCACTGTCTGAATCGTTCCCTATCCCCTATATAATGCACTGTCTGAATCGTTCCCTGTCCCCTATATAATGCACTGTCTGAATCGCCCCTATATAGTGTACAGTCTGATCGTTCCCTATCCCCTATATAATGTACAGTCTGATCGTTCCCTATCCCCTATATAATGTACAGTCTGATCGTTCCCTATCCCCTATATAGTGTACAGTCTGATCGTTCCCTATCCCCTATATAATGCACTGTCTGATCGTTCTCTATCCCCTATACAGTGCACTGCCTGATCGTTCCCTATCCCCTATATAGTGCCTTGGCTGAATCGTTCCCTATCCCCATATAGTTCACTGTCTGATTGTTCCCTATCTCCTATATACTGCACCGTCTGATTGTTCCCTATCCCCATATAGTGCACTGTCTGATCGTTCCCTATCCCCTATATAGTGCACTGTCTGAATGTTCCCTATCCCCTATATAGTGCACTGTCTGATTTTTCCTTATCCCCTATATAGTGCCCTGGCTGAATCGTTCCCTATCCCCATATAGTGCACTGTCTGATTGTTCCCTATCCCCTATATAGTGCACTGTCTGATCATTCCCTATCCCCTATATAGTGCACTGGCTGAATTGTTTCCTATCCCCATATAGTGCACTGTCTGATTGTTCCCTATCCCCTATATAGTGCACTGTCTGATCATTCCCTATCCCCTATATAGTGCTGGCTGAATTGTTTCCTATCCCCATATAGTGCACTGTCTGATTGTTCCCTATCCCCTATATAGTGCACTTGCTGAATCGTTCCCTATACCCTATATAGTGGACTATGTGCTATTCACCATGTAGTAAATAGTAAATGTGTGAACAAGTGACTGATTTTAGTCGCAGCGTGTGTTTATAATGTAGGGGGCGGGGCTTCAGATTCTAGAGAGCATTTGATTGGACAGAAAATCTGATGAGAAGTTGAAGTGCAGAGTGATGTCATCAAAATCATTGATCCATATTGGAGGAAGCGAGAGACTATAAGTTTTGAATGCTTATATCTTCTAAATGTGAATTTTGTGATTGTTTTGGAGCACACTAGCTTATAGATAACAGTAAGGCTAACGTATTCATACAAAAACAAAACATACAAAACTTCAGTTTTGATTTCATGAGGACTTATTCTGGAAATAGCTTGGTCATTTATAGCTTCATTAATTGAGTATTCTCAATGCTTAGTGTCTTTGGTTTCAAGTGTAGTCACTTAGAAAATGCTTTTATCTGTAGCATCTTGTGTAGATTTGTTACTCGAACCCTGAAGCAACCCTGGGTTGAACGCCTCTTGCCTTGCGGGGATCAAGTCAGAAACCTTTCGATTAGATAAACCTGTAGGCTTTAGCTGTCATGCCACACCACGCTAGTGAGAAAACCACTGCTCCTTGTCTGTGGTTAGAGAAAAAAACTCATTGCTATTGTAGATGCTCTGCATCTTTATGCATATCCATGTGATAATTAGCCTCTACATGTAATTGCATCATTTTGTGTGTCAGTTCACTGGGACACCGCAGAAACCACAGGTTTATTTTTTTTTGACTGATGCCAAACAGAAAGGTTTGGGACTAGGACGAGCTTCTAAGGGTGTCCTATTATGGTTTTTATACATGTTCAACTTTCTTTAGTGTGTAATGCTGCAGTTTGAGCATGAAAAAGCTCTGCAAAGTCTCTGAACTCCCTGAAACGCCTCCACTGTAGTCTTGAGTTTTCTTCCAGGAACCAACACAGCACAATATTCCTCATTTAAATAATTCATACGCAGAATAAAGGGGCGGGGCCTGGTTGAGTTAGTAGTGTGTTAAAACTGGTGGTTATGGTAAGGGGCGGGACATTTCACAAACACGCTTGAAACGCTTGACAAATCACACTACACTGCTCCAGTCGGCCAATCAGAGCACACTGTGCTTTTCAGAAGGAGGGGCTTCATAGACACTTCAAACATCTCAGCATCTTCAAGCGGACATTGCACCATTGTGGATAGTGTTGATAGAGGCAGTAGCCACACAATCTATCCCATTTAAGGTCATTTATGCCCATCACATGCTTCCGAACCCACTGATTACTGCTTGCAACTACATTTATTCTATTGTTTGATGGAGAATTTGTAGACTCACTCTTTGAGAACATTTCTGAATGAATAATGCATGAATTAGATGGATATATATGACTGCAGGAAGTCATTTGTTGGTTCTATAACCATTGCACTCGGTGTTTGATTGTTTGCCTGATATCATTGTTTCACTTTTACTCTGCTATATAATTATAAGAGCCATCGATCCAGTTATTTGGCTTTGCTGCATATTTATGAGCCGGGACTGTTTGAATTAACGGAAGACTGAACAAATCAATCATTTCCATCTCACTGCAATTTCTTCGATTACTACGGCAATATGCAAGTTTGGTATCATAGCAACAGTCCAAGTACAACCATATGCTTAGATTTTTTTCACAGTTTCCTTTATTGAAACTGCTCATTAACGAGAGCAGTTTAGACAAATTTGTTGCATAGCATTTTTTTTTTTTTTACGCATCAGGGACAAGTGCGCATTCGTTCGCCTGCACTGGTTTAGATGGGCAACATCTCCATTGAATATTTATGGGAGCAGGTGGTGACTTTGCATATTTATTGTTTATGATATATAATCTGAATTTATGGACAACAAGATGCCCTTAACTTTATTATCAAAGAGAATATGTTTTTAATCCCCTAAAATGAAATTGAATATGAAGACATTAGAATTCACCCCTTGAAAGTTGTTTGCTGCTGATTTTCATCTGACTGCACATTCATGGTCAAGGGTCATTATTGTGTTGGGAGCCATCCCTACCCACAATGCAATATCTGTTATGCTTCATTTGAAAAACAAAAAAGCAAGGAATGCATCGCTGGAAAATTAGGAATTATTAATAGCTCTTAGATGCTAATGGAATGCAAAGACAAATCAAGTGAACTGTGAGCATAAATTTTATATTACACATGCCTGGAGATGTAATTAATAATAATGAGTTAATCTGATTAGCAGTCTTGTAATTGGGGTATTTTATGACCCTTGTGCTCCCTTCCAAGTGCAGACATAAAAAATACCGATAAAAGCTCAAAATAATTTACAAAAAAAAAGCACTTTGAATTTACACTTGACATGTTGGAGAGCATGTCTCTAATGAGACATTGCAGACATTGCATGAGACATTGTTACAATGCATGTAATGGCTTTATATCAGTGAAGAATGGTACGTTACTCATGTAAGTACTCAAATTCAGAACAATTGCCATTTTCACATTTAGATTCAATACATGTATATGGTTGTATCAATGCAAATGATGCCCTGTTTTATGCAGTGTCACATGGCTTTGCAGGAATTTTCTCTCAGTTCAAGAGTTTATGCCCTTGTGAGTGTCTGTGTGTGTGTGATGTGAGTGAGTGAGCAAGTGAGCGGGTGTGCGAGTGAGCGAGTGAGCGAGTGAGCGAGTGAGTGAGTGAGCGAGTGAGTGAGCGAGTGAGTGAGTGAGTGAGTGAGTGAGTGAGTGAGTGAGTGAGTGAGTGAGTGAGCGAGTGAGTGAGCGAGTGAGTGAGTGAGTGAGTGAGTGAGTGAGAGCGAGTGAGTGAGAGCGAGTGAGTGAGAGCGAGTGAGTGAGAGCGAGTGAGTGAGTACTAGTGAGTGAATACGAGTGTGTGTGTGTGATTGTGTGAGTGAGAGTGTGAGTGAGTGAGTGAGTAAGTGTGTGTGTGAGTACTAGTGAGTGTGTGAGTGAGTGAGTACTAGTGATTGAATGAGTGAGTGAGTCAGTACTAGTGTGCGAGTGAGCGAGTGTGCGAGTGTGTGAGAGAGCGAGTGAGTGTGATTGTGAGTGAGTGAGTCAGTACTAGTGTGCGAGTGAGTGAGTGTGTGAGTGAGTGTGTGAGTGAGTGTGTGAGTGAGTGTGTGAGCGAGTGTACGAGCGAATGTGTGTGAGTGTGTGAGTGTGCGAGCGAATGTGTGTGAGTGAGTGTGCTAGTGAGCGAGTGTGTGAGAGAGCGAGTGAGTGTGATTGTGTGTGAGTGTAAGCGAGCGAGTGAGTGAGTGAGTGAGCGTGTGTGAGTGAGTGTGTGAAATAGTCTGTCTGTGCATGCATGTATGTCTGTGTGCGTGCGTGCGTGTGTTTGTGCGTGTGTGCGTGCGTGCGCTTGTGTCTGTCTGTCTGTCTGTGTGTGTGTGTGTGTGTGTGTGTGTGTCTGTCTGTCTGTCTGTCTGTGTGTGTGTGTGTGTGTGTGTGTGTGTGTGTCTTTGTTTATATACAGTATTGTTATTATTATTATAAGCTTATTTATCCATAATTTTGTTCTCATTTCTGTACCAACTAAAGTTATTTTTTTTTTTTTTATCATTTATATATAAAAATAAAAAAGGTATCAAAAACTGTAAAAAAAAAAAAAAAAAAAAAAAAAAATTTATTTGGTTTATTTAGTCTGTTTGTGTATTTTTTTTTGTCTATTGATGTTGTCTATTTAATTTACATTCATTTATTTAATGTTTATTGCCAAAACAGTGTTTGAGTTATATTTAGACATGCCAGATTTTATTAACAAATGTGCAAAAATGGCAAACCACTTTTAGAAAATAAACAGAAAATGATAATTTTCACAATATTTAGTGTGACCTCCTGAGGATTATTGTCAACATTTGAAGGTTAGGAACTGCATTGTTGAAATTTATTAGTTTTCTAAAGAGTTCCAGGTCCTTTTTTGTAGCCTCTTCATGAAAAGTGCCATATGTAGAAAATTAATCAACACCTCTCTAACATGTGCCAAGCAATCAGCATCAATAACTCAATAATGCTGTTGTATAACACACCATACTCTATCCATGCCTCTATCCAAGTTCTGCCCGTCTTAAGCAATATCACAGTATCATGCTGCTTTAGCAGGAATATTCACCCGCTTAAAGTGAACGAGTTGATCAGGTCATGACCAAGACGTGACCTATTCTAAATTTGGTTGGTTTGCTGCTTGGAAGATGGAGACGAACTGTGTGGAGCTCTAAGACAGAAAGGAGAATGAATATGTCAGTGTGAGTGTTGGGGTTTCATGTCCCCAGGCAGCTGGTGCGGTGGGACCAGAGTGCAGCCAGACAGAGCAATCATCCCCGCATAGCCAAGACACACTAATTGAGATGTAATAAGTTGGTAAATGAACCAAGCATGCTAATATATCTGTTTATCCATATGAGGTTTCGTTTGCCATCTCACAGAGGTGCAACTGTTAATTAAATGTAGTAAAACGAAAAGCCCTTCTTCATGACAGGTAGCACACTCTTTAATACCATGCAATGCCATGCGGAGAACTAGCCGCGTGTATCCAAGCGCTAACCACGCACAAAATGCCAAAAACAACCTTTAATTTGGAGAGGATTAAATGCAAATGGCAGCGTGAGGCAAACGGAGGAAGTTTTTGCGAAAGTGGAACTCGACATGGCTTAGTTTTTATCCAGCGTTTAGAGGAGGTTAAGCCACATTGTCAACCTCTCATGAATAATTAGCTGTACTTGCTGCTGCGGTTTATAAAAGGAACTTGGTTGTCATCGTCCTCTAAGTAGAGGACAAAATGAGCATGGCACAACAAAAAAGACTCCAGAGGACAGCCAAATGAGATGGAGATAAATGAGGACGCTGTCAGACACGGTTTTAGCTCAGGTCATTGTTTGAGTTCAGAGGATTTCAGAGCAGATTAAATGCTAATTGGATAATTTGGTGATTCTAGAGGTTAACTTTTCAGATTATCCCAAGTTTATTCCTAGTTAAAAAAGAAAACAGCACCTTGAACATCACAAGCAAAGATATTACATATAATTAGCTGCACTAATAGATTTTTAAAGAGGCCATATTTTACAAAGTGATTGTAAAATTGATTTTGGTTTTGTTTTTGGGCTCCACTAGAACAGGTTTTCAAGCTTCAATGTTAAACAAAACACCTTATTTTTTTCACGTATTCTCCATTGTTGCAGCTCCTCTCTTCCCAGTCTGTCAGTAACGCTCTGTTTAGTTCCTGTCTCTATGAAGCCCCTCCTTTTGAAAAGTACAATGTGCTCTGATTGGTCGGCTGGAGCAGTGTGTTGTGATTGGTCAAGCGCTTTCAGCATGTTTGGGAAATGTCCCGCCCCTTACCATAACTGCCAATTTCAACACCAGGCCCCGCCCCTTTATTTTGTGTATGCTTGGGTGACTTGTTTATTGGACAGCTCTCTCAAATGCTGATTCTTATTGGTCAGTTGTTCGCTGTTGTCAGATTCGCTGATCATGACCATTGTCAATAGCAATGCTGTATAATGACACTCATCCAGGTATATTTTGTCGGCGCTTCATTCATCATTATACACAATGTTTATACAAATAAAAACGAATTAAATGAATTAATAATAACTATAATTGTACGCACCTCAGTGATACTATAATAATATGAGTTGTGGTCTGGGATTCTGAAGACCTGTTGGTAAATACTTTGACTGTCACCCAGAAGTCCTGCTTTTCATTCTAGTCATCTAGGCGGTCATTTTTGTATTCTGTGTCACACATCATTGGCGCTTTCATTACAAGGCGTGCTGACCCTGAGACCGGGGAGATCCTGATGCTGTGTCCGTGGCCTCTCCACCCCTCCAGCCTCCTCTGGGCTTTTCCCGTGACCATTTCTTCTCAGCAAAAGCTATCATACTCCAAGACATGGGAAAGGGCCAACTGCCTCTCATCATCTGTATGAATAAAACAAGTGCTACAAAAGTTATTTGCCCTCAATCATATTGTTAGACCATTCAATAATGCATGGAAGCGCCATCACTTTTCTTCATCTCTGGGTTTCTGGCCGGCGATGCTCCAGGTTGATTTGTTCAGCACAGTTATTGAGCTCATATATAAAGATATAGTATACAGCACCCTAGCAGACACCTAAATTAGTGGCAAACATAAATCTGAATAAGATCTTTGGTTAAAAAAGTCATGGTCTGAAAAAGCATGATATGAAAGGTTGTTTGGTTGGTTGGTTGGTAGTTACGTTGGTTGATGGGTGGGTAGGTAGGTTGTTTAGTTAGTTGGTAGGTTGTTTGGTTGGTTGGTAGTTAGGTGGTAGTTAGGTAGGTAAGTAGGTTGGTTAGTTGGTAGGTAGTTAGGTTTGTTTGGTAGGTAGGTTGGTTGGGTTGGTTAGTTGTTTGTTGGTTGGTTGGTAGGTATGTAGTTAGGTTGGTTGGTAGTTAGGTAGGTAAGTAGGTTGGTTAGTTGGTAGGTAGGTAGGTAGGTAGTTAGGTTTGTTTGGTTGGTTGGTAGGTAGTTAGGTTTGTTTGTTTGGTAGGTAGGTAGGTAGGTAGGTTGGTTGGTTGGTTGGTAGGTAGTTAGGTTGGTAGTATGTATGTTGGTTGGTTGTTTGATATGTATGTTGGTTGGTTGGTTGGTTGGTAGGTAGTTAGGTTGGTGGTATGTATGTTGGTTGGTTGGTTGGTTGTTTGGTATGTATGTTGCTTGGTTGGTTGTTTGGTATGCATGTTGGTTTGTAGGTAGTTAGGTTGGTGGTTTGTATGTTGGTTGGTTGTTTGTTTGGTATGTATGTTGGTTGGTTGGTTGGTTGGTTGGTAGGTAGTTAGGTTGGTGGTATGTATGTTGGTTGGTTGGTTGGTTGGTTGGTTGGTTGTTTGGTATGTATGTTGCTTGGTTGGTTGTTTGGTATGTATGTTGGTTGGTAGGTAGTTAGGTTGGTGGTTTGTATGTTGGTTGGTTGTTTGTTTGGTATGTATGTTGGTTGGTTGGTTGGTTGGTAGGTAGTTAGGTTGGTGGTATGTATGTTGGTTGGTTGTTTGGTATGTATGTTGGTTGGTTGTTTGTTTGATATGTATGTTGGTTGGTGGTATGTATGTTGGTTGGTTGTTTGTTTAGTATGTATGTTGGTTGGTTGGTTGGTTGGTTGTTTGGTATGCATGTTGGTTGGTTGGTAGTTAGGTTGGTGGTATGTATGTTGGTTGGTTGGTTGTTTGGTATGTATGTTGGTTGGTTGGTTGGTAGTTAGGTTGGTGGTATGTATGTTGGTTGGTTGGTAGGGTTAGTTGTTTGTTTGTTGGTTGGTTGGTTGGTTGTTTGTTTGGTATGTATGTTGGTTGGTTGGTTGATAGGTAGATAACAAGTTATGACAGTAAATTATACACAATATACTATAAAGCTAACTCTAACCCTAAACCTGCAGTAAGTTAATTCATATTATTTGTGTAATTACAATGCAGCGAGGACACATTAAAATGAAGGGATTTTATTCATGCAGTTGTTATTAATTTATTCCTTTTATTACTATTTGTTAATTTGCTTTTATTTATTTTTCAAAGATTTACCACAGTAACCATACTTTCTAAAAACAAGTGTTGACCATGGGACTGATGATAATACTGAATGTTAAAATTGTACTCATGAGTATTATTGTCTAAAAACATGGTATCAGCATGAAATGTGATTGTATGGTTACCATACTATATTTTGTTTTTCTTTCAGCTTAGTGTTTTTTTTTTTTTATTAATATTTCCCACCTTTTTCAGCCTAAACGAAGTTTAATTTCCAATAGCTTTAAACCTTTTCACCCTCAACTAATGTTTAACTCTCCCTGTATCGACACACGGTAACAAAAGCACTTCATTACAAAGACAAAGACAACCGCAGTAGTTAATAACCTACAGTGCTAATATATGATAATGGTTCTGTAAGGAGCTGTGTGAGCCAATATTCCCCCTGCAAAATCCATTTTAATTTCACTATGCAAATGTAATTTTGTGTTCATAACAGAATAAATGAGGCTCTCTGTTGTTAGTGTGGACTGCAGGTGTCTGTTTTCTTGTAATGGTAATTTAAGTGACATACCTGATGATTATGTATTCTAATCTGTTTTTCTTTGAATTAATGGCTGTGTGAAATTAATGGCTCTCAAAATATAAGCGTGCACACTGACCAATTCACACATATAAGTTGTTTGTATATCGCAATGTCTTGTGCTTTCTGTGAAATTTGTGCTCAAACAATGGAGAGTATTAGCCAATTAGTGTACGGTGGGGAAAATGAGAAGACAAGATCGGTTTCTTTTTAGAGTATTTTTAATCCAATCTCTAAATTGAGACTCCTTCATTGCCAGCGGAGAGTCGTCTTTAAAGTGCGCTCCTCCTATGTTTGGTCTGTCTGGCTTGGCAGCAGTAGATAAATAGTGCGGCTTGTTCGCCGGGTTAATGATTAAAAACATTTGCTCTGTGATCATTGAAGTGGAAAGAAGGATTAAAACAGATGTGTGAAAAAGTAAAAATACTCCAGAGAGGGTTATAACACGTTCAGCCAAGAAAGTCAGTCAAACTTTTTTTTTTTTTCAAACACAGGGCGCAGGTAAAATGTCAAGTGTATATTTTATACCATGAATATTTTTTTTTAATTTTTTTAAATGTGACATTTTTAGCCAACTAGCAAATAGGTAAAGGTGAAGGTGCTATTTTCATGTGCTTGTCCCATTCTTAAATTCCCTTTTACGATCATTGTCATGAACCATAATTTGCTATTTGCTAATGCAAGTCAGTGGTTTATTTGTCTTCTTTTCAGTAAGTTAGCATATTAGGTGACCTCAAAGCTGACAGACTTGGACTAAAAGCCACAAAAGTCTAATTTCCATTTCTGTTGGTTCTTTCACATGACTTGCATTAACATTCACCAACGCCTTGAACTCATTGGAAGTCTGCTACACCGATACGGTATGGCATATTAATTTTGGAGTGAACTATAATTGAAGTATGCTACGGAAAATAATCATATGACAGTCACTGTGTATTGTTAAACTCTGAAAGCGTTTCAATTATGTAATCCAAGCAGTTTTACTTCAATGATTAAGACACAAAGTTTGCTCACTTTGACCAAGCCTGGCTCCGCCCTCCTACGTACTTGCGCTCAATTTTCATTTTCCTTCAGTACTCCGTCTGGGATTGCGGTATATTCTCTGGTTGGCTGCATCCAAAACCTGGAAAATGCTGCCTTCGGAGGACACATTTCAAGGCAGGAAGGAATCAAGGCACATCCGAATCTAATGTTAGCTTCACTTCCTGTCTCCTGAGAGACCTTCATCTGATCGATTTTTGAAGGCAGCATATATGTATCCTTCGCTGCCTTTGATATCCCACAATCCTGTGCTTTCCATTCAGTGACAGTTGAGCTGGGAAAAAAAGATGGCATCCGAAAGTTGCGTTTGCTGGTCAGTTTGTGTGTAAATGTATGTTTTTTTTATTTATTTATTTTTTTTACCAACATTTTCCACTTCTGATGTCATTTCTAGCAAGAAATTACTAATGTAGTAATTAAATATTTGTTTAGTTCTCACCAAAGCTCTCTCTATTTAGCTGTAGGTCATTAAACTGTTACACTGCCTTAGAAGTCTGTCTGAAATTCGTTTTGTGAGGTGCCTTCATGCACAAACGCTACCTTACAAGCCATTGTCTGATAAGGCAGTGAGGCAACGAGTCAACTGCCTAGGTTTTCGGACACAGCCGTTTTCTCCGGCCAAATTTTAACCAGTCCAATCAGCGAACAGAGGGAGTGGCTGAGAACGATGGCGTTGATGTTGTGCGCTAGTTTGAGATGTAGTTCAGTAATGCTGTCGGAGAAAGATGCGAGCGAAGCCATTCGGTCCATTGTGGCAACACTGCCGAATATCCAGAAGTTAAAGCCGGAGCAAGTGGCCATGATGTTGTGGCCCTTCTCCCCACGGGGTTCGGGAAAAGTTTGATTTTCCAGCTCGCTCCGTTAGTGGTGAAAGAGTTGGCTAAGGCAAACACTAGCGATGCTAAGCCGATAGTTGTTGTCGTCTCCTCTCATACGTCACGACCAAGCGTTAGCGATTGGTTATGGCAGATCCAGAGTGGCTCTGGGCAGATCCAATAGTTTTAAACTTCAACAGAGTATCCGCCTGCAAGGAAGTTAACGCTTGTCAATGGAGAGTGGCCAGACTCTCTGTACAAATGAAATGTACGTGAGTCTGGTAGGACCAGGCTAACTTTGACCTTGTTTACCACAAACATCTCAAACCACAGCCAATGATTACTAAGCAACTTACATGGCGTAACATTTACTTGGTTGGTACCGGTGTGTAATCATACATGTCCATTTTAAACTCAAATACATGGTTGTGCTTTTACTGTTTATTGTGTATACTTCGCATTTGCTACCTATCCACCTCATACAGTCCCATAATGATATTTGCAGTTCTTGTGGAGATCAAAGCGGCCCATGACACTTTCTGTAAGTTAAAGTTGATGTATTGACGTCACATATAAGGGCCTTAACTTAATTTATTTTATTATCTTATTTTATTTATTTTATTCATATTTTATTTATTTTGTTAAAATAATTTTGTTTTGCTTTGTTTCTACCAAATATATGTGCATACTGCCATACACATAAAGCCGCTTTTTAAGCAGCAAGTTATTTTTTGCTGCTTATTGCGCTTTAACAGTCAAATATGCACAAAATAATGTCAAAATGCCAGTCTTGGCGAGGATTCACATAAACACAGTCGGTTCTGTTTTAAGTGAACGTAAACAGTTGAGAAAGAAAACGCATGTGTAACAGTGTAATAGATCCGTGTATCAGGTCTTAGTGACAGCAGCCTAATATTCCTGCTGCCAAATTTTGAGATAATATAAAAAAGATCTAAATGGCAGTTTTTCCACATGGTATTATTCAAAATTGTGGCCAGTGAAAATGCTGAGCGGGTAGTAACTTCTAGCAACAGTGGCTGGTGAGCAAAAAAGTTAATGTCAAGCCCTGTGTGTATATATCTATACAGAAGGTAATTCAACTTAGGCAATTATTATTTAGGTGGGTGTCATATCTTGCCTAGAGTACCAGAATCACCTCAGATTGGGGATCGCCATTTCCAAACTCCCAACTTAAAGTTTTTAAACTTTAATAAGCAAGTAGACCTTAGGAGAAATAAAATAATAAGACCTCAGCCAAAGCCTGTAAGCACAGCCATCTTAAAAAAAGCTAGACCAGCATGTCAACGGCTGTTTTGCAGACTGCAGCCTGTTGTCAAACATGATTATTAATGCTGAAAACAGCAGGCGTGTTTCTGCTGAGGGCCGACTAGTGAAAATCTACATCAACACTAGAGGAAAAGACACATGAGAGGTGTTGAGAGACTAAAGAATCAAGGGAATAGTTGAATCAGCGAAAGAAAACCAATGGAAAGTGGCAGAAAAATGGCACATGTTGGGATGGGGGTGATGAAAGGACGTAAAGTGAGGAAAACAGGGAGGCAACAGGAGACTTGGGCATTGGAGGCATGTAGGAGACAGAATGAGAGAGATTGGCAGGGAGGGGAAAGCAAAGAGGCGTCAAGCTGTGAGTCAAAGCTGCCAAGGACTGTAAGCCCCCCTGATGTCATCACGAGGTGAATGGCGTCAAACGCAGCCCACACTCAACGTCCCTTCACACACCCCCTTTGTGATTGGCTACGAGTGCAACGGACCTCATAGACTCAAAGAGGGAGGGAAAATGCATGGCTGTAGCGTTTGTCTGAGGTCATCGGCGACAGCTGAGATCCACGCCAGCTTCTGGCTGACGTCTCTGGAGTTCACGGTGTGTGTGTTGGCGCCGGTCCGCTTATCCTCCGCTTCACTCTTAGCCGTGTCACAACGCTTTACACCTCTCTTTTATCTCCCTGGATGTGTTCGTGATTTGCACTGACAGACGAGGGATAGCAATCAGCCCGGCCATCAATCCACGGCTCAGCGGTGGAGCATCTGTAGTGGAGTCTTCCTTCCATCTACATCATCATCCACGTAATTAGAGCTGCTTGCTAAGGCAGGCGTCACCGTAACTATTGCTACGGACAGGTTGTGCACATAAATGACACCTCAAATTGTGCAGCAGCCATTTCATATCGCCATTGATGAAATGTGCAAAAATCCTGTAGACTCAAAAACCTGGGTTTAGTAAGATTTTTTGAAAGAAGAGTAAAAACAGGAATGTTTTCTGTTTTAAATGTCATTTATTCCTGTGATCAAAGCTGAATTTATCATCATTACTCCAGTGTCACATGATCCTTCACAAATCATTCTAATATGATGACTTGATGCTCAAGAAACATTTATGATTATTGTTATTAGTTGATATGTCACCGTAGCTTTGCAATTCATAACGCTTTTTCACCAAGAGCTATGTTTTTCATAGGGGTGATATCCAAAATTCAGACATTCATTCAAGTCTTTTTCTCACCTGACGCAGAAACCTGTTGCACAACCAGGGCTTGACATTTTTTTCTCCCCAGCCGCTGTGGCTAGTTGGTTTTCCAAAGTCACTCTCATTTTCTTTGACCACAATTTTGACATCGATACCATGGGGAAAAACTGCCATATAGGTATTTGTAATATTATCTCATAATTTGGCAGCAGGACTATTAGGCTGCTGTCACTTTAAGACCTGACGCACGGATCCATTACACTGGTACACATGTGTTTTCTTTCTCAACTTTTTACGTTCACTTAAAACAGAACTGACTGTGTTTACGTGAATATTCGCCAAGACTGGCATTTGCACATTATTTTGTGTGTATTTGACTGTTAAAACGCGATATGCAACAAAAAATAACTTAATTTAGTACAGAGAAGGCGGCTTTATGTGGCACACTTTGGGTGTTTGAGCACAAAATCTGCAGGAATGAGTAAAATTATGCTCAATGCGCGCAATCCCACGCCGAAATTCAAGCCCTGTAACAGCAACAATATCCATCTAGTGCAAATGAAACAAGTGAGTGAGGGGAGGAGGGTGTGTGTGTAACTCACTGTCGGAGAGATATGAGAGAGAGAGAGAGAGCAGTCGGTATCAATGTCAAACACTGCACACAACGAATGGCGGAAAAAGCACATGATGAAATCTGATTCTTCAAACTGACACGCATTAACAAAAATCTGTTAGATTTTAAAGCAAGGTCATTCGCAGTTCAGAATGCATTTGAAACTCAATCCAATTCCTGGTTTTGAATTGAGGTGTGAAAAGAGCATGCAGAATTTGATTTCAATTATGTATAATTCAAATAATTTGAAATTCAAAGAATCTCAACAAAATAAAGAATTTTTGACTAGAAACGAAAAGCTAGTCAAGATGGACTCAACTTCAAATTCAATAGTTCAAGTCAAAAGTCACTGCATTCAGACCTCCAATGATTAAACAAGTTAAAGCGAATGTGGCATTGTGATGATACACACTACAATGGATGCGTCAATATCATACAGCATCATCCTGCAGCTGTTCAGTGTAGACAACCTCAAACAGTTGTGATGCGTCATGTCAATAAATGCACCTGGTGCAGACACGTTGGATGTGTTTATTATAAGAGAGATGCTCATGTTCGCTCTAGACAGAGTGTTAGTCTACTCAGTTGATTTCTCATGACACATAGCAACACAGCTAAAAGTATTCCTATGATTTTGGACCTTATAGTAGCTACATTTACCTATTGAGACATGCCTTCACAAATACCTGTAAGAGCTGTATTTGTGATGTTTGAGTTGGGGGTGTTTGTAAGATTGTTTGAAAAACAATTAAATAAATAAATGCTACCTACTTTACCTTTAAATTCAGAATTTTGCATAACCCTGTTTCAAACCACTTACCGCAATACCAATAATGACACAGAGGAATGATATCTTTGGTGTCACAGGGCTGCAGGTGTAAGGGGCCATGTTTTTTATTTTATTTTTATTATTATTATTATTATTCATGTTTAGACCACAACAAATGAAACAGATTAAAGTTGATTTAGGCCAATAAAAATGCACCCAGCAACAGCCTAGCAATACTACATTACATTAACTTTTACATGGGCAAACAGCACTTGCATTTTCTTTGGATAAATCGTGTATTAAAATCTAATTCAAGGTCCCATTCAAATCAAGTCATGCTTATTCAAGCTTGGAGACAATTATAAAGAAAGTTTTATATATATATATATTATTTTTTTGCAATTAGTAAAATTAGTATTTGAAACAATTTTTATTCCGTGGTCTTGAGAGAGATCGGAATCGCTAATGTCTCCACTCAGGGGAAGAAGGGAGAGTTGATTGATTTGTACGTCTGAAGGTTAGATTTATTCAGATTTCTGTCCCATCTGGCTGAGCATTTTGACCCCTGAGCATTCCCTTCATTAACATATAAAACACATTTCCTTCACATCTGAAGGAATGCCTTACTAGGTTAAACAGTGGTTTGAGAGAGAGAGTGAAAGGCTTGGAAAATCTGCCCACTCTTCTGCTCACCATAGGTCACACAGGGTTGCAAAGCAAATAAAAATCCGTAATGAGTATAATCACATCAGAAATAGCAGTGCTATTTCCAACGTTGACTTGCCTGAGAGCCGCACAGCCTTGTTGCTGGCTGTCAATCAATGGGATATATCAATTTAGTTATTCCTCTACCTGTGGATCTTAAAACACTGTAACGCCTTCACATGAGTTGACGTCAATGTGAAATGCCATTAGCAACACCTTTTACTTATTCAGGCGGGGCCTGAAACTGGCAGTTATGGTAAGGGGCGGGACATTTCCCAAACACTCTTGAAGAGATTGACCAATCACAACACACTGGTCCAGCCGACCAATCAGAGCACATTGTGCTTTTCAAAAAGAGGGGCTTCAGAGAGACAGGAAATAAACAGAGCGTTACTGACAGACTGGGAAGGGAGGAGCTGCAAAAATGGAGAATATGTGGAAAAAATAATGTGTTTTTCAAGCTTGAAAACCTGTTCTAATAGAGCCCAAAATCAAGATTTTGAAAAAGGGCATAAGGTCCTCTTTAATTTTTTTTTTCCTAGTGAAACTGAATATTCTTCGAAAAACAAAGTAGTTGGGTAATGATTGGCTTGTGAAAGTACCCCTAAACATATCAAAATCTCAATAAGAGGAGCAAGTTATTACTTTTTCATGAAAGATTACGGAGCAAACATTTTAGTTTTTGTTTGGAATAACATAAACCGATGAATCATCCACAAAACGCTCAGAAGCGTTTCTTGAGATCTGAGGCTCTGGTTTCATGTTGACTTAAAGCTCATGCTGCAACACGTCAAGGTTTTGGGTTAGTGCAGATTAGTTGTGACTAGTTGCAGTTATCCTTGTTGAAACATTTGTCTTTTCATGACACAATGTCACACTCAAAGAAATGAATACTAAAATGGAGTATGTTTCTCATTCAGTTGTTATTCTTTTCTGCAGCTGGTGCTGGTAATAAGATGGGTTGGGCTTTTGGTCTCGGGCTGGAGAGGTTGGCCATGGTTCTGTTCGGCATCCCAGATATCCGACTTTTCTGGAGCGAGGATGAGCGCTTCCTAAAGCAGTTCCGCCTGTTTGACATCTATCAGCCTGTCACCTTCCAGGTAAGATTCACAGCATCTCTCACAAATAGAGATATCGCCTAGTAACATAAGGGCCGTTCACACCAAGGATGATAACTGAAGTTCTAATTCTGTGAGAATAGGGAAGTCCATGCTACAGCAATACCAATAATGACACAGAGGAATGATATCATTGGTGTGAACAGGCCTTCAGGGCTGCAGGTGTAAGGGGCCAATCACACAAAACACAAAGACACAGGTCAGTGATACGAAAGCATTAAAAAAAATATGTCATGCACGAGACGCTGCAAAAGACACAAGATGTGAAAGACACAAACATGTCATCTAGTGCATGTTTACAGTAGCACAATGGAATGAAAAAATGCATTCTGTGTACGGGCCACCTTTGTAGTGCTTTTCAATGTCAAAATTAGTACTATACACTCACCTAAAGGATTATTAGGAACACCTGTTCAATTTCTCATTAATGCAATTGTCTAATCAACCAATCACATGGCAGTTGCTTCAATGCATTTAGGGGTGTGGTCCTGGTCAAGACAATCTCCTGAACTTCAAACTGAATGTCAGAATGGGAAAGAAAGGTGATTTAAGCAATTTTGAGCGTGGCATGGTTGTTGGTGCCAGACGGGCGGGTTCCGAGTATTTCACAATCTGCTCAGTTACTGGGATTTTCACGCACAACCATTTCTAGGGTTTACAAAGAATGGTGTGAAAAGGGAAAAACATCCAGTATGCGGCAGTCCTGTGGGCGAAAATGCCTTGTTGATGCTAGAGGTCAGAGGAGAATGGGCCGACTGATTCAAGCTGATAGAAGAGCAACTTTAACTGAAATAACCACTCTTTACAACTGAGGTATGCAGCAAAGCATTTGTGAAGCCACAACACCCACAACCTTGAGGCGGATGGGCTACAACAGCAGAAGACCCCACCGGGTACCACTCATCTCCATTACAAATAGGAAAAAGAGGCTACAATTTGCACGAGCTCACCAAAATTGGACAGTTGAAGACTGGAAAAATGTTGCCTGGTCTGATGAGTCTCGATTTCTGTTGAGACATTCAGATGGTAGAGTCAGAATTTGGCGTAAACAGAATGAGAACATGGATCCATCATACCTTGTTACCACTGTGCAGGCTGGTGGTGGTGGTGTAATGGTGTGGGGGATGTTTTCTTGGCACACTTTAGGCCCCTTAGTGCCAATTGGGCATTGTTTAAATGCCACGGCCTACCTGAGCATTGTTTCTGACCATGTCAGACCCTTTATGACCACCATGTACCCATTCTCTGATGGCTACTTCCAGCAGGATAATGCACCATGTCACAAAGCTCGAATCATTTCAAATTGGTTTCTTGAACATGACAATGAGTTCACTGTACTAAAATGGCCCCCACAGTCACCAGATCTCAACCCAATAGAGCATCTTTGGGATGTGGTGGAACGGGAGCTTCGTGCCCTGGATGTGCATCCCACAAATCTCCATCAACTGCAGGATGCTATCCTATCAATATGGGCCAACATTTCTAAAGAATGCTTTCAGCACCTTGTTGAATCAATGTCACATAGAATTAAGGCAGTTCTGAAGGCGAAAGGGGGTCAAACACAGTATTAGTATGGTGTTCCTAATAATCCTTTAGGTGAGTGTATATATATATATACAAGTAAGCCATTTGTTGATTGACCCTTTCAGTATATTGTACTGGTTACACTTTATTTTACAGTATATGCACTTAGAATGTACTTACCTAAAAAAGGTTTTGACCAAGAAGCCAGACAAACATGCAGCCCCTCCCCCGACTCACGCCATTGGTTGAGCCCAAGCTACCGAAGCCGACGAGTCTCGATTGCCCCCAGGTGGTTGGTCCCAGTATAGCTCATAACCCCCGCCCTCCATGTATTCTAATGGACGCGAGACAAACTAAACAGTCAAATTACACTAAAAATATTTTTTCCCAAAGATGACTTCTGCCATTTTAGGCAGTTTTTATCATCATGATTTAATTTCAAGTGTTTGTTCTTTAAATAAGTTTGGTGTTAGTTAGTTATTTGATGCTATAAAAACGGGAGATGTGACGTCATGAGTGAAGTCTTATTCTCTGAGTGAAGTAGTCACCGAGGCACTAATGGACTTTTTTCAGGAGGAGATTGGAGCTTTAGCTTTAATTTCTACATTTCCATAACTGTTTATTTCACACCAACATAATTAATTGTTCTGCATCTGCGAGAGCGTGGGCGGGCTTTTGATATCGCGGCTCTAATTCCTGCTTTCTACTGCGCAGACCATATTCGGACGTTGTCGGCTTCACTTTTCTTCAGTGGAATGTAGTGAAGACAGGTCGTCCATATTTTTTTACGGTCTATGGTTGAGCCAGTGTTTGCCGGCCCCCTTAAACAAACAAATACAATTCGTATTTAGAAAATATAAGCATTCAAAACTTAGTCTCTCACTTCCACAAATATGGATCAATGATTTTGCTCCCTACATTATAAATAGATGCTGAAGCTGCGGCTGAAATCGGTCATTTGTTCAGGCATATTTTCTGCATGGAGAATGGCACTTGGTGCTCTATATAGAGGATAGGGAACGATTCAGACAGTGTAAATATGCTTTCCATTGGGGCGAATGACATCTGGTTTCACGTTAGTGTCACATGAACCGCCGCAGCTCCGGTCCAGAGACACGACAGCACAGAGCGGATCATGTGATCGAGTCGGTCCAGAGACACGACAGCACAGAGCGGATCATGTGATCGAGTCGGTCCAGAGACACGACAGCACAGAGCGGATCATGTGATCGAGTTGGTCCAGAGACACGACAGCACAGAGCGGATCATGTGATCGAGTCGGTCCAGAGACACGAGAGCACAGAGCGGATCATGTGATCGAGTCGGTCCAGAGACACGACAGCACAGAGCGGATCATGTGATCGAGTCGGTCCAGAGACACGAGAGCACAGAGCGGATCATGTGATCGAGTCGGTCCAGAGACACGACAGCACAGAGCGGATCATGTGATCGAGTCGGCCCAGAGACACGAGAGCACAGAGCGGATCATGTGATCGAGCAAACCAGAAAATATATCGGACCTGTTTGATTTTTGCACCGAATAATATTTTAAAGCGATATGGATGAGATTAGAGGAGAAACAGCTAGAGATTAGGAGGAAATTGCGGCTTTACCGACTCAACGGCTCTTGATGAGCTGTGATATAAACTAAACGCTATTGGCTGTTTCAAAAAAGGGGAGGAGTTGTTTGATATGTCCTGCCCTGTCTTCCTGTTTCAGTGGAAATGATGTCAACACATTGAGTAATGCTGTGTGTTTCAAGGCATTTCAGTGGGCCCTTGTGATATTTAGATTTTCCTGTATTGCTGTAGCACATCAGTGGCATGAATGCTCTTCTTTCCAAATGTGACCTTCTATATGTCATATATGTCCTATATTGTTGGGGCACCTTTGTCTATTAAAGGTCTAGGCCTGACACTGAACATGTCCTCCTATAGTGGCGTGTGTAAGATGAGGCAAGCTTGATGCTCGTCCTGCAGGGAATGTGTGTGTGACTGATTACCTGTGCTCTCTGGCTGTAGGTCATTTCTCAGCCCATCTCCCTCTCTGCCCACTGTACATTACTCAGAGAACGAGAGAGAGAGACATTTGCTTGTCAGTGTGCCTGATGCTCTGCTGGGTTTATATATGACTGTCTCTCTTTCCACTGGTAATGAGGTATGACCGTGGGGTCAGCGCTCTCCTCCGCCCTTGTGTGTTTTGCTGTGTCCTATGAGAGCAACATGCACAACATACACACATAAGCACACTATAAATCACTGCACACAATAAGACTTGCTGTATGACACACATACAGTGTTCACACACACTCTTAGCCAAAAACTAGAAGTGCAGTGCAGGTTTTCTTTAGACAAGCATACAGTCTAGACTTCTTAACGGTCTTAAGTGGTTTAAGCAGGTTTGGTGTCTCAACCTGACAAAGCTGGTTTTTGGCTGGCTATAGTGATGCACCAAAATGATTTTTCCTTAACCAAAATTACATTTATTTATTTATTCAAAGGAATACATTTATTGAAAATGAAGGGTTTTTTTTAATAGTCAGTTGATTATTTAATGCTGTAGTCCATAACTTTTTTGGTTAAAAATTGTAGTATATAACCAGCCAGCGTTCAAAACTCAAATACCCTTACCTTAGCCCGATTCATGACGGCAAGCTTGTAATAATGTGTTATTATTTGGGTTGTACTGGTAGCTTTCTGCTGGAAATTCAAGCATGTCTTTGCGTCATTACGTCACGTCTGTATACATAAATGAGGAGACCGGCTAGTAGTAGTATCACATGTGAGGATGCTGCAGGTGGCGGATCATTTATAGCCTTTTCTCACAGCAGCTGGAATAATTAAATGTATCATTTTGATGGTGGATTGTAATCCAGAAAGGTCCAAACGACAATCATCATTGACAACTGGAGATTCACCCGTAGTCAAAAGCAAAAGATTAGACTGTACAGAAACTGAAATCTACACGTAACGCTAATACATGCTAAATACATGTAGTCACGATGTTGATGCTGATGTTGTTAACATTAACAATTTGGAAGTATAACAATAATAATGATTTACACAGTTTGATGTGATGTGAGCTAAGTGATCGTTAGATTCAATCACCGTTGGTAGTGCGATTTATTGTAATTTTCTCTTGTCTTGTGGAAGACCACTGCCGGTGCTTTATAAGTATAAAGAGACTTTCTGAGAGCCGGAGGGCTCAGAGGCCGACTGTTGTAAGCATACTAACCCTTGTAGGTATGACTGGCCTCAGGGTGTGACTGTAGATTTAACCTCAGACTGAAGAGATGTCTCACTCACACCAACACCCTCCTGTGTATGTGTGTGTGTGTGTGTGTGTGTGTGTGTGTGTGTGTGTGTGTGTGTGTGTGTGTGTGTGTGTGTGTTGTGTGTGTGCTGAGTCACTTAGAAAATGGTGAGGTTTTTGAATAAGCACTGTCAAAACTCTCTTTTTCATTGTATTTTTAGTTTTTTAGAGTGGCTAAAAACTAAGAATGCAGTATTTCTATTTCTATATTGAATTTCTATTGGCAGTAGCTTTGTCTGAGGAATAAAACGAAAATCATCACTTGGTCAGCAAAAGGTTTAATCTCTCCCTCCACCATAGCTCCATCAAAAGTTTTAAACCAATGACCAAAAATAACTTAAAATAACAACGTGAATACATTTCAGGCTAAGCACTATAGTATGGGGACTGCATATTCACTATTAACTATGACTTTTGCCTCAGTAAACTCCTAATTACTGCTTATTAATAGTTAGTAAGGTAGTTGTTAAGTTTAGGTATTGGGATGTCTACTAATAAACAGCCAAAATCCTAGTAATATACATGCTAATAAGCAGCTAGTTATTAGTGAGAATTGAACCCTAAAATAAAGTGTTACCCTAAATTTCATAGCAGAAGTGTTTATTTTGAATAATTTGAATTATTTATTTAGCATTGGTGTATTTTAATTTGTTTTGCTTTTGCTGCCAGTTTACAAAAGCTGCAAAACTAATCTTATTTCCACCCTTTATATACCTTTGTTATCCTTGTGCTGCTCCACATGCCCTAACACATAGATTTCTTCTTGTGTTTTTCTCCCCGTCGCAGCCTCTCAGTAAGTACCCTCCGCTCTACAATGACATCTCTTTTTGGCTGCCGGCCGAAGGTTACACACAAAACGACTTCTACGACCTGGTACGCAGCATCGGAGGAGACCTAGTGGAGAAGGTCACGCTGGTGGACGAGTTCACGCATCCAAAGTAAGAAATCCAACATGTCAGATACAAAAATGTTTTGAGCCGGAACAAAGCCACTGCTTCTAGCACATACAGAAACCAAACAGGCATTCCAGTAGCACTAGGCCAGAAAACACGGACAGTTATTTATCAAAAATGCAAATGTCCTATTCTGTATCAGTATGTGTATCTGCCTTTCAGTGAAAAATCTGTAACACTTTATTTTACAGTGTGTTATGGTAATAACAGTAAATTATGCATAATTATATGCAACTAACTAATATTACTCAGTACTTAAATATATAATTAAACTGTAACAATGATACCTTGATACCAGAAATCTCTAAAATAAGATACATTTACTTAAGTTAATAAAGAAAGAAAAATGTAGGATTAAGATGTGTTTTCAGAGAATATATATTCAATCTTATTTACATAAATAAAGTGGTCCCACTTTATATTAGGTGGCCTTAACTCCTATGTACTTGCATCAAAACATGAATACAATGTACTTCATAATGAATGTACTTCAATATGAACTTCTGTGTTCATATTGTAATGCAAAACACTTTTGCTGCTATTGAGGTGGGATACGTGTCAAGTTAGGGGCAGGTGTAGTGTTATGGGTGAGTTTAAGGGTAAAGTTAGGGACAGGTGTGGTGATATGGGTAAGTTTAAGGGTAAAGTTAGGGACAGGTGTGGTGGTGTGGGTAAGTTTAAGGGTAAAGTTAGGGACAGGTGTGGTGGTGTGGGTAAGTTTAAGGGTAAAGTTAGGGACAGGTGTGGTGGTGTGGGTAAGTTTAAGGGTAAAGTTAGGGGCAGGTGTGGTGGTGTGGGTAAGTTTAAGGGTAAAGTTAAGGGTAAAGTTAGGGACAGGTGTGGTGGTGTGGGTAAGTTTAAGGGTAACAGGTGTGGTGGTGTGGGTAAGTTTAAGGGTAAAGTTAGGGGCAGTGTGTGGTGGTGTGGGTGAGTTTAAGGGTAAAGTTAGGGGCAGGTGTGGTGGTGTGGGTAAGTTTAAGGGTAAAGTTAGGGGCAGGTGTGGTGGTGTGGGTGAGTTTAAGGGTAAAGTTAGGGGCAGGTGTGGTGGTGTGGGTAAGTTTAAGGGTAAAGTTAGGGACAGGTGTGGTGGTGTGGGTAAGTTTAAGGGTAAAGTTAGGGACAGGTGTGGTGGTGTGGGTAAGTTTAAGGGTAAAGTTAGGGGCAGGTGTGGTGGTGTGGGTGAGTTTAAGGGTAAAGTTAGGGGCAGGTGTGGTGGTGTGGGTGAGTTTAAGGCAAAGTTAGGGACAGGTGTGGTGGTGTGGGTAAGTTTAAGGGTAAAGTTAGGGACAGGTGTGGTGGTGTGGGTAAGTTTAAGGGTAAAGTTAGGGGCAGGTGTGGTGATATGGGTAAGTTTAAGGTTAAAGTTAGGGACAGGTGTGGTGGTGTGGGTAAGTTTAAGGGTAAAGTTAGGGACAGGTGTGGTGGTGTGGGTGAGTTTAAGGGTAAAGTTAGGGGCAGGTGTGGTGGTGTGGGTAAGTTTAAGGGTAAAGTTAGGGACAGGTGTGGTGGTGTGGGTAAGTTTAAGGGTAAAGTTAGGGGCAGGTGTGGTGGTGTGGGTGAGTTTAATGGTAAAGTTAGGGGCAGGTGTAGTGGTGTGGGTAAGTTTAAGGGTAGAGTTAGGGACAGGTGTGGTGGTGTGGGTAAAGTTAGGGACAGGTGTGGTGGTGTGGGTAAGTTTAAGGGTCAAGTTAGGGGCAGGTGTGGGTAAGTTTAAGGGTAAAGTTAGGGACAGGTGTGGTGGTGTGGGTAAGTTTGAGGGTGAAGTTAGGGACAGGTGTGGTGGTGTGGGTAAGTTTAAGGGTAAAGTTAGGGACAGGTGTGGTGGTGTGGGTAAATTTAAGGGTAAAGTTAGGGACAGGTGTGGTGGTGTGGGTAAGTTTAAGGGTAGGGTTAGGGACAGGTGTGGTGGTGTGGGTAAGTTTAAGGGTAAAGTTAGGGGCAGGTGTGGTGGTGTGGGTAAGTTTAAGGGTAAAGTTATGGACAGGTGTGGTGGTGTGGGTGAGTTTAAGGGTAAAGTTAGGGGCAGGTGTGGTGGTGTGGGTAAGTTTAAGGGTAAAGTTAAGGGTAAAGTTAGGGACAGGTGTGATGGTGTGGGTAAGTTTAAGGGTAAAGTTAGGGATAGGTGTGGGTAGGTGTTAGGGACAGGTGTGTGGGTGAGTTTAAGGGTAAAGTTAGGGGCAGGTGTGATGGTGTGGGTAAGTTTAAGGGTAAAGTTAGGGACAGGTGTGGTGGTGTGGGTAAGTTTAAGGGTAAAGTTAGGGGCAGGTGTGGTGGTGTGGGTAAGTTTAAGGGTAAAGTTAAGGTGTGGTGGTGTGGGTAAGTTTAAGGTAAAGTAGGGGCAGGGTGGTGGTGTGGGTAAGTTTAAAGGGTAAAGTTAGGGGCAGGTGTGGTGGTGTGGGTAAGTTTAAGGGGTAGAGTTAGGGACAGGTGTGGTGGTGTGGGTAAGTTTAAGGGGTAAAGTTAGGGACAGGTGTGGTGGTGTGGGTAAAGTTAGGGACAGGTGTGGTGGTGTGGGTAAGTTTAAGGGTAAAGTTAGGGGCAGGTGTAGTGGTGTGGGTAAGTTTAAGGGTAGAGTTAGGGACAGGTGTGGTGGTGTGGGTAAGTTTAAGGGTAAAGTTAGGGGCAGGTGTAGTGGTGTGGGTAAGTTTAAGGGTAGAGTTAGGGACAGGTGTGGTGGTGTGGGTAAGTTTAAGGGTAAAGTTAGGGACAGGTGTGGTGGTGAGGGTAAGTTTAAGGGTAAAGTTAGGGACAGGTGTGGTGGTGTGGGTAAGTTTAAGGGTAAAATTAGGGACAGGTGTGGTGGTGTGGGTAAATTTAAGGGTAAAGTTAGGGACAGGTGTGGTGGTGTGGGTAAGTTTAAGGGTAGGGTTAGGGACAGATGTGGTGGTGTGGGTAAGTTTAAGGGTAAAGTTAGGGACAGGTGTGGTGGTGTGGGTAAGTTTAAGGGTAAAGTTAGGGGCAGGTGTGGTGGTGTGGGTAAGTTTAAGGGTAAAGTTAGGGACAGGTGTGGTGGTGTGGGTAAGTTTAAGGGTAAAGTTAGGGGCAGGTGTGGTGGTGTGGGTAAGTTTAAGGGGGTAGGGTTAGGGACAGGTGTGGTGGTGTGGGTAAGTTTAAGGGTAAAGTTAGGGACAGGTGTGGTGGTGTGGGTAAGTTTAAGGGTAAAGTTAGGGACAGGTGTGGTGGTGTGGGTAAGTTTAAGGGTAAAATTAGGGACAGGTGTGGTGGTGTGGGTAAATTTAAGGGTAAAGTTAGGGACAGGTGTGGTGGTGTGGGTAAGTTTAAGGGTAGGGTTAGGGACAGGTGTGGTGGTGTGGGTAAGTTTAAGGGCAAAGTTAGGGACAGGTGTGGTGGTGTGGGTAAGTTTAAGGGTAAAGTTAGGGGCAGGTGTGGTGGTGTGGGTAAGTTTAAGGGTAAAGTTAGGGACAGGTGTGGTGGTGTGGGTAAGTTTAAGGGTAAAGTTAGGGGCAGGTGTGGTGGTGTGGGTAAGTTTAAGGGTAGGGTTAGGGACAGGTGTGGTGGTGTGGGTAAGTTTAAGGGTAAAGTTAGGGGCAGGTGTGGTGGTGTGGGTAAGTTTAAGGGTAAAGTTAGGGACAGGTGTGGTGGTGTGGGTAAAGTTAGGGACAGGTGTGGTGGTGTGGGTAAGTTTAAGGGTTGGTTAAGGTGTAAGGGAAGTGTCAACAGTGTAATTATAAATGTAACTACAGAAATTAATTACAGATGTAATTGCATGCTGGTAATTTTTAAAATGTAAGTACAATGTAAAAACATGTATTCACACAATAAGTGCATTATTAATTATTAATTTAAATGTTAGTACATAGTAGTTAAGGCCACCTAATATAAATTGGGTCTAATACTTTTTATGCAATTTTCACTCCTATATAAAGCCAAATAATTTTTTAAAAGATCTCTAAAGCAAGATAAATAAAACCAAGAAGCTAGATAGGTATATTAAGATGTTAAGGTGTATTTTCAGAAAATGTATATTAAATCTTATTTACATATATCTACATATATTTTAAATAGACAAATACATTGAAATTCATTCATTCACTGCATAATGTTTCCAAAAGTCTGTTCTTCATCACAGAATGGATGGTCATTTTATTGATTGATTGATTGATTGATTGATTGATTGATTGATGGATGGATGGATGGATGGATGGATGGATGGATGGATGGATGGATGGATGGATGGATGGATGGATGGATGGATGGATGGATGGATGGATGGATGGATGGATGCAGATTTTAGGAAATTGCTATGTTCCATCACGTTTCTTTTTGTTTATTTGTATTTGTCATTCTTGCAATCATTGTCAAAGCTAATGGCGTCTGCAGGAGAGAATGCTAATGTTATTGCTGGGCTGTTGGCAGTGCGTCGTTCATCTATTGCCAGAGGAGCAGGGGTCAACAATGCATAATGGCTTCGTTTTGAACTCTGGAGCATTAGGCTCCATTTCATGTTGGATGGTGTTCGTCAGGCTCTTCAAACTCATTAGCTCTTTCTTCCGTTGTCCATTCACAAACGCTTTCACAACCCACAGAATGATCCACATGATTTTCCCTGAATGCAGTTCACATGACACAGCTCTTCCTGAACTAGTGGACTGCAGAGACTGTACTCGGGTTGCCCTTTTCCTGTTTCCTCGCCCTGTGACATCAATAATTAATTTTTAAAGAGGATGAGAAGTTCACCTGCGGGCACAGCAGTCCGGCTGTCCCGAGTCCCCTCTACTGGAACAGACCGTATGTGTGTGTGTGTGTGTGTGTGTGTGTGTGTGTGTGTGTGTGTGTGTGTGTGTGTGTGTTAAATGATACAGCAAGAACCTGCAGTGCGTAAAAAGAGCCGCAAACATTCATCTCTGTCCCTGCTCTTAATCTTTTTTAAATAGCAACCTTTTCCCTCCCCTTCCCCTAATGACATCCATAAATAAGATGACATCATGAGGTGCTGCAAGGCTGTAATAGCCCATACGGCAGCTGGAAATTGAAAGAGATTGGTGTTTGTTTTGCTCTTTTTCTAATTCAGTTCGGTCCAGACCTATGTTTCTGCACACATTACTTTGAAAACAAATATATTAGTTGGATAGTTTCTAGAGTAGTTTGTGATTCGTCATGCTATTGTCACTATGGAGGTATTTTTGTAAGTGTGTGTGTGTTGCTGAAATCTCCTGCAGCTAATTTCCTCTTTATGATCATTTTGCTGCAGTTGCGTCAATGCCTGTGAGCTTTGCTTCATACTTTCTACAACCAGAGAGAGAGAGAGCGGGGGGAAAGGGCGAGGGAGACATCAATACTTACTTTAAACCTCTTCTCAAACTTCAAATCACTAATTAAAGCGAGAGGACAGCCAATCACAGCTCATCTAGCCTCCGACCGGCAGAAATGTCACATTCACAATATTGTCCTAATCATTTTCTCTCTTTTTCTCTGCGGTACTGCTGACTCTGGCAGTTTTGAGAGCTGGTAATATGATGAGATTGGCAGCAAGTCTCCCATCATACTCTTCTTCAGTGCGCTGAGGTAGATTCTGGCATCAGATGTGCCCTCAAAGAACCGTCAGAGACAACGCTTTGTGCTCGCTGTTTTACTTAAGACAACACAGCAGGGTTTTCCCTCAGAATAGAGTAGATTTAAACCAGTGTGAGTGATTCTCATCTCTACAAAACAATGAATATCTAAGATTCCATTTTTCCATTTTTAAAATTTTTTTTTTAATTCTTTTTCATTTTTTGGCCTTCTCTTTGCATTATTTACAAATATGCTATTTTAATGCCTTTGTCACAATGACATTGTCATTTTTGAGGTAAATGGTAAACGACTGTAAAAATGCTACGGTTAACTGGTTAACAGAAAGTGTGTACTATATCCGGTGAATAACTGTAATAGTTGTAACCTTACATTTAATGTAATTTTACAGTAAAATACCGTTAAATTTACAGTTTACAAGTCGCTGTGTAATTTACAGTGAAAAACCGTAAATTAACATTCCCAGAATTCCCTGCAGGGCACTTCACATTTGATGTATTTTTGTTAAAATTACTGTTTCTTCTTAGTTTTTTTTAATTAGTTATGTGCATTCGGGTTTTATGTTACATTTAATGTTGATAATGATAATGTTTATTGCATTTTTAAAATTTCACGTGTGCTAACATGATGGTGTTTAGTGTCCTCCTAAAAGCTGCTTGTGATGAGCTTTGATTCATCATGTGACTGTCATCAGCACTGTGATTGGTGTTTGTCAGTGTATATATCAGTGTATATACCAACCCTTAAACTTAACCACACCACCACGCCTGTCCCTAACTTTACCCTTAAACTTACCCACACCACCACGCCTGTCCCTAACTTTACCCTTAAACTTACCCACACCACCACACCTGTCCCTAACTTTACCCTTAAATTTACCCACACCACCACACCTGTCCCTAACTTTACCCTTAAACTTACCCACACCACCACGCCTGTCCCTAACTTTACCCTTAAACTTACCCACACCACCACACCTGTCCCTAACTTTACCCTTAAACTTACCCACACCACCACACCTGTCCCTAACTTTACCCTTAAACTTACCCATCCCACCACACCTGTCCCTAACTTTACCCTTAAACTTACCCACACCACCACGCCTGTCCCTAACTTTACCCTTAAACTTACCCACACCACCACACCTGTCCCTAACTTTACCCTTAAACTTACCCACACCACCACACCTGTCCCTAACTTTACCCTTAAACTAATCCCATCCCACCACACCTGTCCCTAACTTTACCCTTAAACTTACCCACACCACCACACCTGTCCCTAACTTTACCCTTAAACTTACCCATCCCACCACACCTGTCCCTAACTTTACCCTTAAACTTACCCATACCACCACACCTGTCCCTAACTTTACCCTTAAACTTACGCACGCCACCACACCTGTCCCTAACTAACCCTTACTTACCCTTAAACTTACCCATCCCACCACGCCTGTCCCTAACTTTACCCTTAAACTTACCCACACCACCACGCCTGTCCCTAACTTTACCCTTAAACTTACCCACCCCACCACACCTGTCCCTAACTTTACCCTTAAACTAACCCATCCCACCACCACACCTAAACTTACCCACACCACCACACCTGTCCCTAATCCTTTAAACTTACCCATCCCACCACACCTGTCCCTAACTTTACCCTTAAACTTACCCATACCACCACACCACCACACCTGTCCCTAACTTTACCCTTAAACTTACCCTTAAACCCACCACACACCTGTCCCTAACTTACCCTTAAAACACCACCACGCCTGTCCCTAACTACCCTTAAACTTACTTACCCCACCACACCACCACACCTGTCCCCTACCTGTCCCTAACTTTACTTACCCTTAAACTTACACACCTGTCCCTAACTTTACCCTTAAACACCACCACCACACCTAACTTTACCCTAACTTACCCACACCACCACCCTCCCTAACTTTACCCTTAAACTTACCCACACCACCACACCTGCCCCTAACTTTACCCTTAAACTGTAAAACTGTCCACCCTGTTACCTTTCTGAAGGCATAATTACAAAATGTTCCAACAAATATTGAAATGTATCAATGTAGCTTGGGATAGGACAATGCAGTGTATTAACATTTAAACATATGCGCTGCTGAGTGATTATTTTCCATGCATTGCTGTTAGGATTTGGTCAGGATAGTCTATTCATAGCCCAACAGCTGATGAAAGTAGATTATCTTTTTTTGTTGTTGTATTTTTGCTTCGGTATTTTAGTGATGGGGATTTAAAAGGGAATGAATTTAAAGGCACAAGCTCTCAAAAAGAAGGGTTTTAGTGTGCTGCCAACATTCATGTTGCTCAAACAGTGCTGGAGGATGTGTGCATCAAAGTTTAATACTTTGAACTTTAAACAAACCCCTAAACTATGAGGGGCCGCATAGGCCATAATTATTGAAACGCCTCTTATAAACACTAGTGAAACGGCATTGATCAACCGTAGTGAAATTCATTCATACGCATTACTGAAATGAGAAAAGATTTCAGTAGTTGATGAGAGCTAATTTCACTTGAAAAGGAAGCAGTGTCCGCACTTCCGTTTAATTTGGCTCGTCTCTCAAACGCTTAGTCGAGTTGTATAGGAAGCCATTCACAACAACGGGACAAAATGTGCGGTCACAGAGCTCAAGTCATAAAATGTAGATTTAAGACTTTTTCAGGTGAGAATGTAGTTGTTTAAAGCTCAAATCTGTGGTTTATTTATAAAGCCTATTGCGCCTATTTGAAAATTTGATTTGGCATTTTCGGAGTTGTGAGATCCAGTCGATCAGCGGGCGTTCAGTGCTCATTAACCCGCCGAGAGCAGCCTTTCCTCGGCTAGTCCTTCTGCCGTCTGCCACTGGCTCTGATGTCTCTGTAGCGGTTAAACATGAGATATAATTTGTCTAACGGGCGATCTTTGGTCTCATGAATCTGTTTGTTGCCTGCCAAATTGTTTTGACTGAGGGCAAAGTGAAGTTTCATAACTTTTTTTAAAGGCTATTTAACTTTACCATTGTAGCCTCTAGCGCTGACTTTGTTTGACTGACATTTTTGCTTTATTTATTGTATAGCTTCTTAAACCTTTTACTTATACTTTTATAATGGCTATTATTGATCACACACAAACTGACATTTAACAATAAGAGACTGGGTTGTGTTTTATGTCATATTTAATTTTATTACAGTGATAATCATATCACTTATTTTCTCTGAATCACATGTTAATGTTTATTTAAAAAAAAAAAAGAAAAAAGAAGCAAACTAAAAGAGGCAGGGTAGTGTTTTATAATTAGTTTTGTTAAAAATATACATGCAGTGAAGATAATCAAGGTATGCGTTGCCTGAACCATATTTGTGTGGCAAGTCTGAACTTGGATGCGGGACAGGCGGAAATACAGCCGTCATCCAGGCGTCATCAACTACTGAAATCTTTTCTCATTTCAGTAATGCGTATGAATGAATTTCACTACGGTTGATCAATGCTGTTTCACTAGTGTTTGTAAGATGTATTTCAGTTACGAGTGTGAATAAATTTCACTAAGGTTGTAACAGTTTTCCTGTTACAGATAGCTTCTCAGTGCAGCAGTGCTATTATTCACCTGAGCATTAGAGGGCGCTCTGCTAGGGCTTACCTATTTAACTGAATAGAGGAGAAGAAACAAGAGGAAGTTGATTCTCTACCTTCATGGAGATGCTTACCTCATGGTCTTTACCCTGGTTGAGGAACTTTATAGTTCTAAGCTCATCTGTAAGTAATTGCTCTTCTTTCTTTTCCAATCATTGTTTCTAGTATATGGTTATGGTTTGTTTGTTTGAATGTTTGTACAGAGGGTTTGTGTTCTGGGCATATATGGAGTACTTGGTGGATTAAACAACTGAGAAGATGGAACTAAGAGAATTGATTTCCATCTACTATTTGATTGTTAACTGGCGTTAAACTAAAGCTACATTTCAAACATTGAGGCCCTCTCTTCCAGATGAATTTGATGGTGGAACCATCTTGACCTTTAAGTACTGTTTTCTCAAATTTATACTTCAATTGAACAAGGACCTGCCAAAGTGTATGGTCCTAGCTGATCCTAAGTGAAAGACTGTGATTTGAGGTGCTGGACTGTTTATTATTCTCTGTTTCTAACTGGTTGACCAGCAAAGATTTGTATTATGTTAAATATGTGTGTTCTATGTAATTATACTTAATATATCTGACTCATGAGCAGAAGTGGTCTGTGTGGTCCCTCATTACATGTAATACTTAAAGTAAAGTTAAAGGAATATGTGTTACAAGGTTGGTGTTTTTCACTAGTGTTTGCAAGATGTATTTCAGTTATGCATATGAATGAATTTCCCTACGGTTGATCAATGCTGTTTCACTAGTGCTTGTAAGAGGCTTTTCTATAGTTATGGCCTATACGGCCCCTCATACTAAACCTTAAATTTGAGCAATAGTGATTGTGCTATTTTCCCCAGAGTCTCTACATCGATGTGTAAGCGAAGTCAAAAAATCTAAACAGCAAAAATATAGTATAAATCAATACACTTTCAAAACAACACAATGTATTTATCTGCACATCACTTGTACTGTAATTCAATCAACTTTCCCAGTAGGCCGTATCTGCTGACAGTAGGTAAACCCTACACGCTGTCTTTTTCCTAACGATTGTACTCAACCCTTTACTGCAAATTCCCCTAACGAATGAAATGTAAAACCCAAAGGTGGGAAGTCATTTATAGTAAGCTGAGATATGCCGACATATTTTAGATGTATTTGTGACACGCGCATCCTTGCCTTGAGACAGCTCGAAAGACTCAGGTGTGCCTATCATTTATTCCGTTTCCAAAAATGTTTATGGAAAATTGTATGCTGAGTTGGCCCCATTGACAAATGCGATCTTAATACTTCAACTTAGAGATGGTTAGAGAAGAGGTACGCTTCATTTTTAGAAGAATATGTGCAGGTTGTGAAATCGGCATCTGAATGTTAAAAAGGGCCAAATGCCACATTCAAAATGAACTTTTCCCAACCCTTACATAATAGATGTCTATATCCCTCATAAATGTCAAGGTATTACAGGTAAGCTGTCCAGCAATAAACATTTCTGATGATTTGTAGCACCTGACATTCAAATAATATCTAAGTCTTTCCCAATCACATGTAAAGAATTGAAATGTCACAGGAAAATTTCAATAGAAATTTAGTGAGAAGACAAGGAAGCAATGCAAATGTTTAGTTTAGAAATGCTCTTTGCCTCTTTCAGTTAAATTGTGTGCATTATTGGCATGACAGAACATACACTATATTGCCAAAAGTTTTGGGACATCTGCTTTGACATCTGCCACATGAACTTTAATGACATCCCATTCTTAATCCGTAGGGTTTAATATGGAGTCGGCCCACCCTTTGCAGCTCTAACAGCTTCAGCTCTTCTGGGAAGGCTTTCCACAAGGTTTAGGAGTGTGTTTATGGGAATCTTTGACCATTCTTCTTGAAGCGCATTTGTGAGGTCAGGCACTGATGTTGGACGAGAAGGCCTGGCACGCAGCCTCCGCTCTAATTCATCCCAAAGGTGTTCTATCAGGTTGAGGTCAGGACTCAGGGTCAGGACTGTGCAGGCCAGTCAAGTTCCTCCACACCAAACTCGCTCATCCATGTCTTTATGGACCGACGCTTTGTGCACTGGTGCACAGTCATGTTAGAACAGGAAGGGGCCGTCCCCCAAACTGTTCCCACAATGTTGGGAGCATGAAATTGTCCAAAATGTCTTGGTATGCTGAAGCATTAAGAGTTCCTTTCACTGGAACTAAGGGCCCAAACCCTGAACAACAATGCCACACCATAATCCCCCCTCCACCAAACTTTACATTTGGCACAATGCAGTCAGGCAAGTACCGTTCTCCTGGCAACCGCCAAACCCAGACTCGTCCATGGTATTGGCAGACAAAGACACGTGATTGATCACTCCAGAGAACACATCTCCACTGCTCTAGAGTCCAGTGGCGGCGTGCTTTACTCCACTGCATCCCACGCTTTTTATTGCACTTGGTGAGGTAAGGCTTGGATGAGCTGCTTGGCCATGGAAACCCATTCCATGAAGCGCTCTACACACTGTTCTTGAGCTCATCTGAAGGCCACAGAAGTTGTGGAGGTCTGTAGCTATTGACTCTGCAGAAAGTTGGTGACTTCTGCGCACTGTGACCCTCAGCATGCGCTGACCCCGCTCTGTGATTTTACGTGGCCTACCACTTCATGGCTGAGTTGCTGTTGTTCTCAATTGCTTCCACTTTGTTACAATCCCACTAACAGTTGAGCGTGGATTATTTAGTAGTGAGGAAATTTCAGGAATGGACTTATTGCACAGGTGGCAACCTATCACGGTACCACGCTTGAGTTCACTGAGCTCCTGAGAGCGAGCCATTCTTTCACAAATGTGTGTAGAAGCGTCTGCATGCCTAGTGCTTGATTTATACACCTGTGGCCATGAAGTGATTGGAATTCAATGATTTGGAGGGGTGTCCAAAATACTTTTGGCAAAATATAGTGTCTTTATTTAGGCTGCCAATGCATTTTAATTTTGAAATGGTTAGGCTTAGGTCTGAATACAGTCTGAAATTCTGAGACCACCGGAGAAAAAGCATCTGTTGCATTCTCTTTTTAATTATACAAATGTATACACTTAATTTATTAAGTGTGCAAAGTGCAAATGGTGAAAATAAATAATACTTATAAAGGAAAATAATGTGCAATATATAAATAATAAATTATATAAAATAAATTTAATTTAATTAAACAAGTAATATTAATACTAAAATAATATTATTTTGTAAAATAAAATATTAAAGTATAAAATATAGAAAACTTAAAAGTAGAAGTCAGTGAGCTCTCTCTCTCCTTTGCTGTCTTTTAACACGGAGGTGTTTGTTTGACATCAATAACAAATCTCACCTGATAGGCACTGTAATCCAACACAAATCTGCATTTATCGGCCCGTAACGCTGTCAGGTTTTATCGAGCAGAATTAATTTGGAAAGTTGACAGAGCTGTCAATAAATCTGACAGCTGTGGACAGGAAACCTGACGGAGAACTGCCAGATTTAGCTCGACTGAGCTCGTCACGCTGATGATTTACATTCTCTGCGGCGTAATATAGGGATGTTCTGCTGGTCGGTGTGTTATTGTGAGGTTTGATTAGGGGATATGTGACGCCATCTGTAGTAATATCATATTTTAGAGCGTCAGCGTCGACTGCAATGACAAGTCTAAGTGTTTTGAGCCTCTCATGGTTATGTATTTATATATGTTGGATGCATCACATCAAAACTGCATCATCAGGATTTACGCCGTGCTGTGATCAGCGTTTGCTTTGCTGTCCAGCAGTTAGTGTGAAAAAAGAAAAGGTGTGTGTGTGTGTGTGTGTGTGTGTGTGTGTGTGTGTGTGTGTGTGTGTGTGTGTGTGTGTGTGTGTGTGTGTGTGTGTAGTTGAGAGACGCTTGTTTAGCACTTTATTAATCATTTTAAATTCACAACAGCTAAAAGTTTAGCTTTATACGTTTATAAATTAATTAATTAATAATAAATGAATTAGGAAAATTGACAACATTACCCTTTATTCAAATATTATTTAAAAAAAATAAACTTTTTGGCCAGGCTGTATATATATTCACAGATTTCCATATGCAAATAAGTTTGGAAAACTTAAAGCTGAAATGGGGACTTAATGCATATAAAAAAATCTAAACTTGATAAACCCTTCTTATAATGGATTTAGTGGAAGCTGAATTTTTTTTTTTTTTTTTTTTTTTTTTTTTTTTTAAGATCATAAATTTGCTGGCTGAATGACAGAGCATGAAGGAGGGAGAGAAGATAGGTGTCAAAAAGTGTGAACTTACATGACTGCAGTTGCAGCTAAGCACAGCCGGTCAGGTTGGGAGACAGTGGTAGGAGTAAGGGATGAACTGCTAGCAAATGGTTGTCCTCATCAGCAGGCTCCTGGAAGAGCCAGACTTGTTAAAAATCTGCCCTCTTTGTCGGAAGCCCGGGGGGATCCTTCCGGAAAGCGCTACAAGCCAGCAGGCTAATGTCTGCCACCATTACTGAGCCACAGTGAAGGAGACACAAGAGAGGGAGTATATGTGTGTGTGTGTCTGTGTGAGAGAGACAGCAGAGTGTATTTAATGGCCCATGGCTCAGAGAACGTCAACTATAGCCTTATGAATAATGGGGTGTTGTTGACGATGCAAAATTGTGCAGGGGAAGATGCTATGCATCACATTAGACCTCACAAACAAGCTCAAACTCATACATAAACGTACTAACACAATTATATTTACACCTACAGTGAATTGGTACTAAATAAAGAGATAATGATGCTAAATGTTTAGGCATATTTGACTAAGTATTGAATTTAGGCATATGTACCGCCTTCAACGAAAAGTAGCATTCAATGCTCATTAATTATTCCATTCTGATCTCATATTTAATCACATTTAAAGGGATTTTTCCGATGAGACATTACGCAATAAGACCAGGAACATAGAGTGTGGAAGCGCATTTACGACTCTGATTAAAATGATATGTGTTAAGTGAAGACATTTTTTTAAAAAGAGATATAAAGTCACAATTGGGAGATATAAAGCTACAATTGCAGTTACAATTGTCATATTTAAAGTCACAGAAGCCACAATTACAAGAACTAAAGTCACAGATGTGAGGTTTAACACTAGAACCGCTGTATACCTAAAACCACCAGCGGGTAAAATTTACCCATACGGATTATTACTGTTTTGATACGGCTAAAAAACTTAATATGTCACTGTATTATGCCACTGTCTTCACAAAGTCATGTATAGAGTCATGAAATGATTTGAAATGAAATGAATATGACAATTTTTAATAACGGGGATTGTAAATAACACAATTTTAGTAAAAGTCAGTGACTGGGAGAATTTTATTAAAAATCTGTTATGTAGATTTGAAAAACAGCCATGGGTAAATTACCTATATTTGGGAGATATAAGGCCACAATTACAAGAAATAAAGTTACAATTGTCATATTTAAAGTCACAGATGAGAGATATAAAGTTAAACTCAAAAAAAAATTCAAAGGCAATCATTGTACTTACAAACCCGATTCCAAAAAAGTTGGGACGCTGTACAAATTGTGAATAAAAAAGGAATGCAATAATTTATATATCTCATAAACTTATATTTTATTCACAATAGAATATAGATAACATATCAAATGTTGAAAGTGAGACATTTTGAAATGTCATGCCAAATATTGGCTCATTTTGGATTTCATGAGAGCTACACATTCCAGAAAAGTTGGGACAGGGAGCAATAAGAGGCCGGAAAAGTTAAATGTGCATATAAGGAACAGCTGGAGGACCAATTTGCAACTTATTAGGTCAACTGGCAACATGATTGGGTATAAAAAGAGCCTCTCAGAGTGGCAGTGTCTCTCAGAAGTCAAGATGGGCAGAGGATCACCAATTCCCCCAATGCTGCGGCCAAAAATACTGGAGCAATATCAGAAAGGAGTTTCTCAGAGAAAAACTGCAAAGAGTTTGAAGTTATCATCATCTACAGTGCATAATATCGTCCAAAGATATTAACAATTGGAACAATCTCTGTGCGTAAGGGTCAAGGCCGGAAAACCATACTGGATGCCCGTGATCTCCGGCCCTTAGACGGCACTGCATCACATACAGGAATGCTACTGTAATGGAAATCACAACATGGGCTCAGGAATACTTCCAGAAAACATTGTCATGAACACAATCCACCGTGCCATTCGCCGTTTCCGGCTAAAACTCTATAGGTCAAAAAAGAAGCCATATCTAAACATGATCCAGAAGCGCAGGCGTTTTCTCTGGGCCAAGGCTCATTTAAAATGGACTGTGGCAAAGTGGAAAACTGTTCTGTGGTCAGACCAATCAACATTTGAAGTTCTTTTTGGAAAACTGGGACGCCATGTCATCCGGACTAAAGAGGACAAGGACAACCCAAGTTGTTGTCAGCGCTCAGTTCAGAAGCCTGCATCTCTGATGGGATGGGGTTCATGAGTGCGTGTGGCATGGGCAGCTTACACATCTGGAAAGGCACCATCAATGCTGAAAGGTGTATCCAAGTTCTAGAACAACATATGCTCCCATCCAGACGTCGTCTCTTTCAGGGAAGACCTTGCATTTTCCAACATGACAATGCCAGACCACACACTGCATCAATTACAACATCATGGCTGCGTAGAAGAAGGATCCGGGGACTGAAATGGCCAGCCTGCAGTCCAGATCTTTCACCCATAGAAAACATTTGAGCATCATAAAGAGGAAGATGCCACAAAGAAGACCTAAGACAGTTGAGCAACTAGAAGCCTGTATTAGACAAGAATGGGACAACATTCCTATTCCTAAACTTGAGCAACTTGTCTCCTCAGTCCCCAGACATTTGCAGACTGTTAGAAAAAGAAGAGGGGATGCCACACAGTGGGAAACATGGCCTTGTCCCAACTTTTTTGAGATGTGTTGATGCCATGAAATTTACAATAAAAAAAAAAAAAAAACCAATTACAACTTCAGCATACAACTTATTTTTCCCTTAAAATTACACATTTTCTCAGTTTAAGCATTTGATGTCATCTATGTTGCATTCTGTTTTTATTCACAATTTGTACAGTGTCCCAACTTTTTTGGAATCGGGTTTGTATTTTAGGAAGGTAACGAATTGTAATTCAGTAAAAATATGAACTCGGAACCATATGACATCTAAAGATGGTTGAGCAATAAATCTGGGCTTAATCATAAAGAGGGGACTGACATGTTAGTGTTGTGCGGTCACTAAATCTTCCATATGCAAACTTTACATTTTATGACACATGTACCAGTACATTGTAATAATGATCAATTTTATTTATCAGCAGTGTATCATTTTGTGGTGGGGTCAGTGAAAATGTTAGCATTCTGATCTACAGCGAAAAAGTAGCCATGAGCCCTTTAAATGTCTTGACATTTCCTCCAATGGGAGGCATTACCCTGTAGTATACAAATTTTACAACTCCTCATTCTTTCTACTCACTATCAGTTTTTGTTTCAGAAAGCCTGACTCATTCTCTTCAGTCCTCGTAAAATCAGAGCCTGGGTGTTCTCATTATGAACGCTGATGCACAGCCAAAGGAAGGGAGAGATGAATGATCCTCTAGTATTCTGCCGCACGCTCAAGACGAGGCTGACTCACTTCACTTCGACTGCTGTTTTGTCAGCTTTTACTCAGCGGTCGGACTGAGATAAGGACTTTAAGAGGTCCATTTGCTCAGTTGTGTGGTTAATTAGATGGTGGTTTACTGCAGATATATGTTTATGGAGCAATCAGGCATGGATGACACACCATACTACATCACAATGCCGAGATTAGCATCTTAGAGAAGCGTCTAGAAGAGCCCGTTTGCTCTGTGTCATCATGGGCATGTTTTATACATAATCCATACATCAATAGTCAACATGAAACAACATTCACAGTGCATTTGGCTTGGTTTAGGATTAGTTCACTTCAAAATGAAAATGTCCTGATAATTTTCTCACCCCCATGCCATTCAAGATGTTCATGTCTTTCTTTCTTGAGTCGAAAAGAAATTAGGTTGAGGAAAACATTCCAGGATTTTTCTCCACATAATGGACTTCAATGGGAACCAACGGTTGAAGGTCCGAATCACTGCAGTTTCAAAGGAAGGGCTTCAGAGGTTCTGCACGATCCCAGATGAGGAATGGGGTCTTATCTAGCCAAACCATTGGAAGAATTGAGTTATCTTTTGCGTTTGAACGAACAATAACACAGAATTATGCCAAAATGTTTTGTTGAGTATTCGCATAAGAGCAGTCTTAAATGAGTTAAATAACGTCTTAAATTAACGTAAAGATTTGAGAGAAAATTAGATGCGCGTGACAGCGTCAGATCTGTGTCATGTTTGTTAGATCTCATACTGCATTCACACGGGGCGTCAGCGTTACCTCTTCTCATTTACTTTGAATGGGTGACGTCATGCGTTGCCGAACTGAATTGTGGGTTCCGTCGCATTGCAAGCGGCAGAAGTTGAAGATTTCTCAACTTTTCAAGCACCAATGCAGGCGTCATCCAATCAGATTGCCCTATGCAAATACCCTAGAGCAGACGCTAGCCAAGTGCATTCATGCAACCCTAGAGCAGACGTGTGATTGGCTGTCGCATCAGCACCAAGCTTCAGCCACACCCTCCGTCAAGCGCCGACGCCCCGTGTGAATACATTGTTAAAGTGACAGCAGCACTAATAATGTCTGTCATTAATGTTCATCACAGAACAAAGGGAACAGAGAAATTGTAGCTTTAATAAGGATTAATCTCTATTTAATTTATGCTGTTAAGACTGTAAAGTGTTTGATAACTTTATTTAATTTCTATATATTGATTTTATATAATGGCCACAGGTAAATATGACATGTGATGGGTTTGTGTGAGGATTGATTTCAGCTGTCTTAAATTAAAACTTATTTTTTAAAGCCTAATAAATGTGGAAATTGATCACTTTTAATTATACTGTAATGTTGAATGTCTATCATTAATGTTTCAGTGTCAGTATTAGTATCAGTGACCCTGGCCTTCATTCATAAAAATATGCGATTACAACCTTTAAAATATACTGTCTTTAAGTTGTTTCTGCATTCATTTGGAGAGTAAATGTGAAATTATTACAATATAAAAAAATTAAACACTCAGATGTTTTTAATCACTTTAATTAATTACAGGAAAAATGTGATTGATTAGTTACATTTTTTATATATATATATATATATACACACTCACCTAAAGGATTATTAGGAACACCATACTAATACTGTGTTTGACCCCCTTTCGCCTTCAGAACTGCCTTAATTCTACGTGGCATTGATTCAACAAGGTGCTGAAAGCATTCTTTAGAAATGTTGGCCCATATTGATAGGATAGCATTTTGCAGTTGATGGAGATTTGTGGGATGCACATCCAGGGCTCCCGTTCCACCACATCCCAAAGATGCTCTATTGGGTTGAGATCTGGTGACAGTGGGGGCCATTTTAGTACAGTGAACTCATTGTCATGTTCAAGAAACCAATTTGAAATGATTCGAGCTTTGTGACAGTGCATTATCCTGCTGGAAGTAGCCATCAGAGAATGGGTACATGGTGGTCATAAAGGGATGGACATGGTCAGAAACAATGCTCAGGTAGGCCGTGGCATTTAAACGATGCCCAATTGGCACTAAGGGGCCTAAAGTGTGCCAAGAAAACATCCCCCACACCATTACACCACCACCACCAGCCTGCACAGTGGTAACAAGGCATGATGGATCCATGTTCTCATTCTGTTTACGCCAAATTCTGACTCTACCATCTGAATGTCTCAACAGAAATCGAGACTCATCAGACCAAGCAACTTTTTTCCAGTCTTCAACTGTCCAATTTTGGTGAGCTTGTGCAAATTGTAGCTTCTTTTTCCTGTTTGTAGTGGAGATGAGTGGTACCGGGTGGGGTCTTCTGCTGTTGTAGCCCATCCGCCTCAAGGTTGTGCATGTTGTGGCTTCACAAATGCTTTGCTGCATACCTCGGTTGTAACGATTATTTCAGTCAAAGTTGCTCTTCTATCAGCTTGAATCAGTCGGCCCATTCTCCTCTGACCTCTAGCATCAACAAGGCATTTTGGCCCACAGGACTGCCGCATACTGGATGTTTTTCCCTTTTCACACCATTCTTTGTAAACCCTAGAAATGGTTGTGTGTGAAAATCCCAGTAACTGAGCAGATTGTGAAATACTCAGACCAGCCCGTCTGGCACCAACAACCATGCCACGCTCAAAATTGCTTAAATCACCTTTCTTTCCCATTCTGACATTCAGTTTGGAGTTCAGGAGATTGTCTTGACCAGGACCACACCCCTAAATGCATTGAAGCAACTGCCATGTGATTGGTTGATTAGATAATTGCATTCATGAGAAATTTAACAGGTGTTCCTAATAATCCTTTAGATGAGTGTGTGTGTGTGTGTGTGTATATATATATATATATCGCACAAATTAGTTAAATATTTCTGAATATTCAGTGAGAAATTATGTGGAGCAGGCATTGATTTTATGTGTCGTGATTTCTTTGGATGTTTTGGGTGAAACAGGTTAGGTTAATATTATTTTTCCCTTTGGTTACATCAGCAGAATAGAAAAGCCATTTCAGGGTGGCGAAAGTTATTACATTTTGATGAAAGATTATGAAAACAAATAAAAAAAAAAAAAATTTCAGAATAATATGTGGTGATAAATCGTGCACAATAACACCAGTAACATTTCTTAAAGCAAAAGGTGGATCAATTTTGATGGGCTTTTAGAAATATATATGAGACATGTTACAGACGCATTAATGGTAATATATCAATTATCTGACGATAAGACATGAACCCAGGAGTGTTTTACTTTAGGAGAGTGATGATATTGTCAGATGTAGGAGAACGGATTGGTTGTTCTTGAGCAGCAGTGTGAGCAAAGCTCCATCTGTATCTCTCTCTCTCCACCCGTCGACGTCTGTATTAACTCTCGACTCCCTCCTGTGTGTATAGGAGCAGGCAGTGTTTAATGGCGTTAGCAGGCAGGAGTGAGCGTAATTGTGCCGCCTCTAAATTTATAGAGGCTGACAAGTCGTGGCAGGGGCTGCTGGGTAATCTCTGTATAATTGAGAGTAGAGGTCACCAGTGGGAAACGTCAGTGCCCCGCCAAATCCCACGGGCCTTTGTGTGTCTGTAACTACTATGATACAGTGTTTGCAATAGTGTTCACTTTACACATTACAGTAATAGCACTAAAATGCTATCTGGACTTATTATACAAAAAAAATCTATGTTTTTATATAAAGCAGGGGTCAAAAACCTTTGACATGAAGGGCATGTTTGTTATTAACCTCTCTCTAGTGTATATTAGGGCTCAACACGTATGAGTTTTAGCCTCCTGTGTTACTAAATGGTGTGTTTTTGTATTCAAAAAATGCAGAAAGTTTGATGTGATGGGTAGGGTTAGTGTAAGGGGAGAGAATATACTGTTTGTACAGTATAAAAACCATTACGCCTATGGAGAGGCCCTGTAAAGTGTGTGTGTGTGTGTGTCTGTGTGCGTGTGTGTGTCCTGGTAAACCCTGGCAATATCTGAAAACCGTGTGGGGACATCTTTTTTGGTCCCCATGAGGAAAACAGTAGGGCTGGGTAAAAAAGTTTTTTGATTTTAATCGATTCTCAATTTTACAAACCAATATCGATTCTTAAATCCCAAGAATCGATTAGTCATCGTGTTTTCAGTTGATGAATAAACTGAACATTGTAGCACGCCTCCTATCTTTGTTACTTTTGATACGAAACAAAGTCTCAGATTGCAAATTATGACTATTTTATTACGAAATTAAAAAAAATAAACTGTTTTTGGTGCCGTTTAATGTGGCATGACAGATCAATGTAGCGCCTCAGTTCAACAGAAGCGGCGGCGCTGATCATCTCCTCCACTTTAAAGGGGTCATGAATTGAGAAATCAACTTTTCATTCAGCCTTTGATATATAAAAGTTCATTGTGACGTAAGAATAAGACCGTTTCGGAGCTGAAAACGTCTCAGAATGTGCCAGGCTGTGATGTCAGAGTGTGGTGAAACGCCGCCTCAACAGAAGAAGAAGAACGCCTGATTCTGTAGCCCCGCCCACCGACTCGTGCCACTGACACGTAACAGGCCTACATAGAGCTAAACCGGATCCAACTTCTAAACAATAAACATGCCGCATAAGCTTCATTCAGATTTCAATATTATGAATGCATAGATGAAGTTTATTTTTAACGAATATCCAGCTCACGTGGGGAAGACATTGCACGTTCTTTCATTTCTGATCACAGATTTGTTTGTGAACAAGAGACTGGATTTGCAGACAGGATGAGATTACATGAATGAATGAATCAACACACTTATGAGTAAAAAATGTTTTTTATATGTGATAGTATTGCATTGTTACATAAGGTTTGCTATCTACTGATTATGTGTACGTGTCTAACTGAACATACCTGAGCACGCTGTCACAGGCTGGAGAAACCTTTATTTGAGGCGTTGTTGGTTCATTGTCCTGCGATTCGGGATCAGACTCGGACAGCTATGGGCCAGGGCACACAAAGCCCTACGTCCCAGGGCTATGTGTTTTCCAGTCGGGCTACCAAAATGTATTACCGGCCTGCCGACGGGCTATCATCATACACTATATTGCCAAAACAAATGTTGACACGCTTTCTAAATAACACATTTGGCTGTTTCAGCTGAATAACAGGTGCATAAAATCAATCATTCAGCCACAACATGTCTGCAGATAAAATGTTCAGCAGAATGCCTCACCATCATAGGACTCCACCAGTAAAACGATTTACTGAGCCCAGAACTGAACCCCAACACCCAACAACTGAATGCTCCATTTTATCTTCAACAAGCACATGTGGATGTGGTGTTTGACTGTCCACATACTCTGGCCATGTTTTGTGTGTGATGGAATGACATTTACCACAGTTTGAATGCAAAAACAAAATAATTGGTGAATTTTTTAAGATGCCACTGCATCTACCGATTTGACGTCGACTCAGCCCTCCAGAGTGTGTGGCGGTGTTGAAATTGCAGGTGTGCCGTTGTCACGCTACCACAGTCTCACAGATGAAACAGGTGTGAGTCGTCCCAGACAAGCAGTCAGCCCGGCACCAGTCGCCATCCTGTCAGAGCAGACCCCTTCAAATGGAGCTGTCACTTTATCACTTTGAAGGAGAGCGAGCGAGAGGATGGAGAGAGAGACGGCAAGTCCACCTGTCAAACCCGAGCATTGCCATCTCTACAGTGAAGCGCTGCTGATGAGCTGGAAATACTCCGTGCGTAAGGCTTGTGTTTTGACGCTGTGGAAAGAGAGAGAGAGATATCTTGCACGTTTCCTTGGGTCAGGCGAGATGAATTCTGGGACAGATGGAACAAAGTCTTTCTGTGGCTTTCATCATTTGCAGCCAGACAATTGTCTGTTCATAAATAGACTGCAACAGTGACTGCCCACTTTTTCAGCAGCCTTGATATTTTTCCCATTCATTTTCTCCAAAGGCTTTTAAAAGATTCTTCAATAAACACTTCTAAGCCTTGAGCCAAACTTTCACTGAAAAAAAAAAAAAAAAAAAACCTTTAAATGTATGGTTAAAAAAAAAAAAAAAAAAAAGCAGCTGTTGTTGCCAAAACTTTATCTTAGAAAAAGACCTATTATGCTGTGTTACATGTTCCACTTTCTTTAGTGTGTAATGCTGCAGTTTGAGCATGAAAAAGCTCTGCAAAGTCTCTGAACTCCCTGAAACGCCTCCACTGTAGTCTTGAGTTTTCTTCCAGGAACCAACACAGCACAATATTCCTCATTTAAATAATTCATACGCAGAATAAAGGGGCGGGGCCTTGTTGAGTGAGTTAGTAGTGTGTTGAAACTGGTGGTTATGGTAAGGGGCGGGACATTTCCCAAACACACTCGAAGAGCTTGACCAATCACAGCACACTACTCCAGCTGACTAATCAGAGCACATTGTGCTTTTCAGAAGGAGGGGCTTCTTAGACACAGGAACTAAACAGCGACGTAACTCACTGCTTAACTACCATAATATAATGCATCGTAGAAGAAATCAACTAGCTAGTCACAAATGTTTCCCGAAACCGTATTGTCGCAAATCTGTCGTTCAACCACATTGATTGATGATGTCACGCAGGTGGTGGAGTAATAACTGCTTTTAATTAATTATTTTGAGATCGAATTCATGCTAGATTTTTTACTATTAATTATGGACATGGCATCTGAGAACTAATTCTTATTTTTCCCAGTTATTTTGCTTTATTTCCAGATTCAAATAGGCTCGTTCTTGCGCACTCGTCAAAAACAATGCTTTAAATCTCTTGACAAACTTAAATGACATAAATTACATTTGTATGTATTTGAAATAAAAGATATAGATTGTACAACATTTTTACTAAAGCTTGCTTGTTTTGCCCAAGATAAGGACTTATTATTTATGTCATGCAATCAAGAAACTCTAACCACAGGTCGAGAGCTGTCGTTGCAACCACACAAGTTTGCGATGCTGTTCGCGAATGTTTGTTGGAACTATGGTTTCAGGAAACACCGACTGGTCGAACTATGTTGACATCGACGGAACTTGCGACCATAGTTGGCTAACGTTGCTTTTGGGCTGACAACCACCTTAACTGACAACCACCTTAAAATCACAAGTGGAAAAGAAATATCATTAATTTAGTGCATCACCAGGAATTAAAAGTGAAGTGTGTAATTTCTGCGCAACTAGCATCATATATAATTAGTGCTGTCATAGTAGCGATTAATCGCATCCAAAATAAAAGTTTGTGTTTACATAATATATGTGTGTACTGTGTATAATTATGTATATTTGAATACAAATATATATATCTGCATGTGTATATATAATTTACATGTGAAAATATATACATGCATTGTGTGCATTTATATATACATAATAATTATACACAGTACACACACAAACTTTTATTTTGGATGCAGTTAATCGCAATTAATCGTTTGACAGCACTCATTTTAACAGTGAAAACATAAAACACTTCACCTTTAAAAGTTGAAGTCACACTAGCTGTGTCCATCCACCTATTTTTATGTGCATTTTGGGATATCGCCCAAAAAAAAATGCTGGATGGAAACATCAAATGTGCATGCATTCCAAAAATGTGCATAAAAAATGTACATGTTCAATTGAGTCAGATAAACATTTTATCCGATAAGAAAACATGCACATAAACTATGATGGAAACACATTTATCAAATAATTTCCTTGATGCATCAAAAAAGTAATTTGACTTTGCGTGATGGGACGGCATAACTGGACTAGCCATTGGACTGATCTCGTTACACAGCATCTGAAATGTTGTTTTGGTCATTTTAAAATGCTGAAACACTTTGTCGTCAAAGTGGTTTGGTACAATTACCAGAACTGAGACTGTGTTCCCAAACAGCAGCATCCAAAAGCAAAATAACATGATTTATTTCTCTGAGGTGCAAGTAATTTATTATATATGAAAATTGGTTTTTCCTACTGCAGCAACTTCCATTTTTTTTAAATTTATATTAAGCACCAGTTTACCAGGAAGTGACGATTTTGTTCTCTTCAGCTCACTGGACTGGATGGAAGCCGTGCTTTATTCGCAAATGTTTTATGCAATATTCCCATTTTGCGCATTATTCGCAACTTTGGATGGAAACATAGCTACTGGCTTACAGGAGGATAAACCATTCAACCATCTAACAAGCTCATGGAGGGTCTAAAAGGTCATTAAAATCAGTTTAAAAACGTTACTTCCTGAAACCGTCGGCTGAGGCCTGTTATCCTGAACTGTCTACTCAGGCAAATGTTAGAAATATACCCACCTCTGTATTTTCGGATGTATGTAACTAAACCGCATTGACTGTTTTTGAGAATGCACATCAGATATGACGAGCTTTCACAGACCACATGCAGACATCAGGTGGTATCATGTACGCTGTCAGTAACACAGAAACAGAAATGGAGTGGGAAACGTGATGAAAGCGGTTGAGGTCGGATCAATGTGGTGCGCTGTGGCTAAGGACTTTTACCTGGGCAGGAGGCGACTCTTGAAATCCTAAATGCAGAGAAGAGTATTGATTACTGTTTTCTTTTGGCTGTAATGAGTCTGTACTGATTACTGAACTGAATGCATTTAAAGGAAAGTGAGCACAGCCCTTCGGTCATCTGTATTATAGTCTTTAATTCAGTCAACACGTTTATGTGTTCCTTAGCTAATTATCAGTTCAGTGCTGGAGGCGCATATTTTTTATAAATACATCAAAGACTATTACCATGTGCTAACAAAAAGAACTGTGGTGTATTACCTTTGGGATTATTTCAAAAGAACAAAAAGTATTTCTTTATTTTATTAATTAATTAATTTTATATATATATATATGGGATATATTAGGCAGCAAGTGAACATTTTGTCCTCAAAGCTGATGTGTTAGAAGCAGGAAAAATGGGCAAGCGTAAGGATTTGAGCGAGTTTGTCAAGGGCCAAATTGTGATGGCTAGATGACTGGGTCAGAGCATCTCCAAAACTGCAGCTCTTGTGGGGTGTTCCCGGTCTGCAGTGGTCAGCATCTATCAAAAGTGGTTGGTTGATGTTACTTTGATTAATTTCAGTTAGTCTTAATCTGATTGAAATGGCATCTAATTTTACTAGACGAAAATAGCCAAATTAAATAAACTTGTTTATATTATATTACATTATATTATATTATTATATTATATATTATTATATTTATATAAAAAAAAAAAAAAAGTTGCTGCCTTAAATTAGGTACATTCAACTTGGATGTTTAAGTCATTTCAACTTAAATTACATTAAACTGACAAACAAACAAAAATGATTCTTGTATAAACAAAATTGCATTGTAAAATATGTGTTGTCATTACTTATTGATCATATAATTATTTACAGTGTACCATTATGAATATTATTAAATATTATCTATGATATAACTCACATAAGAACTTGGTGTATATTATACATTTATATACAGTAATGGACATATAAGTAAATTTGTCAAAATGACCATTCATTTCCAACAATTACACACTGCCTGTTTGCTATCACGACTCAAATTCTCAGATGACCTCTGAATATATTTGACTGGAGACGGAAATGTGGAGACATGGTGTTGCAAATGAGTCGGACCAGTATGCGCTCTGATTGGATCAATACAGTAATTAGAGCAGAGGCGAGTCGCTCAAGGCAGGGCCGGTGAAGGAGTCCTTTCTGCCCTCACAGGAATTCTCCACAAACACTCTGATGTCCTCTCTGAAGGTGTGCATGCGCATGTTCAGGCATGTCGCCCTGAGAGCCCTTGTGCCGTTTTGTGTCTCCGCGATTTGTTAGGTGGCAGTCTCAGACATGTAGCTGGATGAGCGGCGAGAGGACAGGTCGGAGAGTTAGATCCTACTCTCAGGAGAGGGCAAAAAGATCACCTGGAATCCATCAGCGCCTCTACCATGATTTAGCTCTAACAGAAAGCGCTGCTGTTTAGGATAGGCTTTGATTTCAATTATAGTTAACAAATAACCTGAGAAAATGCATCCAACCAATAATATGAAAGATCAGTAGACACATTGGTTAGTTTACATGCCAAGAGTTCAAAAGAGCATCCATTCTATTTATTTCTTTATTTTATTTTTTGAGAGAGAGCATTTTTTTTTTTTTTTTTTTTTTTAGAGCATCCTCTCCTGGATCAATATTCATGAGGAGTGATACTTAGATTTCAACGTGGGAGGGGCTCTCTGGTGCAACATTGCAGATGCACAAAAACAAACGACAAAATATGTTTATTTCATTACGGGCGCTGCTGAGCTTAGAACAGAAAAACAATTAACATGGTAGAGTTTTATCACTCGTCACTTCATAAATTAAACCAAATATTCAGAAATTTTATATATTAAATTGTTAAAGTCACCATGAAATCAAAATTGACACTTCTTATTTTTATATGGAATATTGCAGTATTTATTATGAGTGATTTATCCGTGCACATATATACATGCACGGATAAATCACTCATTATATATATATATATATACCACGTAATCTTGAATCAGAATAACTTCCCCTCCCTCTTGCAGTGACATCTCTTCTCTGATGATGTGGGCGGGGCAACCTGTCACTCACATGAGATCCACCAATAGCAAACCACAACCACCCAATCAATTCCCCACAGACAAAATCAAGTCCCGCCCTATATTTGTTCTTGTTCCAGAAGCCGTTTTGCTCGTCACAATAGGGAAAAAAATACTATCACAACTTCCATTTCATGCTGATTTAATATATTATTATATTATCAATAAGAATAGCATTATATAGTGTAAATAATTTACAATTATTTAATGAAAATGACCCCATGATTTACTCACCCTCAAGTCATCCTAGGTGTATATGACATCGGAGTTATATGAAATAATATCCTGGCTCTTCCAAGCTTTATAATGGGAGTGAATGGTACCTTAGATTTTGAAGTCCAAAAAAAGCGCATCCATCCATCCATCATAAAATGCTCCAGGGGGTTAATAAAGGCCTTCTGCGTCGTTGGGTCAGAGGTCACTTTTCCACCGGAACTCGACTCACGTATGGCCATTACCAGAAGCTAGTGATTATACTTTATAAAGTTATAAATATGGATATTTTCTTACAAAAACACATGGCTTTGCTTCAGAAGGCCTTTATGAAGACCCTGGAGCTGTACGGATTACTTTTATGATGGATGGATGCACTTCTTTGGGGCTTCAAAATATCAGGTGCCATTCACTCCCATTATAAATAAAGAGCTGGGTGAACAAACCTTTTAATTCATGTTAGAACTTAATGTTGTACAAATGTGTATATGCTCCGCTTGTCATTTCCTGACAGGAGAGGAGACAATGATCACCAGGAATCCATCAGCACGTCTCCAGGAGATTTAGCAAACAGAAAGAGCTGTTTAGATGTGCTTTGATTGCAATTCTCAAATAACCGGAGAAAATGCGCATGCACATACTCACGCATGTGTGCCAATACACACACACACACACACACACTATATTAGGGCATCACCTCAGAGCCTCTGTTGGTAGGAGCTAAACAAACAGGCGGTGTCGTATCACCGGTGTCAGCCCCTTTAGAGGTCAGAGGTCAATGACTGAGTGACAGGTGTGTGCTCGGGGAGGCTGAGAGAAAGATTACTGCTCCCACGTCAGAAAAAAAACGAAGCGAAATCCATCGCAAGCAGCAATCCAGCATTGATTGTTGAGAATTTATAGTTTGAACTCTGAAACTGCAGCATAGACGGATGTCAAGAGCTAAACATTTCATATTTTTCCAACAAAGCTGCATTTAGGAGAATTAATGATAAAACCAGGTTACGGTTGTATTTTACGTAGTCCAAAATATTGGCATGAAGTCTGCTCTGCTTTCCAGCTTATTCTAGCCACTTAGTGTGTGTGTTCACACTAGGGCTTTTCCAGTCATTTTTCCTTAACAAAATAAATATCTTTTAATTTCATTTACGTCTTTGGTCTGTGTTGCATTCATATTTCAGTCGAACCGTAACCAGAGTTGGTTTAGAAGCAGACTGAGACCCATCGGCTGCGTTTACACTGCAAGAGCAGGGCAGGCTGCAATATTAATAATATGAGATGTTTTGTCTCTTAGAAATGGACATTTGACACTAGCTTGAGTTTGGATGCAGATGTAAATTTATGCTCAATAACAAAAACAGTAATATCTGTAAAAAATTGTAACCTCAGTTTAATATGGTAAAATTGAAATATTCTGACTGTTTAGAGTTTTGTTAAAATTAACCATTGGTCTTCCATGCATTTAGATTACGATAACAAAGACTGTACCACCTGCGCCAGCTGAGGAAATTCAGGGCTTCACCAGCTATCCTGAAAACTTTCTATTTAGGGGCAATAGAAAGTGTATTAACTCAGTGCATCACAGCGTGGTATGGGAACAGCACCAGTCATGACCGCAAAGCCCTGCAAAGAGTAGTGCGCTTATCCGAGCGTATCTCAGGGTCAGCTCTCCCGTCTCTGCAGGACGTCTACACCAAACGCTGCAAAGGTAGAGCTACTAAGATCATCAAGGACTCTAATCACCCTGCAAACCCTCACTTCACGCTGCTGCCATCTGGTAAGCGCTTCCGAAGCCTGATGGCCAAAACTGAGATATATATATATAGTACTTTTTTATTCTATTTCTATTATAATTTCCTCCTTGTGTTTTTAACTGAATTTGCACTGTCCATGGAGCGGACCTGTTTACATTTCACTGCCGGTTGTATATTCTGTATATAACTGTGTATGTGACAAATAAAACTCTTGAATCTTGAATAACCACAGTTAAAACCACACATATAGCATCTCAATAACATGGTAAAATGTAACTGTGGTTTCTATGGTATTTGTATGAAAAACTGTAGCCTCAATACACTTAGGGACAGATTTACTAAGGTTTGCACACGTCAATTTACTGGTGTTTGTGCCATTATTTACCGCCCCAGAAAAGCAAGTCTTAAACCAGATGCTAATTTACGCTGCTCTTGGTAGATTGTGTTGGTCATTATGGAAATGATCTGAGGCGTCTGTGTTCTTTAATGTGCATGTCGTCAGTAGGTCACACGCAGAACTTTCCACTCCCATCGGCGCTTTTATGGGATTGCGCTCTCACGCTAATTTGCCCTGTTAAGTAAATCTGGCCCCTAGAATAAATGCACAAACGCTAAAGCTTAATCACAAAAAATACTGTTATTATATTCCATTACCCCTTTAATAAATGTCTACATTATTAATATAATAAAATGTCATTAATATTCCACATTTCTGCTACAATACCGTGGTGCAGTTAGTGCTACTACAGTAAATCCATGGTAAATGATGGTGATTTGTAGAGTGTAAAGCCTTCTGACTGTATTGTTGCGCACAGTGTTTTTCCTGTTTGTCAACGCTGTTTCATCTGGCTTTAAATCACTGAGACATTCGTGTTCTTTGCCGAATTCAGACGCTTCTGACTGGATCTCCCAGCGCTGTTTAGTGGGTTCAGCGGGTAAACGCCTCTGCCATAGTAAGCTCGCACCGCGCTGCCGTTTGAACTTTGAGCCGAGAGGATAAACGATCCGCGCGATTCAAATGAGTAGAACTGTTCCATTCTACTTTTGGCGCATAAACATTATATTCAGCATTCATTGAACTCTTTATTGTTTTATCGAGGAAAATTATATCGCAATAAATATTGTTTTATTCTTTTATCACACAGCCCTAGTTCACACTTGGCATGTTTGGTTGGATTAAAACGAACCCTGGTGCGATTGCTGTTTGTGTGGTTCATTTCAATAAGTGTGAACGCTGCCATCTGAACCCTGGTGCTTCCAAACAATATGAACGCAACACGGACCAAAGACATCTAAACGAACCAAAAATAGGATGTGATGTCACAAGATGCAACACTAAAAAGACAGAATGCTTAAGCATACCTGTTTTTTCTCATCACAGTCGCGATATTGCCCATCACAGTTCGGTACAAGCGTCAGATCTTTGTTCATGTGTGCAAAAGGAGGAATTCCTGCTGATGTTTTGACTCTACCCATTTTTTAAGCTCTTATACATTTATACATACATTTAAGCATTTGGCAGACGCTTTTATCCAAAGCGTCTTACATTGCGTTCAAAGTACACATTTTTACATTTTTGTCAGTTCTTGCTTTCCCTGGGAATCGAACCCATGACCTTGCTAGCGCCACGCTCTTATTTTTTGAGCTACAGGAAAGCTCTTCACAAGTTCTCAGCTGGTAAAAAAAATACCATCATATGTACGGACATACAATGAGTGCATTTAGCCCAGAACACAGCATTGCTTCGGATGCTTTGTAAGCAAAATAGTCAAACTAAAATTTATTCAGACATCTTCAACATTTTCTCACATTATCACAGTTTATTCGCTATAGTTTAGAAAATGGTAATAAAATATGACAAGAGCTGTGTCATAAATTCATCTTGATAATGTCAGATAACTTTGATAGAAAGGTATAATGGATTATAATCAACCAATCAGCTGTTAGATTTAACTACACAATTAGAGAATACCAATTTAGCTCAATCATTTTGTTCAGTCTGTGGTGTCAAAGGTCACCTTAGCAATTGAAGAAAAACACTTCAGCAAAACATGCTCAGCTCAAAGCGTCTGAATCATTTTGCTCCCAAATTTTTATCAGTTTTATTGGTACTGTATGAAGAATTTCTGGATATAATATGTCACAGTTTGCTTACATAAATGAACTGTAGTGTCCTGTGCCCACTAGTAAAACATGTTATCTTGCTAAAGGTATAACTTAACTAAAGGTGTACCGTTTCTAGGCGTGTTCCCTGAAATATATGTTAGGAGGCTGCTTAAGGTATACCTTCTTAAGTGCGCCGTTAGCAGGTGCTATCCGTGGCGGCGGTGCTGAATTGGTTTATCAATGGCTCAAAAATCGATTCACACTATGCAGGGGTTGTTTAACTGCATTATGTGAGAAAGTGGTGTTCTTTATAATAGAAGCACTTTATATTTTTCAGAAATAGTTGAAATTGCATTTATCAGGACTCGTGAGATCTTATAAATATAATCCAAATTGCAAACTAAATCCAACCGTGGATATTTTACATAATCTTGAAATGATTGTTCGAACCTGCAACCTCTCATGCCCAAACGTATCATGAATCAACACTACACTAACTGGCAGTGTGCCATTTATATTATCATAATATATTTTGCCGGTCTTCATTTACTCCACAAGCAGGGTTAATTGCTCGTATCTCATTATTGATGTAAATCATACATTTCTGTTATTGGATGACCTACTCAATAAAGGCGCAACATGCAAAACATAATCATCATCTACAGCGGAGAAAAAAGACAGAAAGAGGAGAGCGGCAGCAGCTGATTTTCAGGGCTGAGCTCCGTCAAGTTTATCTTGACAAAGTCGGACCAACAAGATCTAAAAGCTGCTGAATTTGCTGTCGTGGCAGGTGAAATTTATTTTGAATGGCAGCTTCTGACATGGTAGCCAGGGGACTAAAGTTTTCACGAATGAAATAGGGCACATAGAAATGGCTCCACGGACGGTTACGTCTTTGATTTAGCACAACTATTCGCTGTATCGCTGCCATAGTTTGACCAAACTCCCCTCCACAATCATTCATTTAAATAGACTCCATAGGCCTAATGGCTTTTGCCAGCTGATATACCTTTGGATAATATAATTAAAAAGATAACAAACATCAGTTTAATGACAATTGTATTCTTTGCATGAAAACCCTTCAATTAGCAGAATTATATTGGTATAGACTGAGATGTAAAGAAACAGGGGTGGCCCCTATCGGAATGAACTGTCGCCAGTGATAAGGTATAGCTAAGAGTGCTCCAGACAAACCTTATGAACAAATGACTTACAGAAGGTATTCTTAACTAAGATTGTTTAGAGAAACACATATTAACGTTAAGGTACACCTTAAGGTATAACTTAAGAATGACGTAGTGTTAAGAAGGTTTCGGGAAATCCAGCCTTGGTCAAGATGATTAGGACTGGTGTATCACTGTGGACCAGCTATGGTTTTCCAGTAGAAAAGCAGCAAAGGAATGAAATGACTTCTCTGTAGTGATGAATGAGTGGTTATGAAAGCATAGACAGTGGAGGAGATTGGAGCGCGGGAGCAGGAAGGATACTATAAGCTCACATCATAACACAGGTAATAATGATGGCAGATACACACCGGTCAAAGCCTCGCCAGCAGCAGGAAACAAGCCGATGAGAGAATGGAGGCGGAGGATGTGTTTGTGGTGGGCGAGAGGCTCTGACAGATTGATTGGCCAGTGATTTGGGTCATTCTCTAACCCTGTCGCCCTGTGGCAGCGGCTGCATTGTCTCGGCCCACTATCACTTTCCCGTTGTCTCAGACTCCCATTATAAAGCATTTGGGATTCATTACAGTGAATTGCGTAAATGAGTTACAGGTGCGGCGGTGGGTGGGGGGGACAATTTACATCCCTCATGCACCACCAGAGCCTCACAAAAAGGGAAAACATTGATGCACCTGATTGTCTTCAATTCACCTCGGAAAAAACACCATCCGTTCACGTAGGAAACACAATCCTCATTATGAGATTTTTTTTGATGCCACAATCCACAAGCAAACAACCATCCGCAATTTAAATGTGAATACACAACCGTTTCTGATAGAATTTAATTAATTTTCTTCTCAAAAGATGAGGAAAAATATGTGGCGTGCGGTAAACAAAAGGCCTTGCTTATGGAAATGAGATTCTTCTTACACATCCAATTCAATCATATTTGTTGTATTGTTCTGTTTACACCTCAATATTCAAGCAGATGCTTTGCAATCTTCAAGATTTGTATCGTATTGTTAAACAGTTTTTTTAGTTTTCATGAAAACAGAGCCGTTCCATTTGGAAGAATTCATGAAAGCATTACGGATCCCAGTCTCAATCTAGAGCCATCAGAATCTCAGCAAGAAGTTTCATGGTCTCTGAACCACCAACCCATATGCAACCTTAATCCATCTGATTATAGAAACCAAAACCTTCTGCTCAATGATTGATTAGCCGGTGTTTGCTTCATGTTTTCTGTGTCCTTTGGTTTCGAAAGCCCCACATTGCTTCTGTCTGCTGTTGTAGAGTTAGTATAGCACGCCTCTGTGCATTGCATTTATGGCCCTATAAACGTCTGGACAGACACTTACCATTTCTGGAACTGTGCTTGGCTGTGAAAAGATCATTCAGTCAGTGTAAAGCACTAAATAAATTACCCTGCATCCTAGCTAACAAATAATTAACCATGCAATTAAAGGGATAGTTCACCCAAAAAATTTAAATCGTCCCATAATTTACTCACTCTCAAGCCATCCTAGGTGCATATGACTTTCTTCCTTCAGCCAAACACAATATCAGTTAATAATGGGAGGTAATGGTGGTTCTGATTTTCAAGTCCAAACAAGTGCATTGTTGTTTAATAGCCTTATTTAAAACTTTATAAACTATAAACACTAGCTCCCGACAGCTGGCCGTACGCATCGATTTACGGCAAAAGAGTAACCCTTGACCTGATACATGACGTATTGACGAACGTAGAGAGCAGAGGATAGAGCAAAACAAAACACCGGTCACATATTAGAAGTCTAAAATGAGAAGTTTTAAAGAGAAATGTGGGAGGAGCTTGAGTTTGCTGCGTCTACTCTCACCTCAGCTTACACTTCTACTACATTGCGTCAGGGGTTACTCTTTTGGCGTAAGTCGACTTGCGCAGGCCGTCTGCAGTTATTTTAGTGTGTACATTTTTAAATATGGTTATTTTTCATACAAAAAACCTTCAGAAGGCCTTTGTTAACCCTTTATTAAAGGGATAGTTCACCCTGAAATGAAAATAGTCATCTTTTACTCACCCTGCTGTTGTTCTAATGCCCTATGTCCTTCTATATTTTTCGGACCTCAAAAGGAAAAATTGTTTTTTTTGTTTTATATGGCACACATCTCACTGTATCATTGCGTGGTACTTTTGTATCCTTTTTGTAAAGTTTTAGCCTGGTCGCCATTCACTGCCATTATATGGAGGAGCGCGTGCAGGACGTTTTTTAAAATTTCTGCTTTTGAGCTCAGAAAAAAGATGAAAACTGGTGAACGATCCCTTTAAATGCACACAAAATGTTTTGCAGTTAGCTTATACTATATGTAAAGGATATTGGATGAGTAAAGGCTGATTTATACTTCTGTGTCGGACCTGTGCCGTAGCCTCTACGCTGTGGGCTACGCGCCGATTTTCATTTATACTTCTGCGTCCTTGTCCGCGTTGACGTGCAGTTGCACATGCAGAAGGGGGCATGTGTACCCCTGAGGGAGGTGTTCTGGCAGACCAATCACAGCGCTTGAGGTCCGCGTAGAATTGACGTGTTGTTTTTGGAGAGGTGCACGTCAGGGTACGTCGTAGGCTATGTGTGCAACACTCAGCCTACGACGTAGCTACGGCGCACACTTGACGCAGAAGTATAAATCGGGCTTAAAGGTGAGGTTTGGGGACAAATCCAGTTGTTTTAATTGGAATCCACACAATTGGGAAACATTTTTTTGCAGTCTAGTTCATGCAATTCATGCTATTCATGCAAATTCATCGCTTCAACCAACAGAAAGCTGGTTGGTGACTTTCTGCATCACTAGACTATTGACACGAGACAATGGACTTTTTTTTTAATGCAAAATTTTGCTGTGACCGCTAAGAGTTGAGCTATACTTTTTGGTTTTCTAGTCATTAGCTATGTTTCCAGATTTATTTTCCACAATATTGCGAATACGATTTGTGTGTAATGTTTCCATCACATGGGTCTAGGAGAACAAAACCGCCACTTCCAAGGAAAAAGAAAAGGATATTATTGCCACTGCAAAATTCATTGTGGCACTTTTATTAAATATAATAAATGAGTTGCAGTTTCGAGGGCACGTACAAAGTTTTATGCTTTTTTGTAAATATTTTGAAGTGAGGTTTTAGTATTTTAGTCAGAGCAATGTTCTTCTTTTAGCAATTTATTTAGTCACATCACTTTTTTATGCACAGCTAGGATTTATTTGATAACTGTGTCGTAGTTTGTTCATCTCACCAAAAAATTATTTCTTTAAGTGCATTTTTATATTTTATCAACATCTTGTTTTCATTCAGCATATCAACCTTTATTTTAATAGCGCTTTATCCAATAGAAATTGTTTCAATGCAGCTTCACATTAATAAACAGGAAAGTTACAGAAGTAATGATGCAAACTTCATCAAATATGAGACAAGTTTATATTCAGCTGTAAAGACAATAGTGTCATTATTCAGCTTGAGTCCGTTCAGTCATCATCATCATTATCTTCCGCTTATCCGGGGCCGGGTCGGGGGGCAACAGTCTAAGTAGAGACGTCCAGACTTCCCTCTCCCTAGACACTTCCTCCAGCTCTTCCGGGGTAATACTGAGGTGTTCCCTGGCCAGCCGGGAGACATAATCCCTCCAGCGTGTCCTAGGTCCTCCCAGTGGGTCATGTCCGGAACACCTCCCCAGGAAGGCGTCCAGGAGGCATCCGAAACAAATGCCCGAGCCACCTCAGCTAGCTCCTCCCGAGTGACCGAGCTTCTCACCCTATCTCTAAGGGAGCGCTCAGCCACCCTGCAGAGAAAGCTCATTTCGGCTGCCTGTATGTGGGATCTTGTCCTTTCGGTCATGACCCAGAACTCATGAATTCAATTCAGTTTATAATGGTGTCGATGTTGCAAACTTCATTCGTTTTGAAAAAAAAAAAATGCTTCAGCTATAACGGAGAACACTATAGTTTCATTATTCAGCTCAGTTAAGTTCAAATTTTGTTCTCATCTGACAGTGTCAGCACAGTCAAATCAGTAATATTTCTGGATTTTATGTGAAACATTAAAATGTGCATAAATATAACACCAACTCTACAGATTTTGGCCATTAATGTTGAACGTTTACTAGAAAAGCTTAGCGTCGTTTTGAGAAGGACATGTTTCTTGATCAATATTCTCATTAGTCTGAGAACATCAACCAATCTAGGTTGGCTAGGGCTTGAATCATTTCCTCTGACTTTAGAGCTAGTTAATCATTCAGATTGGGGTTAGGTGTTGATGCTGTTGAAAGGATGATCCAGAAACATGTCTATTAAAGGTTTTGATGTATATCAATTTAGCACATTGAGTCCCAGAAACTGAGACTCTGAGACTCAAGTTACAAATGTGGCTCTTGGTTAATCCAGCGATCATATAATTCTCCATTCTGATGCACTTGCGCTCTTTGAGTGTATCTATTTTTGCATTGCACTGTAATGTACAGTGTAGATTAACTTAACCCAGCATTAGAGGTATCGATCAGTTCCCTCAGAGAAGCGCAGGATTCTCAAATTGCAACTGCAATAAATCTGCATTTATCATAAGCTTGCTCACCACACCCAGCCTAAAAACTGTTTTTTTAAGCGTGATGAAGGGCTTTGGCAGCCATTCTCTCCTTAAGGAAGTACCCATTTGGTTTGGCCTGTATTATTGCGGTTAAGATAGTTTGACGGGCTAATCCTGCCGATGCTCCTTTAAAGTGTCTCAGAGTCTTTCCACCTACTGCACAAGCTTTATTGACTGCCTGAATCCCAGTAATTAGAAGGGAAGAGGCCTCCGGTACATCAGTGATGGAGAGAGCTTTGATTAGTATTCCTCAAGGCTTTTGGTTCATGGAAACATTGAAACTGGTCATTCAGAATTACCAATTTTCTTTTTGCTTGGGTAAATTACAAAGGAAACAGGAATAATACTTAACTGCATTAAGATTTATATTGTATATGCAATCCTGGTGTGTTGTACAAACTTTTACAAAACAAATTTAAAGATTATATATACTTATTAAAGATCTCTTCTGATAATATTCCTTATGGTAAATTCTACCCTGTTAAAAAAAAAAAAATCCTTTTGAGTCACAAATACAAAGAAATGCATTCTCCGATTTTTTTGTTGTTGCAAAAATTGTACCTTTAGGGCTACTAGTATTAAAAATAAAAGGATTAATCTCTGGAGAAGTGTTCAGTCTTTCCACTCGCAAGTTCCACCATGTAAATAGTAAATCCGTCATGGTGCGAGCGCAACTGGCTTTTAAAGGGAATGGGAGATGAGACTCTGATTGGTTTATTGCACGTTATGCCCAAAACACACACATGACTCATTAAGAGACTAGGACCAACCCATTTGGACCATGCGCCTGGCATGCCGACCGTTTTTTCCATCGTTAAATTAGCAAAAGTAGATTCAGACACACCCTAAGTGCACCTGCACCGTGCGCTTCAGACCATGCGCTGAGATTGTTAAAACAGGGCCCAAAGAGGTGATAACTTTTGACGTTTCAGGAAATCCCCAAAGGCATCCAGCTATCACTGCAGCTGAATAAAAAGCAGAAACATTTTTACTGATGAAATGTGAAGACAATAAACCATGGGCATGAGAAAAGGCAAAAAAATCACAAAAAGTGGGTTGGTCCTCCTCCAGAAAAATTGTACTTTTTACATTTACGTTTTTACATTTTACATTAAAATTGACATTAAGTTCAAATACCTTACCTTGTTTACTAAACATCTGGTCGGGCTAGACAAAATTATGAAAGACACCAAATTCCTAACAGTGGCAATAGTATAGGGGTAAGGCACATGGAAGAAAGTTTTGACGCATATCAACCCGAGGTTTGATTCCGTCTTTTGCTGAACTCACTCTACTCCCTTTTCCTATAACATATCAGATTGGAAAGGCATTTATTTTCAATAAAAATTAAGAAAATATTCAAAAAGTGGAAATAACACGTCTAACGTGTTTAATAATAAAGTGTTTATCGGTTAGGGGTAGGTAAATAGACATGTGAGTGGGTCCAATATCATTGGTCCTAAAAAGTGGGTGGGTCTTGTCCCAAGATAATGCACTTATTTTTAAATGATTGGTTATCGTTTAGCAGTGTATTTGGTTTCTTAGGCAGTTAAAGAGATAAGAAAAAGAAAACTGGTATTACACTTCTGTCCCCCTGACTCCTGAAATGATGGCTATGCCCCTGTCACAGTCACTGTTATTTTAAAGTTACAGGATGTATGTACTCACAGCTATATTTTGTGGTTTTAGTATATCAATGTTCAACTTTATTTGTATACTACAGATGAATTGTAATAATCTTGGCATAGAATTACCCAGGTTTTTTCTTGAAACCTCCACTGGGCATGGAAAGTGATCTCCCTCTGCTAAAAACTCCTTCTAAAGACCTCAGGTCTTATCCGTTTACCCCTCAGAGAAGGTTTCCTCATATCACATGCACATGCTGCAGGGCATTTGTCATCTCCCTGGGCTTGGGTCACCTTACAGGAGATGCTTTCAGGGTGTTCTGGCAGAAAGAGTACAGTAATCCCTATCCCTGCACATATCATCCTTACCTGGAGCCCAACCAGACTGAATCCAATCGATATGGCTCTGCCAAGGCGAGACCTTTTGATGGGGCCAATGGAAAAGATGCCGTTATAATATGCATTGTATTATATTTACGGTATTACAGATGTTATATTAACAAACCCAGCTTGTAAGAGAAGAATGTGAGAGGATTGAATAGATTTTTATATGCCTGTGGAAAAAGCGGGAAGTTGATGGATATGTGAGTTTCTGTAATCAGCTTGGAGATGCATGGATTAATGGCTTCCAGCAAAAACTGACCAACAGCCCCTGGCGCCATGCTGTCTCTAGTGGTTTTGAGTGTTTTTCTTTTTCAGCCTTCTATAAGGCAGCACGCTTGCATCCCTCGACTCTACCATATCATATTGTCTGTGCTAGTCATCTTTTGTTGCTTGCCTTTGCATGTGGCATCACTTGCTAGGTTTCACAGACAGGGCTTAGATTAAGCCAGGGTTAGGCCTTAGTTCAATCGGTAGCTTCTAAAAATGCATTACTAATGTGCATCTTGAGACAAAACAATGGCACTGCCATATTTTAAGATATGTCAGTGTAAGTTGCTTTCAGTTAAAACAGCTCGAACATGCGTTTTAGTCAAGGACTAGCTGAAGCATTGTCTGTGATATCGGGAGTTAATCCCTTTTCAAGTACGCTGAATAAGTAGAGTCAATTTTGATTGCATCTCATCTTTAATGTATGTAGTGCATCTGTGTCGTTAAACTAAATTATTCTCATCAAACTGTTGCCTAAAACACTTTAAAGCTGAAGTATACAGTTTCAGCGGAATTACAAAAATAAAGCCGCGGTCACACTAGACTTTGAGCACGAAATTTTGTCGGACACGGCAACGGTCGTGATATAACGTCACCCTCTGAAGCATCTTTTTTATAAATGTGAATTCAGGTCCAGGGTCACAAATAGTAATACATTCAAAATATAAAAAATTTATACAAATATACTCGATTTTACTGCAAAAATATTGTTCTTTTTATTCAGCCAAGAGGTCTTCTACTGGTCATATTTCATCAAGTGATGGGAATTGTTAGCTCAGGGTTCACCAAGCTTGAACTTTGGAACGCAGTGAAATGCGAAACTTTTTGCATGAACTTGCATTTCTGGCACTTTCTGGCATGCGTTTGAACGGAAGTCAATGGAACGAAAGTGTAGTGTCACCGCCCCTCAATGCATATTTAAAAAAAAAACTAACTTGCAAATGCCCCTTTCGCATACCGTGCCTCCCCCAACTCAAACATCACAATCACAGCTCTTACAGGTGCTTGTGAAGGCATGTCTCAATAGGTAAATGTAACTTTCAATATAAGGTCCAAAAACATACTTTTAACTGTGTTGCTATGTGTCATGAATAAACAATTGAGTAGACTAACACTCTGTCTTCTCGCTTATTATAAACATCAGGTGCCTTTTGTGACATGACGCACCACTGTTTGAGGCTGTCTACAATGAACATGCCAAAGTAAACAATATAAAGTGGTACATTTTGTCTTTCTGAATGGATGCTTGATGCTGCTGTATGGTATGTAAGAGTTCATTGTAGCATGTAGCGACGCAATGTCCCGTTCGCATTTTGAAGTGTTCATTAAACTTTGAAAGGTCTAATTTCAGCAAAATTTGGCTTGCACTTCTATACTCAAAGCTGAATGTCTTTTCCCAAGTACAGCCATGGTCCCGGACCGCTCTCAATGTTTTGATGGTGCTTGGGAGGCTCATTGTCTACAGTTTTGGGGGAGATAAAACCATGACTGAAATACTAATAGTAGTCAATGAACAATAAACTGGTTAAGAGAAAGTATATGAACTCTTTCCTCACCAGCATTTAAAAAAAAAAAAGTTGTCAGCCAATGCCAGCAAAAGGTATACATATTCATGGCCCTAGAATATTTTGTTGTATGAACATGCAATATCTCTAAAGAAAGATCAGAGCCTCTGCTTTTAAACCCATTTTATTCTAGCTTAATGCATTCTTTTTTATTAACACTTGAATGTGGGTAAGTTTCATTAAAAAAGTAACATTTTGAGCAAAACGCTGAGAAAATCGCATTTTTGTCAAAGACTACATCCAGATCAGATTCAGAACGACGATCAAACACAGATGGAGTCCATCAACACCGCAAAGCTTCATAGACCTATAGCTCGTCCTGGGTCAACATTTCATTCAGTAACATTAGATAGTTTTGATTTAGATGCTGTTTAATGTTGGTGATTGTGTTATTTTACATATGCATATGATTACATATGATATCACTTGTTTCTGCTTCTTCTTCACCTGTGTTTTGATCAGGATTAAAATTCTGTCAATGGCGGGGAATCATTGTCTCATAAATGACAGAAACTTCCGTCAATGGCGAGGAAAGAGTTAACATAAAGGGTTTTTTTATATACTTTTGTATTTTATATGAAGAAGTTGTTCCCACTATAGCACCCCTTGTGGCAGTGCTGAGAATGTCATGCATGCATTTGTTGCGACTGACATTTCAGAATGCAACAACACAAAAACATCAAGCATTTCAAGAGTTCATGTTCGTCAGTCAGTGTCAGGCCATACATGGAGTGCTACAGACACTTGAAGGCTGATGTACATCAGCTGCACCTTGCTTTGCAACTCGAGATGCTGTTAACAGGTTAGACAGTCCGGCACCTGATCCCATGGGGCCTTGCAGGGGGGAAAACAGCCTTCGTTTGCACCTTTCTAATTAGTAAGGAGCCAATTTGCTGAGAGGATGTTGGTGATCGGCTTAGCCTGTATTCCTGTTTTTTTTCCTCTTAGCCTCTGTTTGTGCTGCTGCTAAAGAATTGACTTCAGAAATTTGTACTGATGAAGCCATTTTATGTAAAATGTAGAGATTTCCAAGTTAGCACTAGAAAAATAATCATTACATTTTAAGAGTTCTGTTTTGCTTGGCAAAGAAAAAGAATGTAGCCAGACATAACGGTTTTGCAGACACACTGTACGGTTGCATCAGCAATCAGCATGGTTAGCTCCAACATCTGCCTTTCAGCCAGACAGGTAGGACTAAAATAAGATTCGCAATCCAAGCTGATACATTTTACCTCCTGAGTTTAGCATCACATTATTGTCGTCTTCATAATTACCTCTTGAATTATTTACATGTTATTTACACGCACATGATACAATTTTAATATGCTGAAATAAGCAGTCAGTGGAGATGAATACATTGTTTAACATTGAGTAGTCTGTCTTAATTGACCACCATCTTTGAGCAAATATTATAGTTGTTGATTACGAATCCATTATGGAGTATTACTGCAGTACAAACCGCAAACACATCATTGTATGTTTGTTCTTCTGATCAGAGGCAATCATTCATTCTAAAAGTAAACAGAGTAAAGAAATTTCTGACAGTTCCTTCTATGCCTTAAAGCCTTCTAATCTTTATATGTTAGCTCTGAACACCTGTGAGCTACCTTGCTGTCTACTCCCTACATAGGCAGCTGCTTTGTAAAGGCCAAACTATACTTCGGAATTTAAGTGTACACTAGAGTATGCATACAGTGCATGGCATAATTTCGCTCAGTTCACACGTGCCTTGATTTTTTTATTTTATTTTTTGCACTAATTAGTTTGTCTACAAGGTGGCAAAAAGACGCAACAACAATGTTGATGAACACTTGAGCGAGGGAGATGCATGCAGCGTTTTTTTAAAATTTTTCAATGATTCTCAAATGACTTGACGGATGAATCAGCCTCTCTAAATCCATCCTTTCTGCAAGCTACTCTGCTCTGATTGGCCAGATTGCCCAGTCCGTTGTGATTGGTCTACCGCTTACAGCGCACATCGGAAACAAACACCCATTACTATAACTGAACTTCAGCTCTGGTGGCTTCCTAAAGCTCAGCGATTGTACACACTGTAAAGACAGGAACGATGCATAGATTTTACCATATCAATCCGAGAGCGAACACTAGAAGAACTAGTTATTCACCCGAACCTCCATGGCAAGGACGACTTGAGCAGGACGTTTCTCAGTGATACACTACTCATTTTGAGGTTCATTATGAGATATTGCAGCTGTAATTCCTCACCATCAGCATTAACAAGAGTAAGTCCATCAACAAACCCATGCGTATATTTTAGTTATTACAGTGCGCATGCGGGAACTGTATCAGTAACAGCGCATATGTTAGACGAGCACTAATGTCAATGCCTGATGAAACATTAAAGTTTGTAAAACAAATCTTGCTCCATCATTTATCTTTACTCAAAGTAGTAAGAACAACAGACAATCTGCATTAATAGACTTTTAGGTAATAGTGGCCCACAGCTGATGAGCAGAAGTATTTCAGTAAGACAGTAATAACATGAGTTAGCCGGAGACCTACACATTATAAAACACAAAACTATGTATTTTGAACAGCTGGTAGAAAATATATGTATCAATAATTATTCATACTTACAGGTTGTGATTCTGAGGAGCAAGCGGATCCAAATAAACTGGTACTGATCCATCTTTCAAGAGCAAGCGTTTTACGGATCCCACGTTGAAGGGCGGGTCAAGTTGTACAATATATGCAGGCATTATGCAAATGTCTTTTCTAGTGACGTAGAACTGTCATGCAGTGGGATTCAAATTACAAATGACTCGTTTAGGTTCAGAGTTGATTCTTCCTTTTGGGAGAACTGTATTTATCATGCACTTTCGACTACAACTTTGCAGAACATTTACATTCACAAACAGCTTTATTGCACACTGCTTGAAAGGGAATTTTCCAAAAACCATAATAGGGACACTTTTTTAGTAACTTCTGGAGAGAAATTGCATAGACACTGGACAAGAATGAAACTTTCTAGTGTGCATGTGTTCATGCACTTCTTGAATGAAGTGGCATTCGGCTGTAGGCGTAAGCATTTGCCTAAAAACTGAAGTACTTTGGGCTTTAGGCATTAAGTCTATCGTGTAATCATGTTTTTTATTGTTTCTTTTCGTTTGTTTATCTTATTCTTTCACTCCGTGCAATGCATTCTGGCATATTTTTGCTGCCTACCTTAAAGGAATTGCTTTGTTTCTGGAGTGCTAAAGGATGCTGTCTAGGTGGGCAGCTCATTAGGGTTTGAAATAGAAATGTTAAGCTAGTTTTTCAGTTTTACAAAGGCTTCACGGTCAATAAACATTTGCAACCATATGTTTTGTTTTAAATATGTATGTAGGATGGCTGTTTCACGCTCTCTCAGTCAAGCGGCGTAACTTGCTTAGGGATTTTTAATATCATCTCCTGGCAATGCAGAGGTTGGAAATCATTGTTTATAGGCTGCGTTAGAGCACCACTCTCCTGCTTTACCAGTTAGGGTGACCGGTATTATTGCCTTACATATGACTTGGATAATGGAAACAGACTGCATGCATCTGGTCGCCGGTCCAGTCCTACGCAGTCAGCATGATTGACCCATTCAATAATTGAGGAACACGCATTAAAGTGTGCATCGCATCTGATTGCCCTCTCCATTGTTTATGCAAATGTGGGCACACTATCACCAGTTTTACAAGGTGGAAAAAACAATCCCGCCCCACTGCTTCCTCCAGCTCAGTACCTGACGCCATCAGACATCTATAACTACTACAGTGCAATCTTGACACTGTGGAGACTCGACAGCTTGCCGGCGATTATTGATTGGGTGCGAACGCCACAGCAGTATTAAACATTTATGCCTGTGAATACCGACACTTTGGCTTCTCAGGGGGTTTGGTGGTGCTCGACTTGCAGTGCAAGCACGGGATATCCGGTGTCAAAGCAAATCTAAAAAGATTGGTCATAATTTTATGCAACACCTGTCGTCAGATGCTGAAATATTCAAAACAGCTGTATGTGCTGTCTGCGGGTGAAGGAAATCAAAAAATCTGCTGCGATAATCTGACGAAGTAATAACATTTTTTTTTTAAATGATTATTAATTGGGAGGTGAGATTTTATCCCCTTAAAAAAAGGTCAAGTGAAACATTTAACGAGCAATTAGGAGGAGGAAATGCCATCTGGCAATCGGCAACTATAAAATAAATTGGCATAAATAATTAAGGGGAATAACAGGAAAGAGAAGGGAAGAAAGCTCTGGGTGGATTGCTCGGCTAATGTCAAACTCCACCACAGACGGCTGTCTCTCTCGCTCTCACCAGAGTTCAGAGTCATTCATTACTGAGAGAGGCTCTGCCACTAATGTGTGTGATGGCTCCCACAGAGAGCCTGAGATCCCAGGAGCCTCTCACAGAGCAAATGTAACTGGAAGCCAATCATCACTTACTCCTTTTTCTCTTTCTCTTTTTTGTGTTCTCTGTTATTCGAGGCATTATGCAGTCGAGCATTGTATTATGATTCAGTGATTTGACCATGTGCTCATGGCTTATAATAATCATCTGATAACTAAGTGTCCAAGATAAAGACAAGGAAAAATCAAAGTCTAGACTTTGTATATCATTTTCAAAAAAGGTTTACATGTGATGCCTCTAAAAATGTAACCATCATTATCTTATATTTCTTTAGAATATGTCTTTAAAAAGTCATGAATTCTTAATTATAAATATCATTAACCCCCTGGGGTCTGTGTTGCATTTTGTCCTGATAACGGCAAAAAGAACTTAAATGGTTAGTTCACCCAAAAATGAAAATGAGCCCATGATTTACTCACCCTCCAGTCATCCTAGGTGTATATGACATTCTTCTTTCAGATGTATAAAATCTGAGTAATATTAAAAATGTCTTTGCTCTTCCCAGCTTTATAATGGCATTGACTTGTTGGGTCATTTTTGAAGTCCATAAAAGTGCATCTATCCATCATATAACTGCTCCACACGGCTCTGGGGGTTAATAAAGGCCTTTTGAAGCGAAGTGGTGCATTTGTGTAGGAAAAATATCCATATTTAGAAATAACTTTCTAGACTAAAATAATGAGCTTCCTGCAGTCAGCGGTATGCAAGTCGACTTACGGAGCATCGCAAGCTTTTCGTGGATAGTGCTGGGCAATAAACTCAAGCCCCTCTTCTCTTATATCGAAATCCTCCGCCATTTCTCTTTAAAAACTCTTGTTTTAGACTTCTGTTTTGTTTTGCTCTATCCTCTGCGCTTCTACGTTCATCAATATGCATGCGTTAGGGTTCAAGGGTCAAGGGTTACTCTTTCGCAGTAAGTCGACTTGTGTACCGCTGACCGCCGGAAGCTAGGTATTTTTAAATATGGATATTTTTCTTACACCTGCTGCACCACATGACCTTACTCTTGGTGATTTAAGAAAACAAGGGATTCAAACAATAAGTCTAACCCTGTTGTCCTATATAAAAATGATTAATTTTCTGTCTATAAATGTCTCCAAACAGTTGCTCGCCTGTCTTATAAAATACATATTATATTAAAGCATTTTTGGTGTTTCCATGGTTTCTATGGAAATCAAGGGTAGAGCGGGTATTAGGCGACGCAATGACACGGTCTGTAACACTGCAAATAGCAGATTTTTATGGATTTAAGCATGGTTGGAAACTTTTGGGATAATGTAAGTACACAGGACAACATGGTTCTAGTGGTTTTTGAATATTTTAATTAAAAAAAATTACATATTGTGCCTTTAACCTCACAATATAAATATCTTTTGTGTTCCATAGAAGATAGAAAGGCATAAGGTTTTGAATGACTTAAGGGTGAGCAAAGTTTTAATGAGGCTTTTTTTCTTTATTATGATATCAAGAATTTTTATTTTGTTGGAGGGACAGGTAGGGTGAACAGAGGCTAATTGAATCTGAAGTTAACGACAGGTGGATTTGTCACCTCGTGCTGTCCATTGGTAGCCATTAAACGGCACAACACATGATACATTTAGTCCAGGCTGATGACGTGCCAGTGCGTCTGATGAAAAACAGAGCTAGCTCTCAAAGTGAGCCATCAGCGGGGGAAATACTCCACAGAGCCTCCACCTTGTGCACTTCACACAGGCTGAGATCTCTCAGGCCCCCCAGATGAAACAAATGAAAACACAGTCACGATTCCTCCGCTACACCCTGCGTCGACAATTAATTACAGAGCTCACAGTAAAGACTAGCCCACTCGCTGCGACAGTCACCCAGCATCTGATTTAGCTTGCAGACCTGTAGAGGCGCTTGTACACAATGTTATTAAAATATTTATAATTCATGAAAAGTTAATGAAATGTGTTGCGATGGAAAATCTGAATGTTTGTATATAGATTTGAAAGTTTGTTTTATTGTAATTTATGTCAAAACATTGATATATGATTAATGGAAGGGCATGCATTTATTTTTCTATAATTTATTGTTCATCTAGGGCTTGATTTAAAATTTATTTTCCATTTTGATTGATGGCTCTAATTATTATAATGTTTAGACAATTAATTATGCATCTGAGAACCCCTCATTAAGCAACTATTGAAAATTACAGGCTTTCATATACTGTTCTACAGAACTATCTTCGTGATTGATGGATAACACTGCATTATGGGAACTGCAGAAGCATAATATATGACAGCAGGAGAAAGGTACCTCATAGATGTATGCAGTGGATATCCATGCCTATGTGTGTGTGTGAGTGTGTTTCCATTAGGACTGCCACAAGCTCTGCTGCAATAATGAGGAGGCAGTGCATGGAGAGGCTTGCTGGATTAAAGGCAGGCAGACGGCTGTGACCCCGCTCGCGTCTGCTGCCATTCAGTAATGCGTTTCACTCAGTGACTGAGGGAATTCAATCAGATCCAGAAGAAAGCACAAAGACTCCACTGCCCTTTCTGACCCACACACATACACACCCTTGTGCTGTTGCATATTCACTGACGCCCATGGGATATTCCCTTTCGCTGCGCACTTGAGTTGTTCACACAAGTCTATACATGGTATGGTTGGTGAAACAGCAGATGACTGCAGTTAGACATTAGAAGTGGTGTCAATTTTTAAACATGCAATCACAACTATAAGTAAGGAATAATTGACGATTGAATTATTAGAAAAATAATGCACACCCAAGGTGGTCGTGGAGTGACTGTTACACCTCGGGTGAGCATTACTTTTCAGTCATTTTATTCCACTTATACTATGGTTACCACCAGGGCATGACATTAACTTTTTTGCTCACTAGCCACTGTGGCTAATGGTTTTCCAAAGTTACTAGCCACTCAGCATTTTCACTGACCACAATTTTGTCAATCTGACCACAAACAGTCAATCACTGTATGATGAATGAATCTCCAGCGTTCATCCCACATAGGCTACATCTCTGCTTTGTTGTTTATGATGAGAGTGCAGATTCAGTGAGTGGGAGTGCGCTCTGAACAAAACTCTGGCGTTTCAGCGATGACTAATCTGAACGCCTCTGATTATTAGACATTGCAATCATATGCTCAAAAGAATCGCGTGTAATTGGTTATAACGTGATTATAACAGATGCCTTTTGAGAAGACTACAATAAAATTCAACCGCCAAAAAGTGGCTAGTGTGAGTGACTGTGTTACACGTCACAGCTGAAATACACCCACAAATGGCGGGTGTTAATGTCAAGCCCTGGTTACCACACCTCAAAACATTGTTCAGATGCTGTATTTCAAGACATGTGTCTGGTTTTTGTCCTTAAAAACGCTTTTTTGTGCAGGACTAATTTCTTAAGCATCTCATCCCAAGCCTCTGTTGCTAATTCCAGAACGTCATTTTAGAGCTAGTAACGGAGGCTTCAGCCTCTGATTGCGGACTAACGCAGTTAATAATGGAGTGAGTTATTAGAGAGAGAGAGTGTGTGAATTACCTGAGTCTGTGTGTCTCTCAACAGTGTTCAGCATCTCTAATAATAGCAAAACTGTACGATTATCTGCTTCAAGAACAGCGCTGTTATTACCTCGCTAGTGAGAAATGTCATGTAGCTTTTAAGTGCGTGTCTGTACTGTGCGTTTGAGTGGGAAAAAGAGCGGGAGAAAGAGAGTATGTGCTTTCCATATATAATAAAAGTAATTTGTAGCAAAAAACATGGAAATGATTTGTTGTTTTTATGCTATATTTATTTGCTTGGTCAGTGTCGCTGTGGGTTTTGGTTCTTTTGCTGTTGTCGCTGTAAGGATCTTTGAAATAACTGAAATCATTTGACGGAGTGATATGGAACTGCAATGCGGTCAAGACCTGCCTGGAACTACTTTAGCCGTGCGTTTCCCTGAAAATAATTGCACACCTTAGAACGTTCATCAACCAATCAGATTCAAGCATTCAAAAGCCCTGTAGTATGAATAAGCCTATTAATGCCCCCTGTAAAGTGTAAACACCATGGCACTATCAAAACATTCTCTTTTATTTGAGAACCCTGACATAGCAACAGTTCAACCAATTGTGTGAGTTTGGGGTGGGGCTCTTTCTTTGATCGCCCAATGGTAGGTGTCTAGAGAAACCTGTTTGAAAACAATAGGTGTGTTCCACTTAAAGGAGCGCTGGGCAGACCGACCGGTATATGACATCAAAGTAATCAAACACACCCATCGTTTTTATTTTGTTTAATGACTGTAGTGGAGTAGAAATAACACACTTCTCTGTTAAGGTCTTAAGCACATTTAGGTTCAGCATTTGCTGTAGTAATATTTCCTCATGAAAATTTAAAATCCATATCAAGGCTTTCGATCCAGAATCTAGCAAGGAGACCCTGGAGATCTACTGGCAAATGTTTACCAAGGAATATTTGCGTTTTAAAGACCATATTTCAGATTTGTATAGTATAATTATTAAATTCAGATATCATAGATAGCTATTTGTATGTTGTTTATGCTTAGCAACTACACTAACATAAAGTACCATGGTAATACCATGTTAGTGTTTTTTTGTTTTTTTACACTAATGTGCAGCATGTACATGCCATTTTATAAATATATTGACTATAAGGTAATCAGTCAGTACTATACTATTAGTATCATGGTATGAAACCAATACTTACATTCTTTGTTTCTTAAAATATCCCCAGTCTGAAATATGCCATCAGATCCCCACATTATCAATGCCTGGACCCGCACTACAGATTTCATTTAACTCTGATAAGAGTAAGAGATTATATCGTTCATATATTTTATGCCTTTGGTTCTTTGGGCCCTGCTGGAGAATTGGTCCATAAAGGTAAATCCATGAAAATCCGGTCTCCCCGAGCGCAGCTTCACAGTAACTTATTCATTACACTGTTGCATGAACTGGATTGATACAGGAAGCCAAGCAGCAATTTAGCCCCCTGCACAGCAAACAAGTCCACTGACAAATATTTCATAGCCCCTCTATCTTATACGTATCATATTAGATGCATATGTACCTCTTCCTCTAGAAGGAGGGTGTTGTGCTATGGCCATTATTATGACCTCTATAATCCTGTTCACACTAACAATAATGAATAGGGTACAACGGGGCTAAAGGCTCCATGGGGTAAAAGGCTCCTTTGATTTTATTCTCCTCTAAACCTCTAGATGGCACAAAAACTCAGCACTTTCCAAAACATCCGCTTTTCAAGATGCACGTGGAAATGTGTCTGATCTTTGACGTGATCACGGGCAGCAGCGCAAAGTTGATTCTGTGCTCATTTTATATAATATTTGTTGTTTTTAAAAATGTTGTAGATTTAAGTAGCAAATAAGAATCGCTAAAATGATTGAATATATTTTGAAACAAAAGTCTTGTTAATGTTTGTTAGTTTTAAACCATCAGATGAAAATGTGATATAATCACATCATATAATAAAATATAATGTATTGTCACTACTGTAAATCTATATTAAATTATTATGAGATCTCCTTCAGTCGTTTCAGAATCTTTACTTTTTAGATGATTTTGTTTCTATATTTTTCAGATGTATTTCTATATTAACATATTTTAATGACGGCATATTTACTGATCAAAAATTAATTATTTTATTCATTAAAATAAACAGAAGATAGTTCAAACTTTGATAAAGTGATTGTTTTGAACAAGTATTAACTTATACATTATTAAAAACATATTATTTTAGCTGAAGTATTTGTATTAATACTGTGAGCCTTTTGCCCCGTGTGGAGTAAAAGGCCCCCCTCGACACCCCATACATTTTTAAGAAGATTTTTATGATTTATATTCACACAAAATCTGTTGCTCCATAAATGTTAAATGCAAACATATATTTTTCTGTATATCATACATTATAGGAGTAGTGAAAAGCACATTTTTCTTAAGATGTGCCTTTAGCCCCATTGTACCCTACTCTCACCTAAAGGATTATTAGGAACACCATACTAATACTGTGTTTGACCCCCTTTCGCCTTCAGAACTGCCTTAATTCTACGTGGCATTGATTCAACAAGGTGCTGAAAGCATTCTTTAGAAATGTTGGCCCATATTGATAGGATAGCATCTTGCAGTTGATGGAGATTTGTGGGATGCACATCCAGGGCTCCCGTTCCACCACATCCCAAAGATGCTCTATTGGGTTGAGATCTGGTGACTGTGGGGGCCATTTTAGTACAGTGAACTCATTGTCATGTTCAAGAAACCAATTTGAAATGATTCGAGCTTTGTGACATTAGTGCCCATTAGTGGCACTAAGGGGCCTAAAGTGTGCCAAGAAAACATCCCTCACACCATTACACCACTGCCACCAGCCTGCACAGTGGTAACAAGGCATGATGGATCCATGTTCTCATTCTGTTTACGCCAAATTCTGACTCTACCATCTGAATGTCTCAACAGAAATTGAGACTCATCAGACCAGGCAACATTTTTCCAGTCTTCAACTGTCCAATTTTGGTGAAATTGTAGCCTCTTTTTCCTATTTGTAGTGGAGATGAGTGGTACCCGGTGGGGTCTTCTGCTGTTGTAGCCCATCCGCCTCAAGGTTGTGCATGTTGTGGCTTCACAAATGCTTTGCTGCATACCTCGGTTGTAACGAGTGGTTATTTCAGTCAAAGTTGCTCTTCTATCAGCTTGAATCAGTCGGCCCATTCTCCTCTGACCTCTAGCATCAACAAGGCATTTTCGCCACAGGACTGCCGTGATACTGGATGTTTTTCCCTTTTCACACCATTCTTTGTAAACCCTAGAAATGGTTGTGCGTGAAAATCCCAGTAACTGAGCAGATTGTGAAACACTCAGACCGGCCCGTCTGGCACCAACAACCATGCCACGCTCAAAATTGCTTAAATCACCTTTCTTTCCCATTCTGACATTCAGTTTGGAGTTCAGGAGATTGTCTTGACCAGGACCACACCCCTAAATGCATTGAAGCAACTGCCATGTGATTGGTTGATTAGATAATTGCATTAATGAGAAATTGAACAGGTGTTCCTAATAATCATTTAGGTGAGTGTATATATCCCTATATTGTTAGTTGCTACTATCCCAACTGTATCTTTTGGTGCATCCCATTGTCACTCTTGACACCAGAAATTGCCAACTCTCGTGGAAAGTTATTGATATCCAGTTGTTTTTATGTTGCAAATCGGTCCGTATCAATGCCATTTAAAGCAATAGTTCACCCAAAAATTAAAATGATGTTGTCGTTCCTAACTAGTACATTTTGACTCACTTTAACACTTATAATAGTATCCAAGTGTGTAAGATCGGCTTGCTGATCATTTTCCAAGTGCATAATTGTCCGATGTTGTAAAGAGTGATACCTTTGTGCAGTATTTACTACAGTAACTTGAGTAAAAGTTGACCGAGTGGGTCTATGAGCTGGTGTGAGTGAGTGGAGGCAGGGCTAATTTGCATATTCATGGATCCATGTATACTAAATGAAGCAAGGGTGTAGAGTTACATTCAAGTTCAGTCAGTTCATTTGGCGGCCATATTTGCAATGCCTTCAGCCCATTATACCAGACCTATCTACTTGAATGGGGAAATACAGACATTTCTAAAACTGCTTGCCAAACTCACATTTAAATAACATTTCAAATCAGCAATGTCCTATAAATGTTGTTTCTTATGATCAAATAGTGTTTAAAAAGTTAATATTTCAGGTTGGAGTCCTAAGCGCGCATCTCAAGACATTGACTGTTTTTATGGCAACTGTAGCTTCTAACAGCAACTGGAGTGATGCAATGACTTTGCCAATTGCCGATTGGCTCTTTTATGTACAACGGGCAATTTTTTCCACCATATTGCACTGCACTTTCTCTTAAATTCATATTATTATGAGTGAACCGCTTTGGTATATACTATTCAGAGCTTCACTCTTGTGAAATGTTTAGTTTCTTCTGATTTTTTAACATGACTGTTTGCAAATCAATGTGAAAGGTGCTTTGTTGTCACCTACTGGTCTGGAGTGTAAAGCACTTAGATTGCACACAATTTTAAGGCCCAAACCCAATTGTATACCCCTATTTTATACTCTTACCCCTACTCCTACTCCTACCTCTTCCCCTTGCCTCTTGAAACAGAGTGGGAAAAATATTCCCCTAAGAAATGGGACACCACTACTACACCGTTGCACGTCATCATACGTCATCACTGGTTCCTACGTCAAAGGAAATGTGCCGTACAGCTGTAATATATTTCTGCCACAATTTCAAGTTAAACCTTTTATTTTGACCGGTTGCCATGAAGACATTTGAGTGTCTGTGTGTTTATGATATGACGATAGTTTTTCTCAAATTAAAGGGTTAAATGTTCATGAAGTAGCTGCGTTCATGTCCTCATATAGTGAGGCGGCAGAGGCTGAAAACACAGAGACACACAAAACATACAGGATTCATATTTAAATAGTATTTTTGTGGTTTAATATTCACAGACGCCAGTCATCGCAAATTGATTTGATTTAAATGTACTCCGTTTTTATGACTGGATTCCTTACAAGTTTTCCTCATCGCTCTAAAGGCATAATCATATGACTAGGCCTGGCAACACAATTTCATGATGGACACAACTGCATGGATGGCCACCCAGTGCTTATGTCCGCGATTCACTGAAAAGACTTATCAGCCGCTCGCTGGCTAAGCAGATGGTGAGTGGGCGACTGTCATACACTCAATGGATCTGCTTCATATTGACAAAGAATTGATAGCCTTTCGGTGTGTAGCCGCTTGTAACATTGTCGCGCCACTGTGGCCAAGCTCAGACCAAATACTGCTGGCTCTTCACTCATACCCATCTGGGAGCAAATGGGCTTATGCTAACGTGACCAAGTTTCCATGTTTCCCGTTAGTCCCATACAGCTGTGCTGGATCTGCGTGCATATATCCATGTTAATGCTTCCCTCAGGCCAGCAGTGGAGTCCATTCCGTCCTTGCACTTCCTTCAGATGGTAAATAAATCCTTTGTTCTTCTATTGCTTTGTTCTTCTTGTCATAATTATTTATGATACAGCACAGTTTTTACCCGTAAGTCTGTCATTTGCTTACTTCCTGGACCAGTAGAGGCTGCTGCACAGCGACAAATCACTTCGGCAATTACTTTTTTTTTTTAGGCAAAAGGGATTGTAGAAACATATTTAAAATAATGGTTTGTGGTTTCTTCGGTTTACGTTCCCTTTTGTCTCACATGGTCAGACTTTTGACTGTAATGTCCACTTTATCGTTTACTTTGGCTATGAATTGCTCAATTAGAGCAACTGTAAAGCAACTGACCAACTTTTTGTTGTTTTTACATCCAGGCTGCAATACAGAAGATTTTAGCATATATATATGTAGGCTTATGAAATCAGAATGTATGTCTACGTGTAAAGGTACATGTATTCGTCCCAAACCGCCACGGTATGGATTTCACAGTTCAGTGCATACAGTCAGACGATGAATACAGTCAGTCACAGGTGATCCACACACCAATCCAGAAGGGGGCGCGTGCAGAAATACAACACTGTTTGCCACAACAGAAGAAGAAGAGACTATCTGTGCACCAACCCAAAATAAGAGTTTAGATGGCACGCAAGAGCTTGCTAGTTGCCTATTATCTGAGTTTCGATTCATTATTGTGATATGCTCCACAAACTTCACGGAAAGGAAACCGGGATGGCAGAAAGCGTTTGTTTTCTTTATTTTACAAAAGCATGTTTTGTTCTTATTAAGAGTTGACACAAATTTTTTGTTTTTTTAAAAATTGTATAAAATATCTGTATAAAAACATAATTATATATATATATATATATATATATATATATATATATATATATATATATATATATATATATATATATATATAAATTAATATTAGTATTTTAAGTTCTTTCTGCTGTTATAATGAGCCAAAATCATTTGGAATTGTGTCATGGAAGTCTCACTACTGTCCAGTGATAAAATATGTGTCCTGGAAATGGGAAGCCTCATGTGCCGGAAAGGTGAAGTAGGCTCTTTTTCTCCTTCTCGCTCATCTTTCTGTGATTTCTTGAAAAAGCGTAATATTGAGCTTTGCGCATACACCATTGTCACTGCAATCACACCACCGGCCTCGCACCGTTCTCTCGCGTCTCTCAGCCACACCCTGCTTGCCACACTCCATTTGTCCCACAGCCTGCTTGCCTCAGTTGATCTACTGATCTACAGTTACGTTTTTTGGGATTTTCTGTACTCAATAATGAATAATTGTGATCCATGATGACTGAACGACACAACAGCACCGTGTTAGATATAACCACCACTTCTGCATTTGTCCACGTGTTGCCATGGTTTCTACAAGCGGAAACCGAGGATATCATTTATAGGCGACAATGACAAGGAACAACATCTGGAATTTCTCTGGATTTACAAATTTTGGGTACTTTTGGGATAATGTTAGTACACAACTGCATGAAATATATCACACTGTGCAAGTGGTTTTTGGATATTTTATTACAAAAACCCTACATATTGTGCCTTTAATGAACTCTTGCGCAAAAAGAAAACTAATCTTTGCATGTTTTATTTTTCATTATTCTATTTATTTTTAACTTTTATAACACAAGATGCTTTTCAGTTTTGTAGCTGATTGTGACCAAATACCTCTTTACCAAAAATATGACCTATGCAGGAGTGCATTCTGTTACTGGTTAGTGCTTAATACACTAAAGGAGACTGCACTGTACCAACTTCCTCAGGGGGACTAAATGCTGCTAGGTGAAACAAACTGTAATATTTTGCACTACTGTCTGTTCAAAATAAAATGAAAAGAAACCTAGCATCAGGAATTTGTGCCTTTTTCCTGTTGTATGGAACTCATATCGAACCGTGACCCCAAAGGTACGTACCAGAACCGTGACTTGTGTACTGTTACACCTCTAATTTCTACCCAAAATCCTGATTATTTCAACAGTGTAACTTAGAAAAGGAAATATACAATTCTGTGTCTTGAAGGCACAATATGTAAGATTTTTTTATTCAAATATCCAAAAACTTCTAGAACAATGTTATATAGTTTGTTGACTTTTGTACTTGCATTATCCCAAATCTTTCCAAGAATGTTTAAATCCAGAGAATTAAGCATTTTTAACCAGGACACAGATCAATGACACCATACCCACGTTACCCTCAACTTTTTGTAGAAACCATGGAAACACCAAAGATGCTTTAATACAAACCCGATTCCAAAAAAGTTGGGACACTGTACAAATTGTGAATAAAAACAGAATGCAATGATGTGGAAGTTTCAAATTTCAATATTTTATTCAGAATACAACATAGATGACATATCAAATGTTTAAACTGAGGAAATGTATCATTTTAAGGGAAAAATAAGTTGATTTTAAATTTCATGGCATCAACACATCTCAGAAAAGTTGGGACAAGGCCATGTTTCCCACTGTGTGGCATCCCCTCTTCTTTTTCTAACAGTCTGCAAACGTCTGGGGACTGAGGAGACAAGTTGCTCAAGTTTAGGAATAGGAATGTTGTCCCATTCTTGTCTAATACAGGCTTCTAGTTGCTCAACTGTCTTAGGTCTTCTTTGTGGCATCTTCCTCTTTATGATGCGCCAAATGTTTTCTATGGGTGAAAGATCTGGACTGCAGGCTGGCCATTTCAGTCCCCGGATCCTTCTTCTACACAGCCATGATGTTGTAATTGATGCAGTGTGTGAACCCCATCCCATCAGAGATGCAGGCTTCTGAACTGAGCGCTGAGAACAACTTGGGTTGTCCTTGTCCTCTTTAGTCCGGATGACATGGCGTCCCAGTTTTCCAAAAAGAACTTCAAATTTTGATTGGTCTGACCACAGAACAGTTTTCCACTTTGCCACAGTCCATTTTAAATGAGCCTTGGCCCAGAGAAAACGCCTGCGCTTCTGGTTCATGTTTAGATATGGCTTCTTTTTTGACCTATAGAGTTTTAGCCGGCAACGGCGAATGGCACGGTTGCAAATTGGTCCTCCAGCTGTTCCTTATATGTACATTTAACTTTTCCGGCCTCTTATTGCTCCCTGTCCCAACTTTTTTGGAATGTGTAGCTCTCATGAAATCCAAAATGAGCCAATATTTGGCATGACATTTTCAAAATGTCTCACTTTCAACATTTGATATGTTATCTATATTCTATTGTGATATAAAATATAAGTTTATGAGATTTGTAAATTATTGCATTCCTTTTTTATTCACAATTTGTACAGTGTCCCAACTTTTCTGGAATCGGGTTTGTATATGATGTGTTTTATTAGACAGGTGAGCAACTGTTTGAATCCATTCATCAACAGAAAACTAATGATTGTTATACAGCTCAGCACAGTTAGTCTTATTGTTTAAATCTGCACTCTAAAAAATGCTGGGTTAAAAACATCCCAAGTTGGGTTGAAAATGGACTAACCCAATTTAGGTTTCATAGTCGCCACAGAGTGAAAGTAGCATTATAACAACTTTTCAACACACTCAAATGTGTGTAATATGATAAACAGCACTGCGTTACCCCACATACGCATGAGCGGAAGAAGCAAAAGTGCTCGTCAGTATAATAAAAGCTCCACTGCTGTCGAGCAGCGTCTCTCATTAGCAATCGCTCCAGCAGCCTCGTTAGATCCAATGGCTTTCAGCCCCACCCTGCTTCATACTACAGTAACACTAATAGATCTTTAAAGGGGTGGTAAAACACATTCTTTCGAAGGTTTGATTGAGTTTGTGGGGTGCACTGTAACATGTTCATGCTTCGTTTTTAAAAAATTGCATTCTTTTTCATATATTTTACCTTCATTCTACACTGCGCTGTCCCTCCTTGTAAAAACGGTCTGATGGTTTCCGGGTTCTATGAAGCCGGTCCCTCAAAAATACGCAATGGGCTCAGATTGGTCAGCTGGCCCAGTGTGTTGTGATTCGCTAACCTCCTAGTGCAACCGACTAACCGGTAGTCTGTGCTTTGGTAGTATTAGAAACAATGTTGATTCTAGCGATTATAGGCAAATATCTGTCGCAAGAACTATTAACCCAAAACGAACACTAAACATTGGCTTTACTCTAGTAGCCCAATCAAACACAGAACCATGTTTAGCATGCCTGTAGATAAACAATACATAAAAGCTCTAATCAAAGAATAATTTACACTAATTCCAAGTTCGCTGTTGAAATGTAAAAAAAGTTTGTAACGTTAGGTGTTTGTCGGATAACGTTAAGTATGAATGAGGATTTAACAGACTGGTTTGCAGAGCCGAACAGCGTTGTCATTTGTTTATTTCCTTGCTACAACGTACAATTAACAATACGAACTATTACAGGAAAACATATTGACGAAAAATAAACCATACTTACAGGTTGTGTCCGTAAACAGCTTCTGTTTTTAAAGTTGGAACTGCTCCATCTTTCAGGACAAGCCGTTGTGCGAATCCTGCATTGAACTCGCGAAGATTGTGGGAGCTTTCCTCCATAAAATGTGCAGCACAGAGAGCGAGATTTGGGTAATAATTATGAGGGACCGAGTTAAAAATAAATTTAAAACATTGATCCCTAACTCCCCCGTCCCTAGGAAGGCTGAACAAAGTGGATCTGCAATCCGGATGAAAATAACAGCGTTTCATCGGCATTGCGGCAACAACACTCCAGCCTACTAACTACTAACTATACCACAACAACTCTTCTCCACAGCAATAAAACATGGCCCCGCCCCCTTATTTAATATTCTCGGGGGAGGGGTTTATGTAAATATCGGGGTTGGTGATGTCAGCAACCCTGGAGGAATGTCTGTAGTCCCTACTGGCCGTTTGCTGTAGTCCTTAGAAATTGATTTCTTTAAAAGCAAATATCTCCCTTTGCTTTAAACTTTGAATGTTGTAACTTTGCAGATGTTGTTTATGCTCAAACAGCGACACTACACACTAGCTAAAGTTAGAAAAGTGAAATCGTGTTTCACCACCCCTTTAATACATTAGCTCATCTATGAATATGATTTCTGCCTGAGTCCTGTCGGATTCTTTTCCGCCGGCTGTAGAGGTGAAGACATCAACTCCCATGATTCCGCGAAATCAAGGCGTCATCAAGCTATGCCTTTGTTTTGAATAAGCAACCTCTAGCGGCATATTTATATAAATAAGTGGCACTCCTAGGTCTTGCATAGTGGCTTAATTAAAAGCCCCAGAAGTGATTAAAGCCAGCCAATGAGATTTTCAGATAGTCTGTGAATAGGGCGGTCCATCTGAGGTTACATTCTACTGTACGTTAATTAGTTTCTTTTTAGTTAGTTACACTCCTTGTGTTCTTACTGTAATGTGCTTTTGGCTGATTCTTTTCTCATTTTTGTGTAAAACAAACCTGTGTTTTGTTTTAAAAGCTCTTTAGTCTTTTAGCTTGTTCCCTTTAATGCATGCACAAACTTGACTTTGGGTCTGTATTAAAAGAGCGTATCTAATATGATAGTGTCAGAAGAGCGGGTACCATAAATATGCAGAATTACACTACATTAATAATTAATTTGTTCCACAGCCTTTACCCTATTAAAGATTGAAAAGGATCCTCTTGATTAAAACTTTATCCGCCATAATCAGTAGGATACAAACTGACTTGTTATCCATCTATGTCTGTCTTACTCATTCTGTCTATGAAATATAAAACATTTTTATTTGAGGTGCATTGTTGCACTTTTATAATTATTAATCATTAATTGAACTCCATTCATGAATGTTGAAACATTCAGGTTCAGACATGAAGTGCATGTTAACAGCCAAACATTTGAATCCTAATGCTTTGTGTTTGGAGTCTCAGATGTGCCTTGAAGTGTTTGTGATGCATTTTATGGCTCAGATTCACCCCTTTTCATCAACAGCAGCCAACATTTTAGTCTTATTTTAGCCGAGCCGGCAGGTGCATTGAAGAAGCCGTACCGTTACCCTTCCGCAAGCTCTTCTATTGATAGAAGTGCTTCCCCGGTTTATGACAGAGATCTTAATAATTCAGTGACTCCTTCTATGCCTGTAGACTTCCCTCTGAGCTGGAATTTTAATTTGATCTCCCCAAAGTTTTTTTTTCCCATCATCCGAGGCACTTTCCTTTTAATTAGGTTCATTATTTTCTCATGAATGCTGTCTCTTTTTTTATTTGTCCCCCCTGATGTGGATGGGGAACACGTATTGGAGTAGAGCGCAGAATTGGAGCGAAGTATTAGCTTTGTGTGTTTTTCGTGCCAGGCAGGTTGAGGTGAACACCAGTAGTTCTGAGTAATTCATAAGTAGATGAGAGTCGGGTAAGATGTGCCACCTGTGGTGGGAGGAGCAAATGACAGACACAGTGGGTGTGGTGTCAGGCCTCGAAGAGGTGTTTATTAACATAAATAAACATAAAATGTCCAAGATGGGGATTAAAGTGTAAAACAAACAGGGGATCTGGTGTCCTTGGTGTGCCAGGGAATCGTGAAGGAAGGGTAATGATCAGATAGGAAGGGTCCAGGTAAGGGGCAGGGCCTGACGGCCGCACGTGCTTCTCTCTTCGGTCCGAAGCGCGAGGGACGGTGGCTTCGGCACAGTGGCTCGTCCTCCTTAGGCCCCGGTAACTGAGGGGAATAGCAGTCCGGCATCCTAGCCCGTCAGTGGCGTTAAGCATGCATCTCCATTCGTCGCTCCACACCCCCTTCCTGGACCCACGAGGACACCAGCGTGCATGCATGGGGGAGAGAGAGAGACTAAGCTCCTGACGAGAGGCCAGAGCTATGATGGCCCAGATGGCCCAGTCTGTTGTGTTTGGTATACTCTGCTCTGATTGGTCAGATGGCCCAGTCTGTTGTGATTGGTATACTCTGCTCTGATTGGTCAGATGGCCCAGTCTGTTGTGTTTGGTCTACTCTGCTCTGATTGGTCAGATGACCCAGTCTGTTGTGATTGGTCTAATCTACTCTGATTGGGCAGATGACCTAGTCTGTTGTGATTGGTCTACTCTGCTCTGATTGGTCAGATGACCTAGTCTGTTGTGATTGGTATACTCTGCTCTGATTGGTCAGATGGCCCAGTCTGTTGTGTTTGGTCTACTCTGCTCTGATTGGTCAGATGACCCAGTCTGTTGTGATTGGTCTACTCTACTCTGATTGGGCAGATGACCTAGTCTGTTGTGATTGGTCTACTCTGCTCTGATTGGTCAGATGGCCCAGTCTGTTGTGATTGGTCTACTCTACTCTGATTGGACAGATGACCTAGTCTGTTGTGATTGGTCTGCTCTGCTCTGATTGGTCAGATGGCCCAGTCTGTTGTGATTGGTCAACTCTTTTCTGCTTTGATTGGTCAGATGACCCAGTCTGTTGTGATTGGTCTTCTCTGTTCTGATCGGTCAGATGACCCAGTCTGTTGTGATTGGTCTACTCTGATTTGATTGGTCAGATGGCCCAGTCTGTTGTGATTGGTCTACTCTGTTCTGATTGGTCAGATGACCCAGATTGTTGTGATTGGTCTATTCTGCTCTGATTGGTCAGATGACCCAGATTCACAAACAGCTGTATTACACTACATGAAAGGTAATATCTGAAAAATCATAATAATAATGATTTGACTACAGATTAGCTGTGAATTATCTTAAGAAGATTTTTTCAATATAGTAGTGGGGTAAAGTGTGCCAAAATTGGCAGTAAAAATAGTTTAATAGTTCTCACTTTAATTCTTCCTCAAAGCTCAGTTTATGTAACAGGGTTGGGCTAGTTCAAGACTGAATAAGGACTATTGTTCTCCTCTGAGCAGTGAAGTGCTGCCCTATCTGTGTTTATGTAACATTCATCCAAACATGACCTCCTAAGCATCCTTGAAATAGCCCTTATCAAGCCGCAAGTCCGGTTTCGCGACGCGTAGAACAAGAGGTGCTCTCCGTAACCCTCCTCTTTGTCAGGTATGATTAGAAAATAAATTAGTTGCTGGATTAATACAGACAAGAGATTCGTCTGCTGCCGGTCTGGATGCCGAAGTATGGGACTATTAATGGAATACAAATTGATTTCTTTAGTTCTTCAGTCCTTCCGTGCTGGTGCAGAGAAATGCCGTCATGCCTTAGATGAAAAGAATGTCTTCTTGTTTCTTTCATAGTCTGCCTTTTCATCACAGGCCATGAAAGTCAAAGCTAAATCCTCTTAGTGGGCAATCCTTGTGGCATTGCGTTTATTGAGGAGTGACTGAAGGTGGGATGTCTGAAGTGACGTTAATCCACAGTGAATAAATCTGTTCTAAATTGAGCATTTCACAATATTTTTTTTTGTCATAAATATGTTATGCTTATGTACTGTAATTTTCTTATGCATTATACAAAGATCATCTATAATTGGGTAGAAGACTTTTCGAAAATTGACATGTGCTTTTCGCCATCTACTATTTTTTATTTTTGTAATGATTTAATAATGTACTTTGTATTAAATCGATAACACTTTAGATTAAGGTTCCATTTGTTAACATTAGTTAATTACTTTAGTTATCATGAAATAATAAAAATACTTAAGCATTTATTAATCTTAGTTAATTTCAACATTTACGAATTCCTTATTAAAATCAAAAGTGAACTAACATGAACTAACAATGAACAGTATTTTTATTAGCTAACACAACAAAGATTCATAAATACTGTAACAAATATACATACAGTGTCGGTCAAAAGTTTGGAAACCTTTCAAAAACATAAAAATAGTAATAAGTCTCTATTGCTCACCAATAATGAATTTATTTGATCAAAACTGCAAAAAAAAACTGTAATATTGTGAAATATTATTACAATTTAAAATAACGGTATTCTGTGTGAATATATAATGTAGTATAATTTATTCCTGTGATCAAAGCTGAATTTATCATCATTACTCCAGTCTTCAGCGTCACATGACCCTTCACTGATCATTCTCATATGAGGATTTATTATCAATGTTGGAAAAAGTTGTGCTGCTTAATATTTTTACAACTTGATGTAAAATACTTTTTCCTGATACTTTTTTCAGGATTCATTGATGAATAAAAAGTTAAAAAGAACAGCATTATTCAAAATAGAAATCTTTTCTTACACTTTTTAATCACTTTTGATCAATTTAACACTTCCTTGCTGAATAAAAGTATTAATTTATTTCAAAAAGAAAGAAAGAAAAAAAGAACGGTAGTGTTTTGCATGATCTAAAATTTTCTAATGGGACTTTATTATAAAGTGCTACCATTAAATTATATGCAATTGTTAATATTAAAAATAATTATTACATACAATTATATGTAGGTTTTATGACCTCGTATTGATTGAGAGACTACATGGGATACTTTAAAATGAATTAGTGATGGTAAAAAAGGTGATTTAAAGGTGCACTATGTAACTTTTCCATCCGCTAGAGGTCGCCTATTCAAAACAAAGGCGTAGTTTGATGACGCCAAGTTTGAGCGCAGAATCTTCGGACATGTGGTCTTCACCTCACAGCCGGTGGGGAAGAATCGGGATAGGACTCGGGCAGAAATCATGTTCATGGATGTGATTATTAACGTTACTGTAGTGTGAAGCAGAGCAGGGGCGAGTGTTGTGGAGCTGAGTGAGGCCGCTGGAGCGACTGTTAATAAGATGAACGCAACACACGCCTCGCGAGCAGCGGGACTTTTATTATGCCACAGTCGCCGGCGCCATTTCCGCTTTTCCGGTCATGAGTATGAGGTAACGCAGCTCTGTTTATCATATTAGACACATCTGAGTGTGTTGAGAATGATGTTATGACGTTACTCTGTGCATTTGCTCGCGGCTGCTATGACGCTTGTTCACACTGCAGTGAGAGTAAAGTGCTTCTGCAGAATAAAACCGAGGGTAACGCAGATATAACACAATTGACAGGCGACGCCCTCACACGTCCCGGTTCATTGGGGAAAATAGCAAGTTTCTAACGATTTACAAATAGTTCAATAAGACACATCTGGGATATTGTAAGTACTCAACTGAACAAAATGTACACTCACCTAAAGGATTATTAGGAACACCATACTAATACTGTGTTTGACCCCCTCTCGCCTTCAGAACTGCCTTAATTCTACGTGGCATTGATTCAACAAGGTGCTGAAAGCATTCTTTAGAAATGTTGGCCCATATTGATAAGATAGCATCTTGCAGTTGATGGAGATTTGTGGGATGCACATCCAGGGCACGAAGCTCCCGTTCCACCACATCCCAAAGATGCTCTATTGGGTTGAGATCTGGTGACTGTGGGGGCCATTTTAGTACAGTGAACTCATTGTCATGTTCAAGAAACCAATTTGAAATGATTCGAGCTTTGTGACATGGTGCATTATCCTGCTGGAAGTAGCCATCAGAGAATGGGTACATGGTGGTCATAAAGGGATGGACATGGTCAGAAACAATGCTCAGGTAGGCCGTGGCATTTAAACGATGCCCAATTGGCACTAAGGGGCCTAAAGTGTGCCAAGAAAACATCCCCCACACCATTACACCACCACCAGCAGCCTGCACAGTGGTAACAAGGCATGATGGATCCATGTTCTCATTCTGTTTACGCCAAATTCTGACCATCTGAATGTCTCAACAGAAATCGAGACTCATCAGACCAGGCAAAATTTTCCAGTCTTCAACTGTCCAGTTTTGGTGAGCTCGTGCAAATTGTAGCCTCTTTTTCCTATTTGTAGTGGAGATGAGTGGTACCCGGTGGGGTCTTCTGCTGGTGTAGCCCATCCGCCTCAAGGTTGTGCGTGTTGTGGCTTCACAAATGCTTTGCTGCATACCTCGGTTGTAACGAGTGGTTATTTCAGTCAAAGTTGCTCTTCTATCAGCTTGAATCAGTCGGCCCATTCTCCTCTGACCTCTAGCATCAACAAGGCATTTTCGCCCACAGGACTGCCGCATACTGGATGTTTTTCCCTTTTCACACCATTCGTTGTAAACCCTAGAAATGGTTGTGCGTGAAAATCCCAGTAAATGAGCAGATTGTGAAATACTCAGACTGGCCCGTCTGGCACCAACAACCATGCCACGCTCAAAATCGCTTAAATCACCTTTCTTTCCCATTCTGACATTCAGTTTGGAGTTCAGGAGATTGTCTTGACCAGGACCACACCCCTAAATGCATTGAAGCAACTGCCATGTGATGATTGTGGTTGATTAGATAAATGCATTAATGAGAAATTGAACAGGTGTTCCTAATAATCCTTTAGGTGAGTGTATAACACTGGCCTAGTGGTTTTTGGATATTTTACTGAAGATATGTTACATACTGCACCTTTAAATTAACAATATATGAATTATATGTAGAATGAAATTTCTGTGAATCATCACCATTACTGATCTCTGCAAAGCGCAGTGTATTCTGAGATTCTCTATGGATACATGTAAAGCGTTTTATTTTAGTTTGACTTTTTTGTGTGGAGACTCGTAAAGGAGAAAACTTGAACATTTGATAAAACATTAAACTTTTTTTTTTTTTCACTTTGCTTGAGTGCTGGCATGTTCACAGCACTTCCTGGTTAAAATCATTAGCAGCCCATTGACTGGACTTCTGAGAGCTTTGACCAGTAGGGAGTGTCATGTTTCATCATTTCAGCTTACTGAAAATCAGCTGATTGTCATGGGATTTTCTGTAGACGTGCTCCCAGAAACTCTACCTCTGTATGTCTGTTTGCTCATACAGTTACTTGAGCTGAAATTCAATCTTCCAACTAACATGCAATTGTAATATTGTGAAATATTATTACAATTTAAAACAACTGTTTTCTATGTGAATATATAGTAAAATATAATTTATTCTTGTGATCAAAGCTGAATTTATCATCATTACTCCAGTCTTCAGTGTTCAATGTTGAAAACAATTGTGCTGCTTCATATTTTTGTGGAAACCGTGATATTTTTTTCTCTGCATTCTTTGTTTGCAAGCCAGCCATAACCATGTCTTAGACATTGGCGGGGGGGACCAAAGTTGTTTGTTTGTTGTTGTTTTTTTGCATTGGGAAGGGTATTGGTCTTATTGGTTTATTTAAAGGAATTAAATTATTAAAGGATTAAAAGGGATTTAAGGAAATAAAGAAAAAAAATACAAACAGTAAAAGTTCCAGTTCTATTGTAGTTATGTAATAAACTATTTGAAAATCCTTTTTTTTATTTTTTTATTCACACATTCACTCTTATTTCCGTCTGCCTAATATATAAAAATGCAAAACGTTTCTTGCCACGTCAAACTCAGTTATGATTTACTGTATATAAATGTCTCATTTTCGATTTAATGTCAAGTAGTTTGCATCACGTGATATTACTGTTGGTCGCTGAACGTTTTTATCGTAAAGCAGTTGTCAGATATTAAATTAGGGACTTCCATCCCACGATGCACTCTTTCACTGCCATAACTAAAGTGACGCGTTGGAACTCGCACTAACAGTAAGCCCCGCCTTCTTTGATTTGATCTCACTCACAGTGACGAGCAAATGTAACATTTTACTTTTGTCATCCTAGCATCAAACAGAGTGGTGTGTAATGGTACAGCAGAGCAGCAGCAAGAATATCAAATTTTGGGGGGACAATTTGGCCATTTGTAATTATTGGGGGGACTTCATTGAAATCCCTTCAATGTCTATAGTGGTTACGGCCCTGCTTTGATGAATAGAACGTTCAAAACAACAAGACTTATTTGATATAGAAATCTTTATCATTATACATGTCTTTAACATTGTTTGATTAATTCCGTGCATCTTTGCTGGAAAAAAAAAGATTAATTTCTTCCAATTTCTTCCATTAGTTAAACTGTACTTTTAAATTATATCTTATATTTAAATCACAAAAAATGAATGGTCACCAGAATATTTTATTGTATGAATATCTGAGCACGCAATATATCAAAAGAAAGATCAGAGCCTCTGCTTAAAACAAAAATCAAAAAAAGTATTCTAGCTTTATGCATTCTATTTTTATCAACCCTTGAATGTGGGTAAGTTTCATAAAAAAGCATTTTGAGCAAAACGCTGAGAAAATCTCATTTTTGTCAAAGACTACATCCAGATCAGATTCAGAACAACGATCAAACACAGATGGAGTCCATCAACACCCCAAAGCTTCATAGTCCTATAGCTCGTCCTGGGTCGACATTTCTTTCAGTAACATTAAATAGTTTCGATTTATATGCCGTTTAATGTTGGTGATTGTGTTATTGCTTGTTTCTGCATCTTTTTCACCTGTGTTTTGATCAGGAGATTCAGTACTCTTTCAGAAGATGCGTAATAGCGCCCCCAACCTTATAAGAGCACGGAAAGCTGTGAAAACTCGTCTTTGTCGGGGAATCTCAAGCTAATGCTGAGTTCACACTGCCCAGATTTTGACTCAACGACAGGTTTTGCAAAATCGTTGACAGATGCCTGAAATCATAGGCACATCGGTGCTCATGCACGCGAGTGACTATCACACAGTGTGAATGTTCAAAGACGTGATCTGAGAGAATCGCCAACGAGTCGCAGACGCCTGTGAGATATTTGGCATGCTAAATATCTAGACCTGTCGACAATTCAAAATCCTGCTGTGTGAAGTGTGTTCTGACTGAAAATTACATAGTCAGTGACCTACAGCCAATGACAGAGCAAGATACAGGGAGGAGTTATAGACCAGAATATCAGCATTTTAATATATATATATTTACAATTATATCAAACCGAAACAAAGCACAAACATTTGCTTGACCAGCCGCAAAAGCACAAATTGCAAAATTATTTATTTACCTCAAACTCTCTTTGCAGAACACAATCCTTGCTCCCTGCGTCTCCCCAAACATTTCCTCCGCCATAATCTTTTTTCTTTTTCTCCGCAAATCAGCGCACAGACAATTTGGATTGCAAACTTTCTGCAGTTTATAATTTTTAATAACAATTCCAGTCTCGCGCGAGAACTCCGGTCTGTCACATGTGTAATCTCAAGTTGTTTACTTGTCACATCGCACATGTGTTTGGTTGTGAAACGTAGTTTGCACACACCAGGGAGAGAGAGAGCTGTCTGCGATTCTTCCTATTGTAAAGTCATGCAGTGTGAAACCTCCTGTCGCTGATCCATCGTGCAGTGTGAACACAGCAGTGACTGAATGCCACCCCAGATAGTCATGCAGTGTGAAAAGAGTTTGAAAATCATGCAGTCTGAACTCGGCATAACTCGTCAATGAGAGGGAAAGAGTTAAATAACCATGCCCTTTCTTCAACACTCTACTGAATTAAATACAAATGAAAGTTGCTTAATCTTCTTTGATTAGTTTCTCTTTTTATTTAAATCTTGATGAGCACAAAGCAAATCACAGGATTATTCATAACAAATACATTTCAAGTCTTGCATCAGTGCAAAAACAGCTGCTTCAAATTATAACACTTCAATTATAACCATCATAGCGCCCAGCCCTTTTCTTTATTGACATAAGACCGCATGGTTGTGAATCTTTTAGTTGAGTCACATAGGCCACAAAAAAGCCTGAGGGCAGCATGTGGCCCGTGAGCTGTGTCTGTCTGTATGAGACAAGAGTCTCCAGAAGAGAAATGAACACCACGTTTAAGTTGTAGACTTTGATATGGCCTAAATATCCCAGTCACTCTTAGAAGAAAAGAGGGGGGGTTGGGGAGTAGGCGCCGTCTCGGGTGTACCCCCGGCCTGCGAGGGGCGATGAGGGAATGTGGTGAGGTGGACGAGCGAGAGACGTGAAGGATGAGAGAGGACCAGGCCTGGACTTTATGTTGTGTTTTGTTTATGTTTTATTATGTGTGTGCACGGCAGTCGTCCGTGAGGGGCTGCCCGCGTTACTTTCATTTTGTTTATTTATTTATTCAAGTCTTTAATTGTTCGCCAGTTCCCGTCTCCTTCTTCCCTGAACAAAGAACTTTGCTACAGTAATGCATTGCTTTTCAAAGTAACTTTCCCCAACACTTTTTACCTTATATTACCCAGTACTTTCTTAAGTACACATAAGTGCACATACTGTAAAATAAATTGCAACCCATAAAATTTTATAAAACAAAAATCTAATTAAAACAACATTAATTACAGAACCCATTAAGCTTTTATTGAACCTTTTCTTCTAAGAGAATGTGATGTTACTAGCATGTTGGAAATAAATAAATCAAGGCTTGAGATGAGATTTAGTTCTATATGAACTATATTCTCAGTTAATTTAATCAGATGTTCAGTCCCAGTTTACAACTGACTCTGACATACACTTTTAAAATGGTAGTGAGGGGAAAAAAAATGAAAAGTTCGGAACAAAGAGACAACTAAAAACTAATATATGATGCAAATTTATGCAAATTTGGTACTGAGACTGAATCATTATTTTTCAAACGGGACCACAGAGGCCCCTAAACCAAATCCATTAAAATGAATTAGCAGCGGACCTCGCTGCAAAATAAAAATAAGAAAATGAATAAAGGAAAAGCATACTTTTACCTCTGTCTTTAGATGTCTAACAAAAGCTGTCGTGGTTTTAAAGCTCAGAACAGAAAAGTCATGCTGTGCCTGTCCTGTGTCTCTTAAATTGCACCATGTAGTCAGGCACTGTCTTGGAAAACTGCTCCCAATTACTGGATGGAGAGGCAAAGGCCATGCTGTAACCGCGGTAAAAATGAGGCCCTGATATTACAGCTCCTCACAGTGACAGAACCTGCAAGCCCTGAGGACATGGAAAAACACTGCTCACTGTCACCATGGCCTTTAGCTCTGCTGTGCTCTGAGGACGTGAAGCGTGATTTTTTTTTTTTTTTTTTTTTTTTTTTTTACTCTAGCATATATTTCTTTGTGCATTTGTATTCAGATCCACTGTCAGCACAATTGATGTGCTAAAAACATGTTTTTAAACATGAAAAAAATCTTTTTTTGAGATTTCTTATCTTTTAATGCAGGCAAAAGCACATGAAAGGGTTAAACTAAACCATCAAGAGTGTAACTGACACACACACGCACATCTAAGAATCAGCTGGTGACTGTTTACCAGTTATTTTAGATTCAACATAATTTTCAGCAAAAACTAAAATCAATACTGTGACAGAAATTAGTCTTTGATAATGCCTAAATATACATCCAAATGCAACACCTAATAAAAGTAATTATACCTGAAAACAGTAATCTCAGCAAACAGAGTTCCCTGAAAAAAAAATTCTGTACACTTGATCTGTTTTGTAACTTAAAGTTGTGGTGGACGACCATTCTTAAAGTCGCCATTAAATTAAAATGGACCATTCTTGTTTTTGTTTTTTTTAATGGAATATTGCCGTATTCATTCTAAATTATTTATACGTGCACAACATTATTTTGTTAAATTCATGTTCCCCATAATCTTGAATCAGAATAACTTCCCCAACCTGTCACTCACCTGAGATCCACCAATAGCAAACCACCACTGTCCAATCAATTCCCCATGGACAAAATCAAGCCCCGCCCTATATTTGTTCTTGTTCAGTTTCAGCAGTTTCACTCAGATACGTCACAATAGGGAAGAAAAGATTAGCACAACTTCCATGTCATGCCGACTTTAAGTGTCCACAGAGTCTGCACACTTTTTCCATGTTTTTTGTGCTGATGAAATCGGTGGAATTTGGTAAAATGCATTTAAAAATGGTAAAACGTGATAAACGAAGCCTATAGTGCAGCAAAAAGCATGATCAAATTAACATTACCCAGAATAGTTAAAGGGATTGTTCATCCAAAAATGAAAATTCTGTCATTATTTATTCACCTTCATGCCCTTCCAAACCCATAAGACTTTTTTATTTCATGAAACACAAAAGGATTTTAAAGAATTGGTCTCTCGGTTGTAACAAATGGGCACTGAGACTTTTAAAAAGTTAGTTCACCCCAAAATCAATTACTCACACTAATGTTGTTCCAAACCCATTAGACACTGATTAATCTTAGAAAATCTAATAAAGATATTTTATATGATTTCTGTCCCTCAAATGAAAGTCCATGCAAACAAAACTTTCATGCTTTATATAAGCACCTTATATGATGAACAGATTTAATTTAGACTAGTTTACATATAAACACTGATCAAAGCACATCTAACTTGGTAAACGGAAGCTCAACTTGCGTGGCACGAGAATAAACCTCATTGGTTCTCACGCATCAAACAAGCATGTTGATCTCTTCAGAAGACTTGGATTAAACCGCTCAATTCATCTGGATTTATTTTATAATGTCTTCATTAAGTTTTGGTTACCTGGACTTTCAGTGCATCTTCTAGGTTCCCAACCTGTGTTTCGAAGATGAACAAAAGTTATACAGGTTTGTAATGACATGAGTGTAAGTAATTTAGTAGTAAATTTAGGTGAACTAATCCTCTAAGTTGCAAAAAGTATGCAAAAGCACCATAACTGGATCATAAAAGCAGTCCATACAACTCAGGCACTATTCATTGAGTTGAATTCATGAACCGAATCAGTACAATTTGAACTACTGACGGATCAACTACTAATACAACTAATAATGTCATTTACTTGTTATTTATTTGCTTGTTATCAGAAATAATCTAGAGGTAACTTATTCTGGCTACGTTCACACTTGGCATTAACATGCGATCATGTCGATCAGGACACAGCGCATGTACATTTGTTCACATTAAGTGGTCGCCATCTGGATAACTGATCGGATTTGCGTTTCCCGCAAAATATTTAAATTGGGTATGTAATGGGCCTTTATCACGGAGAGTGTAAAGCAACTTTCGCTTTATCCTCTATTAATGGCAGTGCCCATAGAGCACAGGTTTCTGTGATGCATTCATATACAATCAATATCAAATAGGGTACTTTATCTACAACTTTAAGTTTCCCAACATTATGAAACAAAGAAACATGTTATTCTGACGCATTGCATGATTGAAAGGCGAGTGCGCAAGCATTTATATAGACCACTGTACAGAGAACGGCATTACACATTCCTTAAAGGGTTAGTTCACCCAAAAAAAATGTAAATTCTGTCATTATTACTCACCCTCATGACGATCCCAACCCATAAGACCTTTGTTCATCTTCAGAACACAAATTAAGATATTTTTCTTCTTCTCTGCGGTCTTACTGGTTGGGATCGACATGAGGGTGAGTAATAATGACAGAATTTACATTTTTGGGCGAACTAACCCTTTAAGGGGGGAATTTCCCCCACCCTATATTGCAGACAGAAATGGGAGATTATTTGTAATAAACATACTGAAACAATAAAAACATATAAATGAAGTTAATGTTGCACAATTAAAATGAAAAATGATAACGCATAAGACAGATAACGCAGCCTCTGTTGTTATTGATTCTTTGTGGACGTCTACCAGAAGTTAAGTTTGGGCCACAAATTTGCTCATGCGCAGTAACGTTTGTTTATGTTGTTGTCGTTGAAACAGTCTATAATTTTTTAACAATCCCCCTTTTGTGTTCCTTGCAAGAACGTCAAATGGTTTTGGAAAATTGTCTAGTTTGGCCCCACCGAGCAAAAAAAGCTTGTAGGATGTCACCTTCATATTAGATAGTAAGAGTTTCTGATAAGGATGTGATATTTGCCAAAAGTTTTGCGACGCCCCTCCAAATCATTGAATTCAGGTGTTCCAATCACTTCCATGGCCACAGGTGTATAAAATCAAGCACGTGCAGATGCTTCTACACACATTTGTGAAAGAATGGGTCACTCTCAGGAGCTCAGTGAACTCAAGTGTGGTACTGTGATAGGTTTCCACCTGTGCAATAAGTCTTTCTACTTCTCTGTGAAATTTCCTCTCTACTAAATGTTCTACACACAACTGTTAGTGGGATTATAACAAAGTGGAAGCAATTGGGAACAACAGCATCTCAGCCACAAAGTGGTAGGCCACGTAAAATCACAAAGCGGGGTCAGCGTATGCTGAGGGTCACAGGGCACAGAAGTCGCCAACTTTCTGTAGAGTCAATAGCTACAGACCTCCAAACTTCATGTGGCCTTCAGAGCTCAAGAACCGTGTGTAGAGAGCTTCATGGAATGGGTTTCCATGGCTGAGCAGCTCATCCAAGCCTTACATCACCAAGTGCAATGCGAAGCGTGGGATGCAGTGGTGTAAAGCACACCGCCACTGGACTCTAGAGCAGTGGAGACGTGTTCTCTGGAGTGACCAATCACGCTTCTCTGTCTGGCAATCCCATGGACGAGTCTGGGTTTGGCAGTTGCCAGGAGAACGGGACTTGCCTGACTGCATTGTGCCAAGTGTAAAGTTTGGTGGAGGGGGGATTAAGGTGTGGGGTTATTTTTGAAACCGCAGGCGTGTCTTGTTGGTAATCGGAGCACAAGTGCATATAATGTAAACAACACCAACGTATAGTGAATTGAACATTATCCAGGAATAATGCCATGATGTATTTCGTGTATGTGTGTGTGTGTGTGTGCGCGCTCGTGACTCTTTAGCTCTGCCCATTGCTGATGTTTTCGGGAAGAATCAGTACAGCGTATCTGTCTTTTATAAATCTGATAAAACTAAAGACTCTTTGTGGGTATGAAGGATGCAATACTACTCAATAGATACTCAAGATTAACATGAGATTGGCTGAAACTGTGTGTTATGCACACTTTGATATTGGCCGATATGAATATGAAAATTGGAAAAAGCGTTGAAGGCCAGTTTTCAATTACAGCTGTGAATGGATAGTGAAGGCTAAATCTGTTCAGTTCTGTACTATTAGAAGTAATGTATATTTGCACATTAAAACTGTGGGCTGCAAATGAGCAAGCCAGTGATTAATTTATCACATTACCGAGGCTGTTTAATGAATCTCTATGGCTGCATGGGCGTTTTGCACTGGGGTTTATTAACATCCCTAATTAAAGATTGGAAAAATCAGCTGATAGTCTTTTGGTGTAAAATAGCCATATAAAAAATTTACACATGCTAATAGTAAACTAAAAATAGATGTTCGCCTGAGTATAAAAATAACTGTTCTGCTGTTTAAAGAATCATTTTTTTTTTTTAATTTTGGTTCCATTAGCTCAAACTCTGGCAAATTAATCAAGAAAATGTATTGCACTGCCAGTTTTGACAAAAGAAACTATGAGATTTCAGTCTTCTCGTGCTCCGAGAAGTTGTTTAGAGTTTCGTTTGATAAAACTAATCCTCAATGTCAAATGAATTTGGGTTCCTGCAATTTGATCATAAACAGCTAACAAACGTCTTCTCCAAGACACACTCCCGCTCTCTTTCAGGTTCAGTTCTTCTTCTGTCACTCAGAATAGATTTCATATCTGTGCTGTTGTTGTTTTTTTCTCTCTCTTATGTGCCTCGTTGCAGTTTGTCACACACACCTTTCCATTCGCAGCAAAGCCTGTATGAATAACTGCACCTGCCGACTCCCACACCAAATTTTGCCAGGCAATAAAACAGAGTCAGCTCCAATAAAATGGAATTGTTGTGTGTGTTTGGATCACTGTTCGCCTTCTGTGGCCACTGAATTATTGAACACCTGTGTGTTCACTGAAAATGTCAGCTGTTCTTTTTACCAAGGCAGACAGAGCCGAAGAGACAGAGGGAACCTATGCATAAAGCATAAACCTCAATGGAAATAACATGCTAGCTCCAAATCTATCGCCTTTTAATTGATTCATTACATATGTGTGAAATATTGAAGTTGAAAATAATGAAAAATGGTGATGTTATGGCTGATTTTCAACATGGTTGCTTTTCTTTTGGGTCTTCTTAGCTTTGCTAGGTACACGCTGTCATGTCCTTCAGTAACTAGCTAAAAATAGTGACGCTGCTAACTTCAGTTTTCATAATAATGTAGCTTGTCCAGTACATTTTCTGACAAGTAGCGATGTTGCATGACACATATTGTGACATATCGGATTGCATTGCGCCTCTGGCTTTAGCTGAGAGAATTTAACAAAATTCTCCTAAAATATCCCCTCTCTCTCATATGAAACATTAAGAAGGGTGATTTGTTTTACATAATTGTGTCATTTGGTTGGTTCATGCAAATGAAATGGTTCAAATATGACTCTGAAGTCCTAAAGATGATGCATTGTGCTGCATCTTCATGGGTAGTATTATTTAGTTAAAGCCACAAATTTCAGTTACATAATTTAGGCTGTTTTCTAGTAGTTGCCAGATAAATTCTGCTCTGGTCATAAATCATATGAGGCCAGTTGTCAGAAAAGCTGTATCTCAATAAAAAGTGAAGGTCAAAGTCAGAGGTCTACAAATACTGTCCTCCAGTGATGTTGCATAAAACAAGTTAACACTATGACTTTGCTGAAAAGTTTATAATAGGCTTTGTAATATTGTGTTGATCCCCCTTTTACTGCCAAAACAGCCCTAACCCATCGAGGCATGGACTCCACTAGACCCCTGAAGGTGTGCTGTGGTATCTGGCAACAAGATGTTAGCAGCAGATCCTTTAAGTCCTTTAAGTTGCGAGGTAGGGCCTCCATGGATCTGACTTGTTTGTTCAGCACATCCCACAGATGATCGATTGGATTGAGATCTGGGAAATTTGGAGGCCAAGTCAACACCTCAAACTCATGCCAAGGGTGTACATGGTCTGCAAAAATGCTTAGGGAAGGTGGTATGTGTCAAAGTAACATCCACATGGATGCCAGGACCCAAGGTTTCCCAGCAGAACATTGCCCAAAGCATCACACTGCCTCCGCCGGCTTGCCTTCTTCCCATAGTGCATCCTGGTGCCATGTGTTCCCCAGGTAAGTGACACACACACACACACCCAGCCATCCATGTGATGTAAAAGAAAAAGTGATTCATCAGACCAGGCCACCTTCTTCCATTGCTCCGTGGTCCAGTTCTGATGCTCACGTGCACTGTTGGTGCTTTCGGCGGGGGGCAGGGGTCAGCAAGGGCACCCTGACTGGTCTGCGGCTATGCCGCCCCATACGCAACAAACTGAGATGCTCTGTGTATTCTGACACCTTTCTATCAGAACCAGCATTAACTTCTTGAGCAATTTGAGCTCCAGTAGCTTGTCTGTTTGATCGGACCACACGGGCCAGTATATATATATATATATATATATATATATATATATATATATATATATATATATATATATATATATATATATATATATATATATATATATATATATATATATATATATATATATATATATATATATATATATATATATATATATATATATATATATATATATATATATATATATATATATATATATATATATATATGTATGTATATATATATATATATATATGTATATATATATATATATATATGTATATATATATATATATATATATATATGTATATGTATATATGTATATATATATATGTATATATATATATATATATATATATATATATATATACACTCACCTAAAGGATTATTAGGAACACCTGTACAATTTCTCATTAATGCAATTATCTAATCAACCAATCACATGGCAGTTGCTTCAATGCATTTAGGGGTGTGGTCCTGGTCAAGACAATCTCCTGAACTCCAAACTGAATGTGAGAATGGGAAAGAAAGATGATTTAAGCAATTTTGAGCGTGGCATGGTTGTTGGTGCCAGACGGGCCGGTATGTGAGTATTTCACAATCTGCTCAGTTACTGGGATTTTCATGCACAACCATTTCTAGGGTTTACAAAGAATGTGTGAAAAGGGAAAAACATCCAGTATGCGGCAGTCCTGTGGGCGAAAATGCCTTGTTGATGCTAGAGGTCAGAGGAGAATGGGCCGACTGATTCAAGCCGATAGAAGAGCAACTTTGACTGAAATAACCACTCGTTACAACCGAGGTATGCAGCAAAGCATTTGTGAAGCCACAACACGCACAACCTTGAGGCAGATGGGCTACAACAGCAGAAGACCCCACCGGGTACCACTCATCTCCACTACAAATAGGAAAAAGAGGCAACAATTTGCACAAGCTCACCAAAATTGGACAGTTGAAGACTGGAAAAATGTTGCCTGGTCTGATGAGTCTCGATTTCTGTTGAGACATTCAGATGGTTGAGTCAGAATTTGGCATAAACAGAATGAGAACATGGATCCATCATGCCTTGTTACCATTGTGCAGGCTGGTGGTGGTGTAATGGTGTGGGGGATGTTTTCTTGGCACACTTTAGGCCCCTTAGTGCCAATTGGGCATCGTTTAAATGCCACAGCCTACCTGAGCATTGTTTCTGACCATGTCCATCCCTTTATGACCACCATGTACCCATTCTCTGATGGCTACTTCCAGCAGGATAATGCACCATGTCACAAAGCTCGAATCATTTCAAATTGGTTTCTTGAACATGACAATGAGTTCACTGTACTAAAATGGCCCCCACAGTCACCAGATCTCAACCCAATAGAGCATCTTTGGGATGTGGTGGAACGGAGCCGTGCCCTGAATGTGCATCCCACAAATCTCCATCAACTGCAAGATGCTATCCTATCAATATGGGCCAACATTTCTAAAGAATGCTTTCAGCACCTTGTTGAATCAATGCCACGTAGAATTAAGGCAGTTCTGAAGGCGAAAGGGGGTCAAACACAGTATTAGTATGGTGTTCCTAATAATCCTTTAGGTGAGTGTGTGTGTGTATATGTATATTCCAAAACCCGATTCCAAAAAAGTTGGGACACTGTACAAATTGTGAATAAAAAAGAATGCAATAATTTACAAATCTCATAAACTTATATTTCATTCACAATAGAATATAGATAACATATCAAATGTTGAAAGTGTGACATTTTGAAACGTTTTGGATTTCATGAGAGCTACACATTCCAAAAAAGTTGGGACCGGTAGCAATAAGAGGCCGGAAAAGTTAAATGTACATATAAGGAACAGCTGGAGGACCAATTTGCAACTTATTAGGTCAACTGGCAACATGATTGGGTATAAAAAGAGCCTCTCAGAGTGGCAGTGTCTCTCAGAAGTCAAGATGGGCAGAGGATCACCACTTTCCCCAATGCTGCGGCCAAAAATACTGGAGCAATATCAGAAAGGAGTTTCTCTGAGAAAAATTGCCAAGAGTTTGAAGTTATCATCATCTACAGTGCATCATATCATCCAAAGATTCAGAGAATCTGGAACAATCTCTGTGCGTAAGGGTCAAGGCCGGAAAACCATACTGGATGCCCGTGATCTCCGGCCCTTAGACGGCACTGCATCACATACAGGAATGCTACTGTAATGGAAATCACAACATGGGCTCAGGAATACTTCCAGAAAATATTGTCGGTGAACACAATCCACCGTGCCATTCGCCGTTGCCAGCTAAATCTCTATAAGTCAAAAAAGAAGCCATATCTAAACATGATCCAGAAGTGCAGGCGTTTTCTCTGGGCCAAGGCTCATTTAAAATGGACTGTGGCAAAGTGGAAAACTGTTCTGTGGTCAGACCAATCAAAATTTGAAGTTCTTTTTGGAAAACGGGGATGCCATGTCATCTGGACTAAAGAGGACAAGGACAACCCAAGTTGTTGTCAGCGCTCAGTTCAGAAGCCTGCATCTCTGATGGGATGGGGTTCATGAGTGCGTGTGGCATGGGCAGCTTACACATCTGGAAAGGCACCATCAATGCTGAAAGGTATATCCAAGTTCTAGAACAACATATGCTCCCATCCAGACGTCGTCTCTTTCAGGGAAGACCTTGCATTTTCCAACATGACAATGCCAGACATACTGCATCAATTACAACATCATGGCTGTGTAGAAGAAGGATCCGGGGACTGAAATGGCCAGCCTGCAGTCCAGATCTTTCACCCATAGAAAACATTTGGAGCATCATAAAGAGGAAGATGCCACAAAGAAGACCTAAGACAGTTGAGCAACTAGAAGCCTGTATTAGACAAGAATGGGACAACATTCCTATTCCTAAACTTGAGCAACTTGTCTCCTCAGTCCCCAGACGTTTGCAGACTGTTAGAAAAAGAAGAGGGGATGCCACACAGTGGGAAACATGGCCTTGTCCCAACTTTTTTGAGATGTTTTGATGCCATGAAATTTAAAATCAACTTATTTTTCCATTAAAATGATAAATTTCCTCAGTTTAAACATTTGATATCCATGTTCATCTATGTTGTATTCTGAATAAAATATTGAAATTTGAAACTTCCACATCATTGCATTCAGTTTTTATTCACAATTTGTACAGTGTCCCAACTTTTTTGGAATCGGGTTTGTATATATATCATCAAATATGAGGAAAATATTTAGTATTTTTAAGTTTTAATAGTTTTGTGCTTTTGTCATTTTTATTTATGAAAATATGTATAATTATATATAAAATAATTACATGTATATAGCTGAAAACTTCCTTGTTAGTCAAAGAAAAGCTTTTATTGACACCAGTCCCATCTAATGCTCGATCTCAGAATGTGCCAGGCTGTGATGTCAGAGTGTGGTGAAATGCCGCCTCAACAGAAGAACGCCTGATTCTGTAGCCCCGCCCACCGACTCGTGCCACTGACATGACACAGGCCTACATAGAGCTAAACCGGATCCAACTTCTAAGCAATAAACATGCCGCATCAGCTTCATTCAGATTCCAGTATTATGAATGCATGGATGAACTTTATTTTTAATGAATATCCAGCTCACGTGGGGAAGGCATTGCACGTTTGTTCCTTCATTTCTGATTCATTACATGAATGAATGGTGCAACACACTTATGAGTAAAATATGTTTTTTATATTTGATATGTTACATATCGTTTGATATCTATTGATTATGTGTACGTGTCTAACTGAACATACATTAGCACGCTGTCACAGGCTGGAGAATCCTTTATTTGTTGGTTCATTGAGATTCAGGATCAGACTCTGACAGCTACGTCCCGGGGCTATGTGTTTTCCAGTCGGGCTACCAAAATGTATCACTGGCTTGCCAACGGGCTATCTTAAATGGTGAAATAACATTCCTTTCTTGATGTGCGTTGTTCACTCTCTTAACTTGATATTTGATATTTTTGATCATGCTGATTTGTCTGACTCTGCAGTGAGGCTTGTGCGTGTGTGTGTGTGTGTGTGTGTGTGTGTGTTAGTGATGCACGGTTCACGGTTATATCCACCAATCGGGCAGGCCAAGTAATAAAAAATAGCATTCCAATTAATTGCGGGTGGATGAGAGATAAATCATTGTTTCATTTTGCGAGCCCTGTTGTGGGCGAATCATTCCGGTTGCCATTTTCCCAGTTTTTGTTTTTGTTAGTGGTGTATTGTAAACTCTTTTTTTTTTTTCTTGACTGCAGTTTAACTCCTAGCTTGGAGCAGCTTCCCAGAATCGCATTTCTTTCTTTCTATAATGCTGATGTGAGAGATAAAACAAGGGGATAATTAAAAAAAAAAAAAGGAAAAACAAGAACAAGAAGAAGAAGAAGAAGAAAAAAAAGAGAAACTTTAGTACTGGATGAAAATCACTTTATCCAATTATCTGCTTTGGCTGTTTGGGATGCGTGAAAGCGTACATGTCCCAGTGGCAGCCGTTGATAGCCTAAAAATTGTCAGGCTCTGCATTTGTGGATCTCTCACAGTAGATCTCTGGCTGTTAGACGGCGTCTGCACGCCAGCCGACGGTTCCACAAGTTCGCAGAATCACTCTCCACAGCATGTGTGGGTAGAAAGCCGTCACGTTTCACAGATATATTCATAGCGGTCTTTTTTTTCAGCTGTCTATTTATATCAGCGTTTTTCAGTCGGTTTACGTTAATTGCTTCGCCTTTACCTCTGTCTTTGTTCACACTAACTATGGTTTGATTAATTATCTCTCCTCACACATCACCAGGTATGATCATTCCTTATGTGTCAATCAGTTATGGATGAGCTTCCCCAGGGATCACACTCATCTGGAGGTTATTTTTAGCTTCTTCACTGTGAGGATGCTGTTATTGAGAGAAGCTGTATGTATAGATGTATTGACAGCATCCAAAACATATAAGTATTTATATGTTTGGGAAAAAACAGTGCTGTCAAATGATTCATCTGGATTAATCACATCGTGTATATATATATATATATCCGTATATATATATATATATATATATATATATATATATATATATATATATATATATATATATATATATATATATATATATATATATATATATATATATATATATATATATATATATATATATATATATATATATATATATATATATATATATATATATATATATATATATATATATATATATATATATTTTGGATGCTATTAATCATGCACAGAAAAAGAAAAAAACATAATTGTCCGTGTACAGTGGACATAATTTCCAGTTACAATATACTATTATGTAGACATTTGTATGGATAGTTTATTATTTAATTGATTACGTAATGATTAAATTATGATTTTAATAAATTTTAACACTTTAAGCTAAGGTAATAACTAGTTGAATACAGCATCAGAAATCACACAGAAATTAATATGTACACTTTATTTCGATGGTCTTTAGATGGTCTACTCACTTTAAGCACCTTTGCAACTACGTCAATTTTACTAACCCTAACCGTCTACTACTTTCTACTAATACTCTAATGATAGTTAGTTGACATGTAAAGTTACTTATTAGTAGTAGAATGTCTTAAGTGGACCATTGAAATAAAGTGTAAGCATTCGTTATAATTTCAAATGAGGTAAAAGCATTAAATATGATATTTTTTAATGAGTATGGTAAAATCATTCTATTATTTCTATGAATTCAATATTCTACAAATGTAAGAGTATTTGTACATCTTTAAAACCGTTTAGATGCTGGTAATACGTTAATAATGTACATTTTAGAGTCAAAACAAACATCCAAAAGTTATTGCATATGCATAGACACAATTGTAGACTGAAATTGTATGCTGATTGTTTGCTTAATTTCTGCCATCTCGGATTGTGAGAGCTACAACTGTAGGAAGCGTAGAATTGCAACTTTGGTCAAAAACACTAAGCATTTTGGATCTGTTTGACTTTTAGGGTGCTTCCCCTGATGCATTATTATGTCAGTTTACATCCCAATGGGCACCAGGCCTGCTGACTGCAAATCCAATATCACCAAAGTGAATCCGATGTAGCCTCGCAACTCCCTGTTGATTTGCTCCGGAATCCCAGCAGCTGCTTTGCTGCAGCTCCTGTCAGCCATTTTGTTTCACTTCATTGCTTTATAAAGAGTCCAAACCCTTGGCTTTTCCCCTCAGTTTTCTGCAGACTTGCTTACATACAGCATGCACAATAAAAAAGGAATCATGCTTGACTTTGGTCTTCTCCCTTGAGAGCGCTGTGTAAGTGAAAACTTTGTAGTTTCTTGTTCTTTGTTAATCCAGCTGCTCCCCCGAGACGAGGTTTATACTTCATGTGTGTGAGAGAGAGCGTTTGTTGACTGGCAGCTCCCTGAACGAGTTTGATCTATGTATTAGCTTGACCTCACATACACTGTTGTATAACTTATTTGTGCAGAAATAACTGCACTACAACAACTAAATGAACATTAACGGCATAGTTCAGCCAAAAACTAGCATTTACTCATCCTTGTGTCATTCCAAACCTGTATGACTTACTTTCTCCTGTGAAACACATAAGATGATATTTTGAAGAATCTTCACACAGTTCTTTCACAGATGGTTTAATACTTCAGGTAAGATGGAGGCAGCAATATGCAAATGTTACACTTTAATCATATAAAATAAACAAACACAAACTAAAGTAAAGCAACAGCCCCTCATGGGCGACTGCCACACATGCATAAACAAAAAAATAATGTAAATGTCCAGGCCTGGTCCTCTCTTGTCCTCTCTTGTCCTTCACTATCATCGCTCCTCCTTTTATCAATCCGGAGCTCCTCCGTGAGTCACTCGAGACCGGTGCACGGGCAAGTGACGCCACCGGCCTTGCACCGCTCTCACGGCTCTCGCCCCTGCCCTGCTTGCCACAACCAACAACTTTTTCCGCACAATAATGCTTACAGTGCCAGATTTTTCATTAATAAAGACTTATTTTCATATGGTTCCTTGTGCAATACTATGTAATGACCTCAAAACACTTTTATCATAGTGCATGATTTATAAACAAATACATTTTGACTTTTTCATCACATAACCAGCTCCATATGTTTAGCTTTTCTGACATAGTAAACATGCTCGGTATCTCACCTGGTACAGCACTGCAGTTGAGATTATGGAGAGTCCTGCGAAACAAAAGTCCTCATGAAAAAAGAGCTCAAAGACTTGTAGAAGCCACTAAAATGGCACGGTTGCCTCTAGGGGTGTCGAAATTAATCGTCTCTACGATGTATCGCGATGCAGGCAAGGATGATTCGGTATTGGTACAGTAATAGACCATAACCAATTATAATGTACTGATTATTTTCTGATGTCATTTGTCACATCCGTGCTTTGTCACGGTAGCATACAATGGCAGAGGGAGGCGAGACGCGAATGTGAGTAATTAAAATGCTCCAACTACTTTACAAGCGACATCTGGGCACATTTCGGCTTTTATGAACAACCTGGAAAGCACGACCTGGAGAACATGCGTGCTGTGTGTAAATCAAAGCTATCTGTCAAAACGATTTCATTTAGCCTACACTTGGGCGCATAAATGTATCTCCGTAAAACGGATATAAATCTGATCTTCAATTCCCGCACTATACACAGATTTAATGGAGTTCACATCACCAAAAACAACAGATATGAGCTGCATTTTATTGATCGTCATCTCATTTCAAAATCAAAGACCGCAATAGGAGAGAGCACAGGCACAGCACTGGTAAGATCATTCAGTTTCTTTACTTTAAATGAAGATGATTGTGTGTTGAGCACCTACGACTTTACTTTCGGTAGTTTGTGCACTGGCTTGATGAAGAAATACGCAGCTGCTCATCTGCGGCGATGCATGCTTCAGTAGCGCTGTCATATCTGGCTAACATCACATATAGGCCATAACAGGCTCACACGTAAAAAAATTTTAGCATTGTTGCGAGGAGTAAAATTTACATGTGTGGTTTCAACAACCAGATGCATTTAAACTTGACTGTAATGCGGCCCAGACCACCTCCTGAAGTGGCTTTTAGTATTTTGTGTGTTTGTTCTAAATGCTCCTGTTGTCTTCTGTGCCCGGAGTTTTGTTTGATACATTCAAGAAGCATGTTTTCTTTGAGCAGGTAAAATTAAAGGTTCAGTTCATATAACTGACTGACAAAATTGTATACATGAGGATGCAGTGCATGGTCAATGCATTGTGATCCATCGTGATATCGAATTGAACCGAACCGTGAGACCAGTGTAGGTTCACACCCTTAGTTGCCTCAGTAAATGTGTTTTTTTTTTTCTCACAGTTGCTTTTGTTAACACTATCGGTCAGGTTTAGTGTAGGTGGTGCATTATTTTCTAACGAGATTGAAAATAGCATTAACCCTTTAGCTCCACGCCCTGGACATTTCATTTCCGAAGTGCCATGAGATGTACAAAAAACAACATGATAAAACGTTGGCTGATTCACATTCATCTGTTTCTACTAGAATTGAAGCCGCCCTTTTAGCACTTTTAAAAAAAAAGTGACATGCAAATGTAACATGAAACATACAAAAAGCAAAGTATTATCATTTTGCTGAAATGTCTCCACAGGCACATTTTTCTAATGACCATGGTCTGCAACTGACATGAGAAACCAGCTGAAATTGAAGTCATTTTTCATTGATAATCTCCCCCTCCTTTGAGTTATAAACTACAGAACTGCTACGACCAGATTAATGAGATCAACTCTAGAACAAAACAAGTGAACGCTATTGTTGTTTTGAGTCTGATCTTTTTAATTAATTGGTTGATACCGTTCACAGAACTCATTTGAATAATTGGTTTGCGAATCAGACTGGTCTGGTTCTCAAGTTCATAACTCATTGACTCAAAGATCTGGTTTTAGTGTTGAACAGCTCATTGAAGGGGAAGATAATGATAAGTTAACCCTTAAATGCATGAATGTTTCACCAATCATTATTACATGTTCAGGTCTTTAGTGACCCGGATCTATATCTAACATAGATGGATCTCTACCTGTTGCGGTAATATAAAACACTTCTGATATTAGAGTACCAATTTAAGCAGAATAAAAGAAAGCATATTTTGTTCCCTTTTGGAGCTTGGAAGGGTTCAGTTTAAGCAGATGTCGTCATTATCACTGTCATCGTCAGAGCTCATTTCAGTACATTCAGCATCTGCCTCATATTCACCATCTCAAACATATTCATAATTTTCAACATCTTCAAAATCAATATTTATATCACTGACAGCTTCTTCACCAGATCCACCATCGGCGACACTGGTATTTGGTTGCATCCAGTACTTGCTCTGCAGTAAATCGCTGAGCCATTTCAGGTTTTGCTGATGATTCTTCGTATTCTTTTGTTTTCTGCCTGCGGTGACTATGAGTGAAATGTCACTTCATTATTGTGTATCAGACATTGCCACCTTGAGGAATAGAGGTGAATTGCACTTATTCAGTCATCAAAGATTCAATTATTGTTGTGCAGAAAAAAACATACTTGCACTGTTACTCACCTCGGGTCGTTAGTGACCCTAAACAATTTAAAAAAAAAAATTAATGGGAAAACAGGCATTGAAGGAAATTACTGGCTTTCCGTGCTTTCACTTTTATATGGTTTGGAGCATTATTACACATCTTCTGAAAGAGTACAGAATCTCCTGATCAAAACACAAGGGGAAAAGAAGCAGAAACAAGTGATAGTGATATGTAAACGGCATATAAATCAAATCTGCCTAATGTTATTGAATGAAATGTTGACCCAGGACGAGCTATAGGACTGTGAAGCTTTGGGATGTTGATGGACCTGATCGAGTCGTAGTCTTTGACAAAAATGCAATTTTCTCAGCTTTTTGCTCATTTTTTCTTTTTTTATGAAACTTACCCACATTCAAGTGTTGATAAAAAAGAATGCATGAAGCTAGAATAAAATTCTCATTCATGGTCAATGATCTGTTGTTGTTTGAAAAATAATACGGCAAATAATGATTTGTTTTGGGGTGAACTTACATTTAAGATGATCTGTCTCTAATTTTACTATCTCTTTCTCTTTTTTTATACTCCTAGGACGAAGAGAACGAGCCACTGTTACCGTGTCGAGTATCGTCACATGGAGAGGACCCTGTCCCAGGAAGAAGTGCGCATTATCCACGCAGCCATTGAGCAGGCCGCAGAGAAAGAGCTCGGAGTGCAGGGAAGATACTGAACTTTCCCAACAACCCACATGATGGTGTTCCACCTTCCATGATGAGATTCACAGATGTAGTCGCTTCTCTCTGTGGTAACAAATAAAATGGAGAAACTTTTTAAAGCAGATAGTTGGCGACTCAAAGCAACTTGTCATTATTTACAATCATGACCTTTAAATAATTAGTTCACTTCAGAATTAAAATGTCCTGATAATTTACTCACCCCCATGGCATCCAAAATGTTCATGTCTTTCTTTCTATAGTCGAAAAGAAATGAAGGTTTTTGAGGAAAACATTCTAGGATTTTTCACCATATAGTGGACTTCAACGGGAACCAATGGGTTGAAGGTTTCAGTGCAGCTTCAAAGAGCTCTACACGATCCCAGCCGAGGAATAAGGGTCTTATCTAGTGAAACCATTGGTCATTTTCTAAAAAAAAAAAAAAAAAAAAAAAAAAATACTTTTTTTATTCACAAATGCTTGTCTTGCTCTGCGATGCGTGTCCACGACTTCATACATTATGTAATCATGGCAGACATGGTCACTAACTGGAAAGTAAAAACAGAATACAGGTTTGAAAAGACAAGAGGGTGAGTAAATAATGACATAATTTAATTTGGGGGCAATCATCCCTTTAACATTTGCAAGATTTGACCTTGAAATTACTTTTTAGGTCATAACAACCTCTCTAGGCCTGATTGCATGGACTCTCACACCGCAGGCTGACTCTAGCTTTATAATGGTACACAGCCGGATTTAACACAAATATCAAAAGAGTCCTTTTATGCACCTGGATCCGTGCCAACCTGATGATAAGCAGGAAACAAGAGCCCTTATTTCTAGATTAGTATTTTCTTAAGAAAGATATGAGGTAGCCTGTAATAAGCTGCTGCCCAGAAATTACCAAGCTAATGAAACACATTATACTTACTCCAATAACCATACTCATGCTGCAGACATTTTGGGAGTACATGGAATTATTTTCAATTTAATATCCCATTGGTTGTGGTTTTGTGGGTGTACGGAAAAAAAGGAGTCACTCCTACTACATTAGACTCTTGACTTTTGAGTGAAATTATGACTATAGCAATATGTTGGTGTGTCATAGCTGTAAACATAATAAACAGATAAACAGTCTAGATTGGGAAATTTTAAATTAAATTATTAAAACTAGTGCTGTCAAATCGATTAATCACATCTAACATAAACGTTTGTGTTTATATACAGTGCATCTGGAAAGTATTCACAGCGCTTCACTTTTTCCACATTTTGATGTTACAGCCTTATTCCAAAATTTATTAAATTCATTATTTTTTTCTCAATTCTACAAATAATACCCCATAATGACAACGTGAAAGAAGTTTGTTTGAAATTTTTGCAAATTTATTAAAAATTAAATACATAAGTACATAAGTATTCACAGCCTTTGCTCAATACTTTATCGACACACCTTTGGCACCAATTACAGCCTCAATTCTTTTTGAGTATGATGCTACAAGCTTGGCACACATATTTTTGGGCAGTTTCTCCCATTCTTCTTTGCAGGACCTCTCAAGCTCCATCAGGTTGGATGGGGATCGTCGGTGCACAGCCATTTTCAGATCTCTCCAGAGATGTTCAATCAGGCTCAAGTCTGGGCTCTGGCTGGGCCACTCAAGGACATTCACAGAGCTGTCCCGTAGCCACTCCTTTGTTATATTGGCTGTGTGATCAGGGTCGTTGTTCTGTTGGAAGAGGAACCTTTGCCCCAGTCTGAGGTCCAGAGCGCACTGGCCACTCTACCATACAGGCCTGATACAGATACACTCTACCATCAGGCCTGAAGTGCTGCAGAGATGGTTGTTCTTCTGGAAGGTTCTCCTCTCTCCACAGAAGAGAGCTCTGTCAGAGTGACCATCGGGTTCTTGGTCACCTCCCTGACTAAGGCCCTTCTCCCCCGATCATTCAGTTCAGTTCAGCTCCTGGAAGAGTCCTGGTGGTTCCAAACTTCTTCCATTTACGGATGATGGAGGCCACTGTGCTCATTGGGACCTTCAATGCAGCAGACATTTTTTGTACCCTTCCCCAGATCCGTGCCTCAATACAATCCTGTCTCGGAGGTCTACAGACAATTCCTTGGACTTCATGGCTTGGTTTGTGCTCTGACATGCACTGTTAACCGTGGGACCTTATATAGATAGGTGTGTGCCTTTCCAAATCATGTCCAATTTACCACAGATGGACTCCAATCAAGATGTAGAAACATCTCAAGGATGATCAGTGGAAACAGGAGCACCTGAGCTCATTTTTGAGTGTCATGGCAAAGGCTGTGAATACTTATGTAGACAAGAGCTTATGAACACTTATGTCCTACTCATACTAGTGATTTATATTATATCTACTGTCTGAATAATTTTTGGTTTGACTGTATATACACTAATCGGGCATTGCATTATGGCCATTGACGGGTGAAATGAATAGCACTGATGCTCTCTTCATCACGGCTCCTTTTAGTGGGTGGGATATATTAGATAGCAAGTGAACATTTTGTCCTCAAAGTTGATGTGTTAGAAGCAGGAAAAATGGGCAAGCATAAGGAATTGAGCAAGTTTGACAAGGGCCAAATTGTGATGGCTAGACGACATCAGAGGGTCAGAGCATCTCCAAAACTGCAGCTCTTGTGGGGTGTTCCCGGTCTGCAGTGGTCAGGATCTATCAAAAGTTGTAGACTTGAAAATTAAACTTTTTCCCCATTGTTGTTTAATTCACAGGACCAGACACCAGTTATTTTGCAAAGAGATCTCTTTTATTTTGATATGTCAGCATAGGAGAGAAAGAGCATTTACTGGAGAGATGTAACATAACCATCTTTTCTCCGTCTTTCTCGGGTCCTCTGAACAAAAAGGTTGGGTTTTATACACTGATCAGAGGAACATACGGTTTCTATTTGACATGGAATGTATAACCAATCCTCATTCCCTATAAAGAAGGAAAACCCACACCGCACACACATTCCCATGTTTTTAAAAGAAACCAAGTATGGATACAGTAAAAAAAGTATAGTAATATTGGGAAAATTTTTTACAATTTAAAACAGCTGTTTTCTATGTGGATATACAAACACAAAATACAATGATTACAAATGATGATGAATACTAATTTAAAAAAAATAATAATAATACAGGAAAAAAAATAACATTAAATAATACAATTTTAGTCTTCAGAAGTGCTCCAAGGAAGGAACAGTGGTGAACCGGCCACAGGGTCATGGGCGGCCAAGGCTCATTGATGCACGTGGGGAGCGAAGGCTGGCCCGTGTGGTCCAATCAAACAGACGAGCTACTGGAGCTCAAACTGCTCAAGAAGTTAATGCTGGTTCTGATAGAAAGGTGTCAGAATACACAGAGCATCTCAGTTTGTTGGGTATGGGGCGGCATAGCCGCAGACCAGTCAGGGTGCCCATGCTGACCCCTGTCCACCGCCGAAAGCACCAACAGTGGCACGTGAGCATCAGAACTGGACCACAGAGAAATGGAAGAAGGTGGCCTGGTCTGATGAATCATGTGTTCTTTTACATCACGTGGCTTACCTGGGGAACACATGGCACCGGGATGCACTATGGGAAGAAGGCGAGCCGGCGGAGGCAGTGTGATGCTTTGGGCAATGTTCTGCTGGGAAACCTTGGATCCTGCCATCCATGTGGATGTTACTTTGACACGTACCACCTACCTAAGCATTGTTGCAGACCATGTACACCCTTTCATGGAAACGGTATTCCCTGGCGGCTGTGGCTCTTCCAGCAGGATAATGCTCCTGCCACAAAGCACAAATGGCTCAGGAATGGTTTGAGGAGCACAACCAGTTTGAGTTGTTGACTTGGCCTCCACAATATTATAATGTTATGCCTGATCTGTTTTTTTCTCCATTCTGACCCTGGAGGAGTTTTGGTTCCTTGCCACCGTTGCCTCTGGCTTTTGGCTTGCTCGGTTAGGAACACCTAAATTTCATCTATATTACCGATCTGCCCGCATTGACACTATATGATAATTGAAATTAGTTGGATAACATCACCTTTTCACCAGAACGGTGAAATCAAATTCTGTTGCATTGTTTTCCTGTTAACACTGTGAAGCTGCTTTGAAACAATTGGACTTGTAAAAAGCGCTATATAAATAAAGGTGATTTGATATATATAGGGGTTAAAGTGGGCCAGAACGCACAGCGCTGACAAACTTTATTGGTGCTTTCGCTGCTCTATTGAAGTGATAACGAGTTTCAGGCAGTCGTTTTATCCATTTGAATTTGATACAAGTGCAACATCATGTGTGCAGTAAAGGCTCTGTGGCGAAACTAGCTAAACCAGACCTCTAGCTCCGACCATGTGAACGGAAGTGTTGTGGTAAACTATAGGCTGCCTACACGACTGTAATCATGGCCGTAGCCAGCTATGAGGTTGCCGTGTTCCAGACCTCTGTAGTTTTCAGAGGTGTATATAATAAATGTTGTAAAATAATTTCATCAGATTAGTATATTAGGATGTGTGTGTTGTACATATTGTGAATTAATTTATTAAACGTATTTACTTAGTGTTCGTATCCTTCTGTGAATTAACTTGTCTAAGAAAATGCTTAATAAAATATAGGCTAAATATCAGTTGACCCTATGTTTACTTTCTTCACTGACACAGATGAAAATGAGAAGACTATCAGTCAGAGCTCAGCTTTAGGAGGGGAAGAGACAGGGCAAGAGAAGGAGAAAGAGTGATGGAAATGAAGAGGGAGCAGGTATGACAGATCTACTGCCCACTAACATGGTTTTAAAAACTATTTTTATAAAAAATGTTAGCCTTCAACCATCTTAAAATGCACATATGTGGATCAGAGAAATCAAAAAATTCTTGGGGGACCATGCACCCCTGAACCCCTCTAAATAGCTCAAATTTTGGTCCTCACTGGTTTTAAAACTCCTTAAGGCAGTTGCATGCTCAAAAGTTGTTGCTGTTTCTGGAAACCTGTTTGCATTGACCTCATACCTGGAGTTAATATCATGTTGCAGCCTGGAATATTATATATATATATATATATATATAGAGGCCTACTTAATATTAAAATAGAATATTCAGACAGTATATACTCATTGTATCTCTGTCACTGTGCTTTGACGATTTTGTTTTTTAAAAATACAAATTATTTCTGTGGTAGAAAACGTTGTGGCACCAAGATTGGCTACTATGGCCCTTAGGTTTGTTATAGACCCAGGGCTCTGTGTGTCCAGGCCTGGTTGCAGTTGAGTTAAAAGGACAAATCAAGTCACAGTACCAGTCAATATGGGAGCTAATTTGACTTGATGTGAGAATAGCCACAATATTTGGACCATCAAGTCAACTTTATTTATATAGTGCTTTTTACAATACCAATTGTTTCAAAGCAGCTTCACAGTGATAAACAGGAAAATAATGCAACAGAATTTGATTCAGCTGTACAGTCGCTCTGGTGAAAACGGTGATGTTATCTAGCTCAGTGGTTCCCAACCACATTCCTGGAGGCCCACAAACAGTACACATTTTACATGTCTCCTTTGTCTGACACACCCACATCAGGTTTTGGAGTCACTACTAATGAGCGGATGACCTGAATCAGGTGTGTTTGATTGAGGAGACATGCAAAATGTGCACTGTTGGTGGGCCTCCAGGAACATGGTTGGGAACCACTGATCTAGCTTATTTCAATTATCATATAGTGTCAATGTGGGCAGATCAGTAATTTATTCAAATTCAAAGTGTTTATTGTCATGTGTACAGACAGAAAGCATGTTTCCCTGTACAATGTAATTCTTGCTTTGCCGTCCACAATAAATGCCACACAAGTAAGTTAAAAATAAAATTTAGTGGATATAGTTAATTTAGTTGAGTAATTACATTTATTTGGATATTTAGTTGAAATCATACATTGTTGTTTTGTTGTTTCTTATGTTTTATGATACAGCAAAACTTTTGAATCTGCATTTTGACTTTGACATTGACTCTGTGATAGGTCTATCTAGGTTGTGATTTATTTCTGTTGTAATTTTTTTGGTGTGTTACATTTTAAGCAGTTTTGGACTTCCCGTTTTTAGGTTTCCTCAAGTGTCTGGGAGACGTTGCCTCAGTTCTTCTGGATTTAGTCTGTCTCAGTTTGTTCTGTTTCTTCATGTGATCACAGTGATCTTCATGTGACTCGATGAAGATGAGATCAGATCATGATGGCAGACTTCATGTGCTTAAAAAAAAAATAAAAATAATTCTTACTGGATTATTACAATTAATTGGAAATGGAAATGTATTTCCTACTGACACACTACAGTAAAATATATAAATAACTGCCTTAAAAAAAATGTTTGTGTGAAAATACCAACGTGCCTAAGACTTTTGCACAGTACTGTAGATGGACCAAAATAAAACCATTCAAATATCAAGTAAACAAGTGTTGTGATACTTGGTGCCACAGTGACACTCTTATCCCAAAAAGTATTGCTATACCACGATACCCAATATGTTGCCCCACGGTGAGTAATTTTTCCTTGTTGCACCTACACAAAATTTGAGGGTTCCCCCACCTGCCAAATCCCACTTTTACCACTGTGCATATATATATATATAGGTTGTGTAAACTGTAATGTTAGATGTGATTAACTTCAAAAGTTTGTGTTCAGTAAGATTTTTTTCCCAAGAAGATCACTGTTTCCACACAAATATGTTTGTATTCCACATAAACATTGATATTAATCATAAATGTGTGCTGAGCAGCAGATCCTCATATGAGAATGATCAGTGAAGGATCATGTGACACTGAAGACTGGAGTAATGATGATAAACTCAGCTTTGATCACAGGAATAAATTACACTTTACTATATATTACAATAGGAAACAGTTGTAGTAATATTTCACAATTTTTCTGTTTTTACTCTATTTATGGTCAAATAAATGCAGCCTTTATGAGCATAACTTCTTTCTAAAATATAGAAGAATCTTACCGGCCTCAATCTTTTGAACAGTAGTGTACATTTCTGTTTTATAATCTCAACTTTTTAGTAAGTCTTTTTATAAAATAGCCAAGAGTGTTTTTTTTTTTTTGTTTGTTTGTTTTTACTTAGCCAATCTTTTCTTTCATCCATTCTTTTGTTTGTTAGAAGTCATGTTAGTTTTTAGATTACTACATATTACTCATCTTCAGATCGCCCTTTTGGATCCCACATGAACAATACATCCCCATTATCCCGGCCCTACTTCATATGTATACAGAGACAGATTGGAAAAACTGACCCCAACCTGGATGGCATTTGTTGGAGCAGGCCGGAGACTCCTCTGCATCTTAATGAGGCCGTATGGTGTGGTCCATGTGTCGCGCTCTTGTTTCTGAGGAGAGGCTAAAGAATACAGGGATCTTCCTTTGGGGAACAAACTCAATTAGAATCCCAGTAATGAATTTTTGATGTGATGCAATCAGATACTGAATGAATGGGACACTCTCTGCAGAGCATGAGGCGGTCCGGCGGGGCTGCTTCTTCTGAATTAACGCATTTCTTCTGATTTATGCAAGATAGGATTTGATAAATCATTTAAATGCTAGTTTTAGAGAACAAAAAATAAAGGATGTACAGAAAGAAAAAGTTTTGTTTGTACAAATACACCGTATTTCCGTTCAAAACTTTGGGGGTGGTAAAATTATGTTTTTGAAAGAATTCTGTTCATTTTAATCTTTTCACAAATTCATATTTTTGCAAAACACATACTTTTTTTCTATTTCTTTAAATATTCTTTGATGAATAGAAAGTTCCAAAGAACCGCATTTATTTGAAATTGAAATCTGTTGTAACATTATAAATCTCTTTATTGTGACTTTTGATCAAGTTAATGTGTCCTTGCTGAATAAAAGCATTCATTTCTTTCATAAAACGTATTTTGAATGGTAGTGTACATATTTGTTCAAATGAAACTAAAAATGTTTGTACAATGATGTGGTTCCTAAAATCCGACTAGATCCGTGAAAAACCACACAAAGCATTTCTTCTCTCAGTGATGTGATGAGAAGGTTAAGGTTAAGCTTTGTACCAATTTGGAGAATGTGAAATTGAACCTGATATTCCTGTTTCTCTGAGAATGAACAACTTGATTTAGAGAAATTCCAGATCAATACTTGCACCAGAGGCTGGCAAACACCATGGAAATGGACAGGATCAATCAAGAGGAATTAAAAGAAGGGGAAAGAAAGAAAAAGCAATCTATCATCCTCTTTGATGTGGGAATAAGTCAACGGTCAGAGTAGCACTTGCATTTTGTGGAGATTTTTTGACACGTAATTGTATGTGGAGGAGTATCAGCGCTGGGCTCAACGCTCGGAACAGATTCTGCATGAAAGTTCAATGCATTTCTAAAAATGGATAAAAATTTGATTTGGCCCTTGACTCATTGGCTCAAACAGACATGTGCGCTTTAAAACCTCCATTCTATGAGATTGAGAGTTCAAAGTACATCTTGTGATCAACAATTATAGCATTTGTCGTCTCACTTTAGGTGGCCTTAACTACTATATACTTACATCAAAATACAAACCTGATTCCAAAAAAGTTGGGACACTGTACGAATTGTGAATAAAAACAATGCAATGATGTGGAAGTTTACAATTTCAATATTTTATTCAGAATACAACATAGATGACATATCAAATGTTTAAACTGAGAAAATGTATCATTTTAAGGGAAAAATACGTTTATTTTAAATTTCATGGCATCAACACATCTCAGAAAAATTAGGACAAGGCCATGTTTCCCACTGTGTGGCATCCCCTCTTCTTTTTCTAACAGTCTGCAAACGTCTGGGGACTGAGGAGACAAGTTGCTCAAGTTTAGGAATAGGAATGTTGTCCCATTCTTGTCTAATACAGGCTTCTAGTTGCTCAACTGTCTTAGGTCTTCTTTGTGGCATCTTCCTCTTTATGATGCTCAAATGTTTTCTATGGGTGAAAGATCTGGACTGCAGGCTGGCCATTTCAGTCCCCGGATCCTTCTTCTACGCAGCCATGATGTTGTAATTGATGCAGTGTGTGGTCTGGCATTGTCATGTTGGAAAATGCAAGGTCTTCCCTGAAAGAGACGACGTCTGGATGGGAGCATATGTTGTTCTAGAACTTGGATACACCTTTCAGCATTGATGGTGCCTTTCCAGATGTGTAAGCTGCCCATGCCACACGCACTCATGAACCCCATCCCATCAGAGATGCAGGCTTCTGAACTGAGCGCTGACAACAACTTGGGTTGTCCTTGTCCTCTTTAGTCCGGATGACACGGCGTCCCAGTTTTCCAAAAAGAACTTCAAATGTTGATTGGTCTGACCACAGAACAGTTTTCCACTTTGCCACAGTCCATTTTAAATGAGCCTTGGCCCAGAGAAAACGTCTGCACTTCTGGATCATGTTTACATATGGCTTCTTTTTTGACCTGTAGAGTTTTAGCCGGCAACGGCGAATGGCACGGTGGATTGTGTTCATGACAATGTTTTCTGGAAGTATTCCTGAGCCCATGTTGTGATTTCCATTACAGTAGCATTCCTGTATGTGATGCAGTGCCGTCTAAGGGCCGGAGATCACGGGCATCCAGTATGGTTTTCCGGCCTTGACCCTTACAAGACAGAGATTGTTCCAGATTCTCTGAATCTTTGGATGATATTATGCACTGTAGATGATGATAACTTCAAACTCTTTGCAGTTTTTTCTCTGAGAAACTCCTTTCTGATATTGCTCCAGTATTTTTGGCCGCAGCATTGGGGAATTGGTGATCCTCTGCCCATCTTGACTTCTGAGAGACACTGCCACTCTGAGAGGCTCTTTTTATACCCAATCATGTTGCCAATTGACCTAATAAGTTGCAGATTGGTCCTCCAGCTGTTCCTTATATGTACATTTAACTTTTCCGGCCTCTTATTGCTCCCTGTCCCAACTTTTCTGGAATGTGTAGCTCTCATGAAATCCAAAATGAGCCAATATTTGGCATGACATTTCAAAATGTCTCACTTTCAACATTTGATATGTTATCTATATTCTATTGTGAATAAAATATAAGTTTATGAGATTTGTAAATTATTGCATTCCTTTTTTACTCACAATTTGTACAGTGTCCCAAATTTTTTGGAATCAGGTTTGTATAAGTAAATGTACTTACTGTGTTCATACTGTATTGCAAAACACTTTTGCTGATATTGAGGTGGGATACAGTCAAAGTTAGGGGCAGGTGTGGTGGTGTGGGTACGTTTAAGGGTAAAGTTAGGGGCAGGTGTTGTGGTGTGGGTAAGTTTAAGGGTAAAGTTAGGGACAGGCGTGGTGGTGTGGGTACGTTTAAGGGTAAAGTTAGGGGCAGGTGTGGTGGTGTGGGTAAGTTTAAGGGTAAAGTTAGGGACGGGTGTGGTGGTGTGGGTAAGTTTAAGGGTAAAGTTAGGGGCAGGTGTGGTGGTGTGGGTACGTTTAAGGGTAAAGTTAGGGACGGGTGTGGTGGTGTGGGTAAGTTTAAGGGTAAAGTTAGGGACGGGTGTGGTGGTGTGGGTAAGTTTAAGGGTAAAGTTAGGGACAGGTGTGGTGGTGTGGGTAAGTTTAAGGGTAAAGTTAGGGGCAGGTGTGGTGGTGTGGGTAAGTTTAAGGGTTGGTTAAGGTGTAAGGGAAGTGTCAACACTGTAGTTATAAATGTAACTACAGAAATTAATTACAGATGTAATTACATGCAGGTCATTTTTAAAATGTAAGTACAATGTAAAAACATGTATGTACACAATAAGTGCATTGTATCAAATTATTAATTTAAATGTTAGTACATAGTAGTTAAGGCTACCTAATATAAAGTAGGTCCACATTTGTTTTACCAAAACATTTTTCACAGTGCTGGTGCGAGTTGGAACCGGGAGTCTCTTATCTAAGGGTTTCCATATGCTCATTTTTCATATCTGTCTGTTTCCATTCATCACTGAAGCCTCATGGAACCAAGAAAAAAAGTGTTGGATGAAAGTGCAGGTGTTTATGTATTACCATTTATTGAAACTCTAAGATGAGCACAAATACATAAAAATCTGATATGATAAATTTTAAATCCCATTTTATTGTTTCCTCTCAGGCAAAGTGCAACAGCTCAGCTGGGAATTCATGTCGGAGGTCTTTACAGCCAATTTTCTTGCAAAGGAAATGCAATTTTCTTTTCCTCAGGATTGCACAGTCTTAAGAGTCTCGTTGTAAAAATAATTAAATGAGCGTGGAGCCATTAAGCGGTCAAAAAAGGAAAAAAATACAATTTGGATAGGTAAAGTTATGTATGAACTAACATGATTTGGATCTGACACTTGCCTTTTGATGTCTGTGTTACTGTGATGTTTTAAAGAGTTGATACTGATGCTAAAGTCACATTTTCATTGGTTTGACCTGTAGTACTAAATGTTTGAAATCATATATCGCAAATACTGCATCATACACCACAGAGCAGATTTCATCCTCATAGACTTGCATCTGTCATGACTTTATGAATGTGTCCTATGCAAGCAATATATCTACTCCCTATGTTTTTACAAGATGGATATATGTTAATAAATAAACATGCAGCCTTAATATTTGTGTCTGTCCTGTCAAAGACAGTATAAGGAGGACTAGACTGACTAATCAAAGAAAAATGAGAAGACACACTCCATATGATGGCTGTAGGATTGGAAGCTAAATATACACTGTAAAAAAAAAGAATATACACTCACCTAAAGGATTATTAGGAACACCAAACTAATACTGTGTTTGACCCCCTTTCGCCTTCAGAACTGCCTTAATTCTACGTGGCATTGATTCAACAAGGTGCTGAAAGCATTCTTTAGAAATGTTTGCCCATATTGATAGGATAGCATCTTGCAGTTGATGGAGATTTGTGGGATACACATCCAGGGCACGAAGCTCCCGTTCCACCACATCCCAAAGATGCTCTATTGGGTTGAGATCTGGTGACTGTGGGGGCCATTTTAGTACAGTGAACTCATTGTCATGTTCAAGAAACCAATTTGAAATGATTCGAGCTTTGTGACATGGTGCATTATCCTGCTGGAAGTAGCCATCAGAGAATGGGTACATGGTGGTCATAAAGGGATGGACATGGTCAGAAACAATGCTCAGGTAGGCCGTGGCATTTAAACGATGCCCAGTTGACACTAAGGGGCCTAAAGTGTGCCAAGAAAACATCCCCCACACCATTACACCACCACCACCAGCCTGCACAGTGGATCCATGTTCTCATTCTGTTTACGCCAAATCAACAGAAATCGAGACTCATCAGACCAGGCAACATTTTTCCAGTCTTCAACTGTCCAATTTTGGTGAGCTTGTGCAAATTGTAGCCTCTTTTTCCTATTTGTTGTGGAGAAGAGTGGTACCCGGTGGGGTCTTCTGCTGTTGTAGCTCATCCACCTCAAGGTTGTGCGTGTTGTGGCTTCACAAATGCTTTGCTGCACACCTCGGTTGTAACGAGTGGTTATTTCAGTCAAAGTTGCTCTTCTCCTCTTGCCCATTCTCCTCTGACCTCTAGCATCAACAAGGCACTTTCACCCACAGGACTGCCACATACTGGATGTTTTTCCCTTTTCACACCATTCTTTGTAAACCCTATAAATGGTCGTGCGTGTAAATCCCAGTAACTGAGCAGATTATGAAATACTCAGACCGGCCCGTCTGGCACCAACAACCATGCCACGCGCAGAATTGCTTAAATCACCTTTCTTTCCCATTCTGACATTCAGTTTGGAGTTCAGGAGATTGTCTTGACCAGGACCACACCCCTAAATGCATTGAAGCAACTGCCATGTGATTGGTTGATTAGATAATTGCATTAATGAGAAATTGAACAGGTGTTCCTAATAATCCTTTAGGTGAGTGTATATATATTAGTGCTTTCAAAGGTGAAGTGAATAACACTGATGATCTCTTCCTCACGGCTCCTGTTAGTGGGTGGGATATATTAGGCAGCAAGTGAACATTTTGTCCTCAAAGTTGATGTGTTAGAAGCAGGAAAAATGGGCAAGCGTAAGGATTTGAGCGAGTTTGACAAGGGCCAAATTGTGATGGCTAGACGACTGGGACAGAGCATCTCCAAAACTGCAGCTCTTGTGGGGTGTTCCCGGTCTGCAGTGGTCAGGATCTATCAAAAGTGCTCCAAGGAAGGAACCGATTAAACAGACGAGCTACTGGAGCTCAAATTGCTCAAGAAGTTGAGAATGAAAGCACCAACAGTGGCACGTGAGCATCAGAACTGGACCACGGAGCAATGGAAGAAGGTGGCCTTGTCTGATGAATCACTTTTTCTTTTACATCCCGTGGATGGCCGGGTGCGTGTGCGTGGCTTACCTGGGGAACACATGGCATCAGGATGCACTATGGGAAGAAGGCAAGCCGGTGGAGGCAGTGTGATGCTTTGGGCAATGTTCTGCTGGGAAACCTTGGGTCCTGCCATCCATGTGGATGTTACTGTGACACGTACTACCTACCTAAGCATTGTTGCAGACCATGTACACCATTTCATGGAAACGGTATTCCCTGGTGGCTGTGGCTCTTCCAGCAGGATAATGCTCCTGCCACAAAGCAAAAATGCTTCAGGAATGGTTTGAGGTGTTGACTTGGCCTGCAAATTCCCCAGATCTCAATCCAATTGAGCATCTGTGGGATGTGCTGAACAAACAAGTCCGATCCATGGAGTTACCACCTCGCAACTTACAGGACTTAAAGGATCTGCTGCTAACATCTTGTTGCCAGATACCACAGCACAGCTTCAGGGGTCTAGTGGAGTCCATGCCTCGACGGGTCAGGGCTGTTTGGCAGCAAAAGGGAGACCAACACAATATTAGGTCATAATGTTATGCCTGATCGGTGTATATTGCCAAAAATATTAGGAGAGCCCTCCAAATCATTGAATTCGGGTGTTGCAATCACTTCCATGGCCTGGCAGTTTCTCGGTTGGACACAAACATTTGCAAGAGAATGCAAAAGCATTGAAATATAATTTTTCCTCCCATCTCATATTTTTTTCAATCACCATATCCCTTTAGGGGCTCTGTAACTCACCAGCTGAGAGGCATTGCCTTCTGTGGTGACATAACGGTTTCTATCAGAGCCATATTGTGTCATATATCAAGCTTGTGTCTCGAGGAGTAAGTAAGAATGTCTGATGCAGGTGGAAAAGGGTTAATAATGGTATTAAAGTACCAGCCGCAGGCGACGGGGAAGGCGCATTAAGCCGAGGTTATTCAGATCAGATGGAGCTCCCGGCCCTGCCTGCCAGGTGACACCCATATTAATCACACTGAGCCACTTCGTTCCCCCTGGAAAACTCCCAGGATGCACTCTCACCCTCAATGGTCCGAGGAGAGAAATCTACAGTGTTCACTGGATTGACGGACAAACGCTCCTCTGAATTACAGATGAAGATCAGCTTTCAAACTTTATTCCAATATTTAATTGAATAAACCTATGTCTCTAAAATGGAAATATGTACCATTCTAACCTATGATGCAGACAAAATCAATATGGTTTCATTGTTGTTCCACCCACATTTTGATTTAGTCTTGTTTATGTCCTTTTTACTCCAAAACATGTTTTTCACTGCGTGAGAACATAAAGGGTGTGTCTCAATCAGCTCCCTAGTTCACTAGACAGGGAACTGATCAGAGATTTGGCTGTCTCAATTGGAGAATCCTTCTAGTGCCCTGGAATGTTCGCTCCCTAAAAAATCCCACAATGCACCACAAAAGCCAGTGGCTGAATCCGAAATCGCCCCCTAAACCCTCAAATATAATATTCCCTACGTTAGTCCACTAATACGGTTCACTTGAAGTCAATGAAAATGAGTAAGTGAATACTGTTGTATTGCATAATTCATCGAGTTAAGTCACCTTTATTTATACAGCGCTTTTTACAATACAGATTGTTTCAAAGCTGCTTTACAGTGATAACAGGAAAATAATACAACAAAATTTGTTTTGGCTGTACAGCCGCTCTAGAGAAAGCAGTGATGTCATCATCCAGCTGAGTTCAATTCTCATACAATGTGTCAATGCAGGCAGATCAGTAATACAGTTGAATATTTAGTGTCCCCAACTAGCAATCCAAAAGCCAAATGCAACAGTCAAAACTCCATCAGGTGACAGAATAAAGGAAAAAAAACCTTGGAGGAACCAGGCTCAGTCAGGGGGCCAGTTCTCCTCTGGCCAACAAACGAACAGAAGTCAGATTAGATCGGAACATTCAGAATATTTATCCCGTTCCATCTGGTTGAAGATCGGAGTCATCATGCCGAAGACGGCTTGTTGAGGATCAGTGCCACTGGATGTCGTGTCGATGAGGCCTTCACAGGGGAGAGTCTAGTTGACACGCTCTCTGCAGACACTTCAGGGATGTGTTGGTCGTGTCTAGCCGCTGGTCCACTGGTGTTCCATGTGTATGCCATGGTAAAGAGATGTGTTTTTAGTCTAGATTTAAACTGACAGAGTGTGTCTGCTTCCCGAACAATGCTAGGAAGACTGTTCCAAAGGATCTATCGTTAGCAGTTGATTTTGATATTCTTGATATTATCAACTGGACAGAATTTTGAGACTGCAATAGATGTGAAGGAGTATATAATGCGTTAAGAGCTCGCTCAAGTACTGGGGAACTAAACCATTAAGTGCTCTGTAAGCAAAAAGCAAGATTTTTTTTAATATATACGATGTTTAATAGGGAGCCAATGCATTTTTGACAGAATTCTAGCTGCTGCGTTTTGGACCAGCTTTTCTTTATTAAGCGTGCAGCGCAACCACCCAGTAGAGCATTACAATAATCTAGTCTTGAACTCATGAACGCATGAACTATCTGTTCTGCATTTTGCATTAAGAGCATATGTCGTAATTTAGATATATTTTTAAGATGGAAGAATGCTATTTTACAGATGCTAGAAACATGGCTTTCAAATGAAAGATTGGTATCTAAGAGCACACCCAGGTTTGTAACTGACGGTGAAGACTTGACAGAACATCCATCAAGTGTTAGACAGTATTCTAGGTTACTACATGCAGAGGTTTTTGGTCCAATGATTAGAAACTCTAAGTAGTAGGAAATTACTAGTCATCCAATTTTTTATATCAGCTATTCAGTTGCGTTAATCTTGTGAATTGGTAAGTTTCGTCAGGTGCGAAGAAATATAGAGCTGAGTATCATTGGCATAGCAGTAAAAACTAATGCCATGCTTCCTAATGATATCTCCCAAGGGAAGCATGTACAGGGTGAAAAGCAACGGTCCTAGCACTGAGCCTTGCAGTACTCCATACTGAACTTGTGATTGATATGACATCTCTTCATTTACTGCTACAAACTGATACAGCACTAAGATCCAGTAACACTAATAGCGAGATACAACCTTGATCGGATGATAAGAGCAAATCATTTGTAACTCTAATGAGAGAAAAAAAAATGTTGGAATAACATGATTGCTCAAAATAAAAACACAGCCAAATCTGATTTCCAATTGAAAGTCGTGCAATAATTAGTGCTACCTTTTGACATCTAATGCAATGTCTTGCATGAGAAATGCACTCCACTCTTCACTCTTTGTTACACTGTTCAACAATGGCTGTTTAAGTTGTTCCTCTTGTCAGTGTGTGTGAAGGAGGGTTCACTCTGTCTGCGTTTGCCTCCATGAATCTAGACTTAATAGCACTTCAGGTGTGTGAGAAAGGCCTTTGTGAATTGTAGCCCAGATCTTCTGAATAGTCAAGGGTTGGCGCATCACGCTGTGTGTGTGTCACAAAGTTATTTCTCACCGCTCTCTAAGTGCTCTCCTGTTATATTTCATTCTCGGGTACTCCTGGGCTATTTGTTTAGTGCTTGTGTCATCTGAAAAACAAGAGCTGAAAAGAGATATGGAGAGGGGTCCAGAAAATTAAAGTCTCTCTTTGAGACGGAAGATTTATTGAACTGGTCTCCCAGAGACTTGAAAGTCACACACTACAGCACAAGCATTTAGCAGGCAGGAGGACTTTGAGGACAGAAGCCTGGTTAGTTTTGCAGAAACACCTGATATGGCCAATAAAAGGATCGTGAGAGCTTGTCAGGAGGTAAAAGCAGCAAAACTAACCTGTAATAAAATTACCAACAGATTTTCAGACACTTCCCAAACCCTGTTCACAGCAGTGATACATAATTTCCAGTATCTAGTAGACCTGAAACATATTTGGAAACTCAGGCTTAAAAATGTAGGAGTGTTATTGCAAAAAAAAAAAAAAAAAAAAATTATTTTGATGATTACAAAGTGATTCATCCTATTAATTTAATTTAATTTTCTTTTGTGAACTATAGGAACGCATACTAACTGTAAACACAAAATGCTTGCATTGGAAAGCCAAAAATAGGGTAACATTGTATATAACATTATACATTATGTATTGTTACAGTACATAACGCCTTCTCAGAAATAGTCTTTAATCTGCATCATTAATCATATTTTAATGATCACGATTTTGCTTCTCTATTGGCCTGCATGGTTATTTCATTACATTTTTTTTAATTTCACATTTATTTGTATAGCACTTGTCACAATATTTCAAAGCAACTTTACAGAAAATGCATGTTTTTACCATTACAATTAAACCCAATATTTTACCAGAAATGTACAGATCATGCAGTTAGCTAACGTACATTAAAGCAATGATTCGTGTGTAATCTGGGATGTGTATATCTATCCTGAAATTGTTTTTTTTTCATTTGATATTTCCATTAACTTGCATTGATTTACTTCAAGGTAACCTACACTGTAAAAAGTGATCAGTTGACTTAACTTTAAAAAAATGTTAAAAAGTGAGGATACCTATTGCCTTAAAATCGTTAAGTAAATAAACTTCATGCGTAATTGTGAAAATTAGGGCTTTCCTCACTTTTTAAGTTAAAGGGATAGTTCACCCAAAAATGAAAATTATCCCATGATTTACTCTCCCTCAAGCCATACTATATGGCATTCTTCTTTCAGACGAATACAATCAGAGTTATATTAAAAATGTCCTGGCTCTTCCAAGCTTTATAATGGCAGTGACTGTTGCCTCGTTTTCTCGCAGTTCAAAATGCTTACACTATGCATTTTGAACCGCGAGAGGCGTTACACTTTTTCCGTAAGTTGAATACGGAAGGCGATCTAGCGGAAGCTAGATAATTTACTTTATAAAGTTTTAAATATGGATATTCTTCTTACAAAAACTCACCACTTCGCTTCAGAAGGTCTTTATTAATCCCCCGGAGCTGTGTGGAGCAGTTATATGATGGATTGATGCACTTTTATGGACTTCAAAAACGAGACAACAATTCACTGCCATTATAAAGCTTGGAAGAGCCAGGACATTTTTAATATAACTCAGATTGTATTCATCTGAAAGAAGAAAGTCATACACACCTAGGATGGCTTGAGGGTGAGTAAATCATGGGCTAATTTTCATTTTTGGGTGAACTAACCCTTTAAGTCAACTGATCACTTTCTACAGTGTATGTAATTTTAGTGGTTAATAAACAAAACTGCATGCATTTTGCAGAAGAACATTATTTTGGTTGTGCTTTGGCTCTGTGTGACTGCAGATGAATATGGTTATCATACTCATACTTCATAGCTCATAAAATATTCACTGCTAGGCTTAAGAGATAAAACCAGTTTAGATGGAAAGGATCTCAAGCTGACTAGCTGAAGATGTTAGATATACCCATTAACTATTTCCCTGCCACTGATGGTATTTTCCATCATTTATGAGACAACAGTATGTGACAAAAGAAGTATGTCCGAATTCACAGTAAAAGAGTAGGCAAAAGTACCCAGATGACCTACTACTTCCAGCGAGATTCTGAAGTGTGCATTCGAGGGACACTTTACTATCTCATGAGGCCACGGGAGAGGATTTTTGAATGGCGGTGAAGCGACACAACTGACGCTGATAGGTCACATGATAATGACAACATGGTGAAGGTAGTATGTCCATTACATTTATACTACACACACTCATACAATATAGAACATACTTTTTTAGCGGTCGTGAAGTAACTTATTCAAAATAAGTACCTACTCAAGAGATTATGCGATTTCAGATGCAGCTGACACTTTTTTTTATGTTATATGGTAGGGGGCGCTATTACACATCTTGTGAAAGAGGCAAAAAAAGAAGCAGAAACAAGCGATAAGAGCATTGCTTATGCACGTTGTAGTTAAAAAAATTGAAAAAAAGCTTTTTTTATTAAACAACCATATTTTAGTGTTCATTAAAAAAAAAAGAATGCATGAAGCTGAATAAAACAAATTTTTTTTAAGCAGAGGGTCTGTTTTTAAGCAGAGGATCTTTCTTTTGATGAATTGTTCAAATATTCATGCAAAAAATATTCTGGGGGACATGAACGTTTTGTTAAAATGATCAAATATACTGGCTGGCAACTTTAGTTAATAGACACTGTACTTCCTTGAAAATAAATTCCAGCACAGCTACAACAACCATAATGAAATAAACTTCACAATAGATGATGCTTTACAATGAACTAGAATGAACTACATGTGGCAATTTATCTATTCAATAAAATACCTTACTCACCTGTCGAGTAATAAAAACGCCATCATCAACGCATCACATTTACAAAATTTCAAATCTCGCCATCTCAAATAGCCAAACCAATGTTGATTCTGGTTTTATTATGAGCCCGAGAGGCCGCTGAAATGACTTGCCTGAGAGGGACTTTGATTGACATTCTGTTGATTTGTGCTTACATGAAAGTACAGTAATTCTGATGAAAATTCTCAAATGAAAACAATCGTTACAATTAGAATTTCTGAGCTAAATATTTGTGAATATTAATCATTAACATGCCGTCCTAAACAAATCAAATATCTGCAAATAAATTATGCTAGAGATTTTCTCAGAACTAACATAATTTTAACAATGACTTTGGTTGCAATTGGTCATTTTTGGTTTTGGACTGTCACGGTTGGTTTTGGGATTTGGTTCACGTTTATGTTTTCATCTCTTTTATTTTGTAATTTTGCCTCAGTCATGTTTCCTGGTTCTTGTCATGTGACCTACTTGCCCTTATGTGATTGTGTCATGTGCTTCCCTAGTTTCATGTGTCTTGTTCTGATTGGTTCCCTTCTCTATGTGTCATGTTCTCATTGGTTGGTCTAGTCATGTGTCCATGGTTCTCATTGGTTCATTGTCTTGTCATGTGGTTGCGTTCTGGCTGTTCATTGGTTGTCATAGTCATGTGTTCCCCTAGTCTCTGCATATGTAGTCCTCATGTTTGCCTTGTCAGTTTGTCGAGTATTGTTTCCTGTAAACTGCTGTTGGTGAGATCTTTGTCAAGTCAAGTCAAAAGTCAAGTCAAAAGTCAAGTCAAAAGTCAAGTCAAAAGTCGTCAAGTCAAAAGTCAAGTCAAGTCAAAAGTCGTCAAGTCAAAAGTCAAGTCAAAAGTCGTCAAGTCAAAAGTCGTCAAGTCAAAAGTCAAGTCAAGTCAAAAGTCGTCAAGTCAAAAGTCGTCAAGTCAAAAGTCGTCAAGTCAAAAGTCAAGTCAAGTCAAGTCAAAAGTCAAGTGTCGTGTCGTGTCGTGTCAAGTCAAGTCAAGTCAAGTCAAGTCAAGTCAAGTCAAAAGTTGTCAAAAGTCAAGTCAAGTCAAAAGTCGTCAAAAGTCGTCAAAAGTCATCAAAAGTCATCAAAGTCAAGTCAAAAGTCAAGTCAAAAGTCGTCAAAGTCAAGTCAAGTCAAAAGTCAAGTGTCGTGTCGTGTCGTGTCAAGTCAAGTCAAAAGTCGTCAAAAGTCAAGTCATTGTTTCTGTTTGCTCAATTTGGATTATTGGCAATAAAACTGCACTTGGGTTCATCTACACTCGCCTCCAGTGGAATATGTTACAGGGACGAAATAATGCTCAAGTGGAAATTCCCCAATTCTGATAGTTTGTACAGTTTATTTACTTTGGTTAATTAAGGAACAAATATAATAACCAAAGAGTTTTCTATAGAAACAGCCACTGGGAAACAGGATACCATTTAAATGACATTATGCCTTCTCAAAAATAGTCTATATTTGCACATTTTGTTTCATTATGACTCTGTCAGCATGATCAGATGTCATCTTTTCTTTGACTCTAGGAATGTAAAACATGTCTTTTCTATTTGCCATCCTCCTAGCAGTGATGTCAAATGATGCTGATATTCAAACTTTCAAAAAGCGTATTATTTAAACTCACATTTGAATTTGAACTTAAATGTATAATTCTAAGATGTCAGGAACAGATAGCATCTTTTTGTACCAGTCCGAGCTTGGCTTTCGGTGTCAGGCAAGTCAAGTCAAGTCAAAAGTCAAGTGTCGTGTCGTGTCGTGTCGTGTCAAGTCAAGTCAAGTCAAGTCAAGTCAAGTCAAAAGTTGTCAAAAGTCAAGTCAAGTCAAAAGTCGTCAAAAGTCGTCAAAAGTCATCAAAAGTCATCAAAGTCAAGTCACAAGTCAAGTCAAAAGTCGTCAAAGTCAAGTCAAGTCAAGTCAAAAGTCAAGTGTCGTGTCGTGTCGTGTCAAGTCAAGTCAAAAGTCGTCAAAAGTCAAGTCATTGTTTCTGTTTGCTCAATTTGGATTATTGGCAATAAAACTGCACTTGGGTTCATCTACACTCGCCTCCAGTGGAATATGTTACAGGGACGAAATAATGCTCAAGTGGAAATTCCCCAATTCTGATAGTTTGTACAGTTTATTTACTTTGGTTAATTAAGGAACAAATATAATAACCAAAGAGTTTTCTATAGAAACAGCCACTGGGAAACAGGATACCATTTAAATGACATTATGCCTTCTCAAAAATAGTCTATATTTGCACATTTTGTTTCATTATGACTCTGTCAGCATGATCAGATGTCATCTTTTCTTTGACTCTAGGAATGTAAAACATGTCTTTTCTATTTGCCATCCTCCTAGCAGTGATGTCAAATGATGCTGATATTCAAACTTTCAAAAAGCGTATTATTTAAACTCACATTTGAATTTGAACTTAAATGTATAATTCTAAGATGTCAGGAACAGATAGCATCTTTTTGTACCAGTCCGAGCTTGGCTTTCGGTGTCAGGCAGAATATTATGAAGCTTTCCGTGAATCTTGTGCATGTGTGTCGGTCATGCTGCTGTATTCAGATTCCACGAGTGCATCTCTAAGCCAAGCTAGCATTTGGAGTGTGGAGATAGCTGTGAATATGTATGTAAAAGAAAATGAAATTTATTCCAAACCTCAAAGGGCTTGCACTCAAAGAATAAGGTCCTTGTCATTGTCAGCAAATTCTGCGATGTAAGTCCCCAGCTGCTTGGCCGCACAAGTGAGATCTGTGGATGACATCTGCTTCTATCATTTCTCTAATAATATATTGTGATAAGTTAACAGGACACAGCTGATATTTCAGGAGCAGAATCCATTGCTGAAGAGATAACCGAAGGGACTGTGAGACATCATAAAGCTACTCTTAGACTTTATTGAACAAAATTTTAATATGGGTAATATAGTATTTAAATCATTGAGGAGGATTCAGATGGGGATTGGACAATGTTGATCAAAAGCTCATCAATACAGCTTTTCTTCCTAAATTTATTTTACATTTTTATAGTTTATAAAGAACATGTTTGGAACATTGCATTGGAACATGTTTTCAGTTTTATCTGTATATCTGTCCCTATTCAAATAAACCATAAATAATAAATAGATAACAGATAAATAAATAACTCTTTCTGCAAGCATAGAGATAGATTCACAGGATTTTAAATAAGATTAGCATCTCATTCATAACACTTGATCCAAATGCTGGAGGTAGCATTTGAGTCATTGAACAGCTCAAATAGTGAAAGTTGCTTAGTATTTGAATCACTGAACTCTGTCAAAGATTCAGTCATGTTCAACATAACTTATAAAGTGAAATAGTATTTGAATCATTGGACTTGATTCAGGAAGGGAAGTAGCTTTTGAAATATTGGTGATACAGTTTGAATCACTGATCTGGATTCAGAAAAGTACATTTGGGATCTTCGAACATGATTACAATATTATGAATGCTATTTGAATCCTTGAATATGAATCAAATTGTGGGAAACTATTTGAATCATTGAACTTGAAGTTGAATCCAAAGATTCATGTTCAACATGACTTATAAAGTGAAAATAGTATTTGATTCATTGAACTTGATCCAAATAAGCAGATTTTGAATCTTTGAACATGATTGAAGAAGGGAATGTTATTTGAATCACTGGACTTGATTCAAGAAGGGGAAGTAACTTTTGATTGAAATATTGGTGATACAATTTGAATCACTTAACTTGATTCAAATATGTAAATTTGTGATCTTTGAACATGATTCAAATATTGGGAATGTTATTTGAATCATTGAACTTGACTGAAAAAGGGAAAGTAGTACAAACCCGATTCCAAAAAAGTTGGGACACTGTACAAATTGTGAATAAAAAAGGAATGCAATAATTTACAAATCTCATAAACTTATATTTTATTCACAGTAGAATATAGATAACATATCAAATGTTGAAAGTGAGACATTTTCAATTATTGGCTCATTTTGGATTTCATGAGAGCTACACATTCCAAAAAAGTTGGGACAGGGAGCAATAAGAGGCCGGAAAAGTTAAATGTACATATAAGGAATAGCTGGAGGACCAATTTGCCACTTATTAGGTCAATTGGCAACATGATTGGGTATAAAAAGAGCCTCTCAGAGTGGCAGTGTCTCTCAGAAGTCAAGATGGGCAGAGGATCACCAATTCCCCAATGCTGCGTGCCAAACATACTGGAGCAATATCAGAAAGGAGTTTCTCAGAGAAACACTGCAAAGAGTTTGAAGTTCTCATCATCTACAGTGCATAATATCATCCAAAGATTCAGAGAATCTGGAACAATCTCTGTGCGTAAGGGTCAAGGCCGGAAAACCATACTGGATGCCCGTGATCTCCGGCCCTTAGACAGCACTGCATCACATACAGGAATGCTACTGTAATGGAAATCACAACATGGGCTCAGGAATACTTCCAGAAAACATTGAACACAATCCACCGTGCCATTCGCCGTTGCCAGCTAAAACTCTATAGGTCAAAAAAGAAGCCATATCTAAACATGATCCAGAAGCGCAGGCGTTTTCTCTGGGCCAAGGCTCATTTAAAATGGACTGTGGCAAAGTGGAAAACTGTTCTGTGGTCAGACCAATCAAAATTTGAAGTTCTTTTTGGAAAACGGGGACGCCATGTCATCCGGACTAAAGAGGACAAGGACAACCCAAGTTGTTGTCAGCGCTCAGTTCAGAAGCCTGCATCTCTGATGGGATGGGGTTCATGAGTGCGTGTGGCATGGGCAGCTTACACATCTGGAAAGGCACCATCAATGCTGAAAGGTGTATCCAAGTTCTAGAACAACATATGCTCCCATCCAGACGTTGTCTCTTTCAGGGAAGACCTTGCATTTTCCAACATGACAATGCCAGACCACATACTGCATCAATTACAACATCATGGCTGTGTAGAAGAAGGATCTGGGGACTGAAATGGCCAGCCTGCAGTCCAGATCTTTCACCCATAGAAAACATTTGGAGCATCATAAAGAGGAAGATGCCACAAAGAAGACCTAAGACAGTTGAGCAACTAGAAGCCTGTATTAGACAAGAATGGGACAACATTCCTATTCCTAAACTTGAGCAACTTGTCTCCTCAGTCCTCAGACGTTTGCAGACTGTTAGAAAAAGAAGAGGGGATGCCACACAGTGGGAAACATGGCCTTGTCCCAACTTTTTTGAGATGTGTTGATGCCATGAAATTTAAAATCAACTTATTTTTCCCTTAAAATGATACATTTTCTCAGTTTAAACATTTGATATGTCATCTATGTTGTATTCTGAATAAAATACTGAAATTTGAAACTTCCACATCATTGCATTCTGTTTTTATTCACAATTTGTACAGTGTCCCAACTTTTTTGGAATTGGGTTTGTATTTGATTAATTGAACTTGATTCAAATAAGTGGATTTGGGATTTTTTTTAACATGATTCAAATAGTGTAAATGCTATTTCAATCATTGAACTTGAAGTTGAATCCAAAGATTCAATGATTCAATCATGTTCAACATGACTTATAAAGTGAAAATAGTATTTGATTCATTGAACTTGATTCAAATAAGCAGATTTTGAATCTTCTAACATTATTTAAATAGAGGGAATGCTATTTGAATCATTGGACAAGATTCAAGAAGGAAGTACCTATTGATTGAAATATGGGTGATACAATTTGAATCACTAAACTTGATTCAAAATATAGTAAATTTGGGATCTTTGAACTTGATTCAAATATTGGGAATAATACTTGGTTCATTACATTTTATTAAAATAGACATAATAGTATTTGAACAGTTCAATATAGAGGAAGAAGTATTTGAATCAGGAAAATCCTGAACACAATTCAAATTAAGTAAAGTTGATCAATAACAGAGACAAAGTCAAAGGAGTTAAGCTAAGACTAGTGTTTGAAACAATAAACAAGATTCAGACGGTGGGAGTAGCATTTGAATCGTTGCACAATGATTCTTGCAAGTCTTGTTGTTGAAATGGAAACCAAGCTGCCCTTCAGGGAGGCTGAAGCCACGTGCTCTGCTGTAGTGGAGCCATAAAGAGCGCTGAAGACTGACTGTTCGGAGCACGCGAGGACAGGATGCATGGAACGCAACCAGATTTGAGCAACCGAGGTGGTACAAAGTGGTTGCCATGGAAATTCAGCTCAAGTCCAATCTGGCTATGTTGCCAGAAAGAAACCCATATCTCGGAACAGATGTTGCACGTCCACTATTCACCGTAGCATAATCAATGTTGCTCCCGCGCATCATATAACCTGTGAAAATGAGCGATGCTGCTGCATGAAATATATCTCATGTTCATTCTTGAGTGCATTTGACATTGCAGCTTTTTCATCTGATTATCCTAATTGCAGATAGCATTATCACACATCAAAATGATACTTAATATCTTCTCGAGCAAACATGGTTATATTGTTTCAAACCAATGCAGCAACAGCACCTTAAGGCACGGGAACCAAAGGCATACTCCTGATTCCCAAGGGCTCTTAGAAATGCAAATGCATTCAGATATTTACCAGACTGGCAGAGAATTGAAGCTTGTAGATCACAGCATGAATAATGCATTTTTGTTGTCATTGGTTCACTCATTTCCCCCCTGTATTAATGTAATGACAAAATCATGTTGAGTTCTCTGGTCTGTTTGCTGGCCACTGCACTGTATGTTTTGCTCTTGAGGAAACTCTAATTAAAACTCTTTGCAAACTTTTTTATTGATTTATTTTTATCTAAAAGTAGGTGATATTTCAACTCTAAACAGCAGCAACACTGGGGACAGGCATTTACTAAACTTGAAGTATTCATCATTTGGTACTTGAAGATTACGGGATCCCAGCCTGCTGAAAGAAACTGCAAACATCATTGATGGCAGCTCATTTTGGCGGATGTCAGCTTTAGACGAGCTCGACTCAGTGCTTCTGTGTTTCCGTTTGGGTTTTGAGAATTTAGGACAGGTATTTTTAGAAGGTGGTGCAAGCCTCTCTCCAGCAGCAGCTCCAGTCGGCTTCACTGCGACGCTCACGTCTGAGAGGAACTCATGAACACGTGTCTCTCTGTACGGACACAGAGTCTGAGATCAGAAACAACCAACGTGAGGAAATCTAGTTATCGCTGTAAAAGGGTGTAGAAAGAGGAGAGAAATAGAGGGAGGAGAGAGCGAGAGAGAGAGAGAGAGAGAGAGAGAGAGAGAGGAATGTGTGAATACAAGTGGTGAAAGAGATGATGTCATCTGTATGATTTCAGTCTGACTGAAAATCACTTGCGTTCTATCTGTCTGTCCGTCCGTCCGTCCGTCCATCCATCTATCCGTCTGTCTGTCCGTCTGTCCATCCATCCATCATCTTTCTATGTCTGTATATATCCATCCATCCAATATCCATCCTCTGTCTGTCTGTCTGTCTGTCTGTCTGTCTGTCTGTCTGTCTGTCTATCTAGCCATCCATCCATCCAATATCTATCCTCTGTCTGTCTGTCTGTCTATCCATCCATCCATCCAATATCTATCCTCTGTCTGTCTGTCTGTCTGTCTATCCATCCATCCATCCATCCATCCATCCATCCAATATCCATCCTCTGTCTGTCTGTCTGTCTGTCTGTCTGTCTGTCTGTCTGTTTGTCGTGTCTGTCTATCTATCCATCCATCCATCCATCCATCCATCCAATATCTATCCTCTGTCTGTTTGTCTGTCTGTCTATCTATCCATCCATCCATCCATCCATCCAATATCTATCCTCTGTCTGTCTGTCTGTCTGTCTGTCTGTCTATCCATCCATCCATCCATCCAATATCCATCCTCTGTCTGTCTGTCTGTTTGTCTGTCTGTCTATCTATCCATCCATCCATCCAATATCTATCCTCTGTCTGTCTGTCTGTCTATCCATCCATCCATCCAATATCCATCCTCTGTCTCTCTCTGTCTGTCTGTCTGTCTGTCTGTCTGTCTATCTATCCATCCATCCAATATCTATCTATCTATCTATCTATCTATCTATCTATCTATCTATCTATCTATCTATCTATCTATCTATCTATCTATCTATCTATCTATCTATCTATCTATCCCTCTGTCTGTCCATCATCTATCTATGTCTGTATATATCCATTCATCCAATATCATCCTCTATCTGTCTGTCTATCCATTCATCCATCTATCTATCTATCTATCTATCTATCTATCTATCTATCTATCTATCTATCTATCTATCTATCTATCTATCTATCTATCTATCTGTCTGTCTGTCTGTCTGTCTGTCTGTCTGTCTGTCTGTCCGTCCGTCCGTCCGTCCGTCCGGCTCCGTCCGTCCGTCCGTCCGTCCGTCCGTCCGTCCGTCTGTCCATCCATCCAATATCCATCTTCTATCTGTCTGTCTGTCCGTCTCTGTCTATCTATCTACAGACAGAGAAACAGACTGACAGATATTCTAGATTATAGATAGATTTTCTCAGGACTAATTGTCTAGTTTTAAATGAAACGGTACAAATATCTTCCTCATGTTCACATCTGAAGGGCATCCGATCTGACCCGTGTCCCCTGCACCAGCGGCTCCTGGAGCCGAGGCTCGCGCTGGCAGGCCGTCTGTGATCTCTCTCCAGCAGCGCAGGTGATCCGTGGCAGAAAAGAAATCAATTTTAATGTCAGTGCGCAGCATCTGACGGGCACAAATCCAGGACTGAGGCAATTAGTCTGACTTCCTCTCTTTATCTGTCTTCTCTCTTCTGTCGCAGTCTCTCTCTCCTTTTGCAACAAGTCATTCATTTTCCTCCTTCCTTCTGTTGTCTCCATTTCTCTCTATTTACCTCTTTCACTTTCCATGAGAAGCTGTCTGTCAGTCGTGTTTCTCTTCTATCCTGTCTTTTTTCACCCCTCCTCTTCCTTATACATAATCGCCTCGCAGTTTCTCCTTCAGTACTTTCTGTTTGACCTTCTACTTTAACTTTCTTTAAATATGTTTGCTTTGCCGTCTTCTTGGATGTGAATTGTGTGGGCACCGTCAGCTCAGAAATATGGTATGGGTGCAGTTAAGCTGTTCTTTACTGTGAAACAAAGCCAATATTATTTTATATTTGCTGCCATAGAAGACTTGAAAGGATACCAAATAATGCTTTGTTGATCCTCCAACAACAGACAGGCTTGCTGTTGCCTAGAGGCCCAGAACTCCAGACTAGCAGCACCTTTATTTCACAGGTGATACCGTCTGTCTGTGTTTTAGGCTTCACGATTCTGGATATAAAGCTTCTGCAGTTTAGAAGTTCAGTATTATAAATGGAGACATTAATAGAGTACATTTTGCATTCAGTTCCTCATGATGAGATGTGAGGATTGTACATCTATCACTGATGCACCCTATATGCCTCATACATATTTAAAGAGTCACTATACAACAGTTTGTTCCGGTCCTTGATTGGCCGAGGAACATTCCAAAGGCCCTATTTTAACGATCTGAGCTCATGGCCTTAAGCGCATGGCGCCGGTGCACTTAGGACGTGTCTGAATCCACTTTTGCTATTTTAACGACGGAAAAAAACGTTTGGCATGCCAGGCAAAAAATAGCCAGTTGCGTTCGCGCCATGGCGGATTCACTATTTACATGGCAGAATTTGCGAGCAGAAAGACTTTCTCCAGAGAGGAATCCTTTTATTTTTAATATTTGGCATGTTTGTGTGCTGCTGCACGTCCCTGTGTGTGTAATAAGCAGAGTGTGCGCACGTTGTGCCCCTCCTATAGGCATATATAACAAACACAAAAATTACTGTTGTACTGTTGTACGCTCGTTTTCAGAACAGATAGGCAAGAGTGCATTTGCTATTTAAAGGGGTCACTGTTTTCCGAGGTCAACTTATGACATCCGCATGTTTTTTACATTCAAAAACATCATAATGAATAAGTAATCGGCTATTTTCTGCTCTGGTTTTGAGTCTCTCTCCTGAACGCTCCGTTGTTATGGGCGTGCCGCACTGAAGACTCGGAAGTAAACGCCCACTGCTTCGATTGGATAAGTTTTGCATATTATAATGAGCTTCGGCTCCCCCGTCAGTACACGTGAGGAATTGTTTTGAAAGCGTGTGGGAAAACGGCAACCGGAATTAATTTTCACAACAGGGCTCGCAAAATGTCTTTATCAAACAAAAACGATTTATCTCTCATCCACCCGCGATTGATTGGGATGATTTTTTTTATTACTTGGATCGGTGGATATAACCGCAAACCATGCATCACACACACACACACACACACACACACACACACACACACACACACACACACACACACACACACACACACACACACACACACACACAAGCCTCCCTGCAGAGTCAGACATATCAGCATATCAAACCTTCCACGATTGTATTTTTCCTTCAAATATCAAGTTAAGAGAGTGAACAATGCACATCAAGAAAGGAATGTTATTTCACTATTTAAGATTCACTGGCGCTCACTTACGTTTTGGTAGCCCGACTGGAAAACACATAGCCCTGGGACGTAGGGCTTTGCGTGCCCTGGCCCATAGCTGTCCGAGTCTGATCCCGAATCGCAGGACAATGAACCAACAACGCCTCAAATAAAGGATTCTCCAGCCTGTGACAGCGTGCTCAGGTATATTCAGTTAGACACGTACACATAATCAGTAGATAGCAAACCTTATGTAACAATGCAATACTATCACATATAAAAAACATTTTTTACTCATAAGTGTGTTGATTCATTCATTCATGTAATCTCATCCTGTCTGCAAATCCAGTCTCTTGTTTACAAACGAATCTGTGGTGAAATGAAGGAACAAATGTGCAAAGTCTTCCCCACGTGAGCTGGATATTCATTAAAAATAAAGTTCATCCATGCATTCCTAATATTAGAATCCGAAGGAAGCTTTTGCAGCGATTGTGTTCTTCCACAACCAGGCACAGCGCAATATCTTGCTATCTTGTTTATTGCTCGGTAGCGCGATCCAGTTTAGCTTTATGTATGCCTATGTTATTTATGTTACATTTCTTGCATGAGTCAATGGGCGGGGCTACAGAATCAGGCGTTCTTCTTCTTCTGTTGAGGCGGTGTTTCACCACACTCTGACATCACAGCCTGGCATATTCTGAGATCAAGTGTTAGCTGGGCCTGGTGTCAATAAAAGCTTTTCTTTGACTAACAAGGACATTTTCAGCTCTGAAACTTACAGGATATTCTTATATCACAATGAACTTTTATATATCAAAAGCTGAATGAAACAACGTGGCGCAGGACGTGAAAATGATGTCGGGCTGAAACTAGCAAAAAACACTTGATGTGTGATCAGACAATTTATTCAAAAACACAAAATCATTCAAGATCAGACCACCACTAATATTTGTTGCTCTGTTTTGCAGCAGTTCTGCTGTGGGTTTGTTTGAAACTATTTTCACTGAAAGAGCAAAAACAGACTAAATTTAAATGAGTCAATATTAACTTCTTGTTTATTGAACCGTTTGCAGTCATGCTGTTCTGAAATATGTAATATCTGGTTCCAAAACTAGTGTAGGAGGTACCACCGCACTCTTGAGTCTGAAACAGACTGCTTTCATTTCTTTTCTGTGAGCTGTGCTTTGTTTTGCAATTCACTGAATCTTGGTTATGGAACAGGAACCATAATCATTTACAGTACACTTGAAATCAGTCATGCACGAAAGTTGCAACACAACCAAATGTCTCTGGATGGCCATAATGCACTCATATATATTTTTCACAATACATCTTTCCACTCTAGTTAATACAATCTGCCAATGTCCAATAGGTCACCATAACCTCTGAAAAATATTTTTTCTTTGCAGCCGCTGCAGAACTCTGACTTTGTTGAACATGGGCAAGTATTAAAGATTGATGCTTTGATTTAACAAGGAATTGAAAGTCTTGAGGAATTGCCATTTGCTAAATGATTCTTTTCTGCCCGAGGTTCTATATCTTTTATGGCTTAATATATATGAGAAGGAAGATGAGAGGAGGAAATAAATGCAGTGAAGTTCTGTCTGGGACCATTTTTCCTTCAGTCGCATCTGATAGTTATGAATTCTGCCAATAATGACAGCATAAATCATGTCAAAGAGCTCACCTTTGAATGTTAGCGTGAAGAAGCAGCTTACTCGTAATGCCGGTCAAAGACTTCACAAATACAAAAGCAATAAGCAATCTCTGTTGTATGATTTTAAGACCATTTTGGCTGAAATGAAAATATGTCTATTTATAAAATTCAAAACTGTAGAGAGGTGGAACTCGTGTTTATGTAATTGCCCCTTCATGAGCAAATCTTCCAGAAGAGAGAACAATGTGCTCAAGTAGTCCCTACAGCTGATATGGTCCCTGATTCAATTTTCACCCCTACATGATCCAATTTTGTCCCATTAAGGTTGGGATCCATGTGGTGCATTATACAAGCTCATCATATGAGTCTGAGTGTCACCCCATCAATCTTTACCAAACTATGTCAAATTGAGACATGCATTGAGACAGCAATAAATAAACATATTTTTAATTTCAACACTAAAAAGACCCCCAAAAAATCCATGCTCTTTGAGTTTAGTTTACCATTTTGAAATATTGTCCTGCCGAACTCTACAGCTGATGGCATTTATTATTGGCTGGCACTAATAGGTGCTGTTGGATTACCCAGCTCTTGTAATTACATTAGAGCATTGTGTTTGTTTCCCAGATGTGACGAAATGGCCGGCTCGGACTAACCCGCTTTGTGCTTTTCATTATGACCCTTCACTGAGCTGCTCTGCGTGAGGTGAGGTGATGAGCCATGCGTGCTATTAAAAAGTGTTCAGTCAGCAATAATTTGATTAATTTCTTCATTTATTTGCGAGTGGAACTTAATGTCATTAGCAACCTCTTGTGAAAGATATCTGACTTTCGTGGAAGGATAATGTTACAAGCTCTAAAGTGCAAAATGATAGATAGATAGATAGATAGATAGATAGATAGATAGATAGATAGATAGATAGATAGATAGATAGATAGATAGATAGATAGATAGATAGATAGATAGATAGATAGATAGATAGATAGATAGATAGATAGATAGATAGATAGATAGAAGCTCTCCAGCTGACTATGTTACTGAGGGAGAGACTCATCCTCCCATAATGCACTGCGTGACTGTATTGCCCGGCCTGTGAGAAAAGGCACAGCTAAACGCGCAGATCCGTGTCTTCCTGGCACTGGTATGGACACATTGCTCAAACCTGCCAGCCCTGAAAAATGGTCATGCAAAGTCTGTTGTGGAGTAGTGGTAGGGGAGCCAGCGATCTCAGTGTGTGTGTGTGTGTGTGTGTGTGTGTCCTTTACTTTCATTGTTAAAGATTAAATGTCACAACCGGTATTGCCTCCTCATTTTGTGTGGTTAGGAAATGTTCCAATGAGTGTTGCAAAATTGAAAGAAAGGGAAAAAAAATGTATCTGTGCACTACACAAAGATCTGTGGAGGATAATATATGCAGTGCCAGCAACAGAATAACATGCATTTTAATGAGATTACAAATGTAGTCGTCATCCCCTTCCAGGGACAGAATGAAATCCAATCTCATTTTCAAACACAAAAAGGAGCAATAAAAACGCGTTCCAGGACTTCGGTCCCATTCATGCCGTCTCACAGCTCAGGGAGAACACGAGCGCTCACCTCACCACCCGTCCACATGAGCGCTCACCTCACCACCCCTCCACATGAGCGCTCACCTCACCACCCATCCACATGAGTGCTCACCTCACCACCCGTCCACCACATGAGCGCTCACCTCACCACCCGTCCACATGAGCACTCACCTCACCACCCATCCGCTCACCTCACCACCCGTCCACCCGTCCACACGAGCGCTCACCTCACCACCCATCCGCTCACCTCACCACCTGTCCACATGAGAGCTCATCTCACCACCCGTCCACACGAGCGCTCACCTCACCACCCGTCCCACACGGCGCCAACTCACCACCCGCCCACACGAGCGCTCAACTCACCACCCGTCCACACGAGCGCTCACCTCACCACACGAGCGCTCAACTCACCACCCGCCCACACGAAGCGCTCACTCTCACCACACGAGCGCTCAACTCACCACCCGTCCACACGAGCGCTCAACTCACCACCCGTCCACACGAGCGCCAACTCACCACCCGCCCACACGAGCGCTCAACTCACCACCCGCCCACACGAGAGCTCACCTCACCACCCACCCCCACACGAGCGCCACCTCACCACCCCTCCACACGAGCGCTCAACTCACCACCACCCGCCCACACGCCCACACGAGCGCTCAACTCACCACCCATCCACACGAGCGCCACCTCACCACCCCGTCCACACACTGCTCAACTCACCACCCGTCCACACGAGCGCCACCTCACCACCCGTCCACACGAGCGCCAACTCACCACCCATCCACACGAAGCGCCACCTCACCACCCGTCCACACACTGCTCAACTCACCACCCGTCCACACGAGCGCTCACCTCACCACCCCTCCACAAGAGCGCTCAACTCACCACCCGTCCACACGTCCACACGAGCGCTCAACTCACCACCCATCCACACGAGCGCTCACCTCACCACCCGTCCACACACTGCTCAACACCACCACCCGTCCACACGAGCGCTCACCTCACCACCCATCCACACGAGCACTCAACACACCACCCGTCCACACAAGCGCTCAACTCACCACACGAGCGCTCACCTCACCACCCGTCCACACGAGCACTCAACTCACCACCCGTCCACCTGTCCACTCGTCCACACCAGCGCTCAACTCACCACCCGTCCACACGAGCGCTCAACTCACCACCCGTCCACACACGAGCGCTCACCTCACCACCCGTCCACACGAGAGCTCACCTCACCACCCGTCCACACGAAGCGCCAACTCACCACCCGCCCACACGAGCGCCACCTCACCACCATCCATCCACGAGCGCTCACCTCACCACCCGTCCACACGAGCGCTCAACTCACCACCCGTCCACACTGCCAGCGCCACCTCACCACCCCCGTCCACACGAGAGCTCACCTCACCACCCGTCCACACGAGCACTCACCTCACCACACGAGCGCTCACCTCACCACCCTTCCACACGAGCGCTCAACTCACCACCCGCCCACACGAGCGCCACCTCACCACCCGCCCACACGAGCGCTCAACTCACCACCCGTCCACCCATCCACCCGCCCACACGGCGCTCAACTCACCACCCGTCCACACGAGCGCTCACCTCACCACCCGTCCACACGAGCGCTCAATTCACCACCCGCCCACACGAGCGCCACTCACCACCCCGTCCACACGAAGGCGCTCAACTCACCACCCGTCCACCACGCCCACACGCGCTCACCTCACCACCTGTCCACACGAGCGCTCAACTCACCACCCGTCCACACGAGCGCTCAACTCACCACCCGTCCACCCATCCACCCGTCCACACGAGCACTCACCTCACCACCCGTCCACACGAGCACTCACCTCACCACCCGTCCACACGAGCACACGAGCGCTCAACTCACCACCCGTCCACACGAGCACTCACCTCACCACCCGTCCACACGAGCACTCACCTCACCACCCGTCCACACGAGCACTCACCTCACCACCCGTCCACCCATCCACCCGTCCACACGAGCACTCACCTCACCACCCGTCCACACGAGAGCTCACCTCACCACCCGTCCACACGAGCACTCACCTCACCACACGAGCGCTCACCTCACCACCCGTCCACACGAGCGCGCCAACTCACCACCCGTCCACACGAGCGCCACCTCACCACCACCCGTCCACACGAGCGCTCACCTCACCACCACCCGCCACACGGCGCTCAACTCACCACCCGTCCACCCATCCACCCGTCCACACGAGCACTCACCTCACCCCCGTCCCACACGGCGCTCACCTCACCACCCGCCCACACGGCGCGCCAACTCACCACCCGTCCACCCATCCACCCGTCCACACGAGCACTCACCTCACCCCCGTCCACACGGCTCACCTCACCACCTGTCCACACGAGCGCTCAACTCACCATCCGTCCACCCATCCAGCGCCCACCCGCCCACACGAGCACTCACCACCTCACCACCCGTCCACACGAGCGCTCACCTCACCACCCGTCCACACGAGCACTCACCTCACCACCCATCCACCCGTCCACACGAGCGCTCACCTCACCACCCGTCCACACGAGCGCTCAACTCACCACCCGTCCACACGAGCGCTCAACTCACCACCCGTCCACACGAGCGCTCACCTCACCACCCCGTCCACACGAGCGCTCACCTCACCACACGAGCGCTCAACTCACCACCCGTCCACACGTCCACACGAGCGCTCAACTCACCACCCATCCACACGAAAGCGCCACCTCACCACCCGTCCACACACTGCTCAACTCACCACCCCCGTCCACACGAGCGCTCACCTCACCACCCGTCCACACGAGCGCTCAACTCACCACCCATCCACACGAGCGCTCACCTCACCACCCGTCCACACACTGCTCAACTCACCACCCCCGCCCCACGAGCGTTCACCTCACCACCCCTCCACACGAGCGCTCAACTCACCACCCGTCCACACGTCCACACGAGCGCTCAACTCACCACCCATCCACACAAGCGCTCACCTCACCACCCGTCCACACACTGCTCAACTCACCACCCGTCCACACGAGCGCTCACCTCACCACCCGTCCACACGAGCGCTCAACTCACCACCACCCGCCCACACAAGCGCTCAACTCACCACCACACGAGCTCACCTCACCACCCGTCCACACGAGCACTCAACTCACCACCCGTCCACCTGTCCACCTGAGCACTCACATCAGCGCTCAACTCACCACCCGTCCACACGAGAGCTCACCTCACCACCCGTCCACATGAGCACTCAACTCACCACCCGTCCACCCGTCCACACCACGCTCAACTCACCACCCGCCCGTCCATCCACCGCCCACACGACCAGCGCTCAACTCACCACCCGTCCACACGAGCGCTCACTCACCACCCGCCCACCCGCCCACACGAGCGCTCAACTCACCACCCGCCCACACGAGAGCTCACCTCACCACCCGTCCACACGAGCGCTCAACTCACCACCCGTCCACACGTCCACACGAGCGCCACCTCACCACCCGTCCACCGCGTCCACACGGCGCGCCACCTCACCACCCGTCCACACGTCCCACCAGCGCCACCTCACCACCCGTCCACCCGTCCCACACGAGCGCCAACTCACCACCCGCCCACACGCCCACACGAGAGCTCACCTCACCACCCGTCCACACGAGCGCTCAACTCACCACCCGTCCACACGTCCACACGAGCGCTCACCTCACCACCCGCCCACACGCCCACACGAGCGCTCAACTCACCACCCGCCCACACGTCCACACGAGCGCCAACTCACCACCCGTCCACCCATCCACACGAGCACTCACCTCACCATCCGTCCACACGAGCGCTCAACTCACCACCCGTCCACCCATCCACCCGCCCACACGAGCACTCACCTCACCCCGTCCACACACGAGCGCTCAACTCACCTCACCACCCGTCCACCCGTCCACACGAGCTCAACTCACCACCCGTCCACCCATCCACCCGTCCACACGAGCGCTCAACTCACCACCCGTCCACCCGTCCACACGAGCGCTCAACTCACCACCCGTCCACACGTCCACACGAGAGCTCACCTCACCACCCGTCCACACGAGCGCTCAACTCACCACCGCCCACACGCCCACAGCGCTCACCTCACCACCTGTCCACACGTCCACACGAGCGCTCAACTCACCACCCGTCCACACGTCCACACGAGCGCTCAACTCACCACCCGTCCACCCATCCACACGAGCACTCACCACCACCACCATCCGTCCACACGAGCGCTCAACTCACCACCCGTCCACCCATCCACCCGCCCACACGAGCACTCACCACCTCACCCCCGCCGTCCACGAGCGCTCACCTCACCACCCGTCCACACGAAAGCGCTCAACTCACCACCCGTCCACCCATCCACGCCCCACGAAGCGCTCACCTTACCACCCGTCCCACGTCCACACGGAAGCGCCAACTCACCACCCGTCCACACGTCCACACGAGCGCTCAACTCACCACCCGTCCACCCATCCACACGAGCACTCACCTCACCATCCGTCCACACGAGCGCTCAACTCACCACCCGTCCACCCATCCACCCGTCCACACGAGCGCTCACCTCACCACCCGTCCACACGAGCGCTCAACTCACCACCGTCCACCCATCCACCCGTCCACACGAGCGCTCAACTCACCATCCGTCCACCCATCCACCCGTCCACACGAGCACTCACCTCACCACCCGTCCACACGAGCGCTCAACTCACCACCCGTCCACCCATCCACCCGTCCACACGAGCGCTCAACTCACCACCCGTCCACCCATCCACCCGTCCACACGAGCGCCAACTCACCATCCGTCCACCCATCCACCCGTCCCACACGAGCACTCACCTCACCACCCGTCCACACGAGCACTCACCTCACCACCCGTCCACACGAGCGCTCAACTCACCACCCGTCCACCCATCCACCCGTCCACGAGCGCTCAACTCACCATCCGTCCACCCATCCACCCGTCCACACGAGCACTCACCTCACCACCCGTCCCACGAGCGCTCAACTCACCATCCGTCCACCCATCCACCCGTCCACACGAGCGCTCACCTCACCACCCGTCCACACCAGCGCTCAACTCACCACCCGTCCACCCATCCACCCGTCCACACGAGCACTCACCTCACCCCCCGTCCACACGAGCGCTCACCTCACCACCCGTCCACACGAGCGCTCAACTCACCACCCGTCCACCCATCCACCCGTCCACACGAGCGCTCAACTCACCATCCGTCCACCCATCCACCCGTCCACACGAGCGCTCACCTCACCACCCGTCCACACGAGCGCTCAACTCACCATCCGTCCACCCATCCACCCGTCCACACGAGCACTCACCTCACCACCCGTCCACACGAGCGCTCAACTCACCATCCGTTTCTATTTTATATATATAGGATATATATAGGCTATTTAAAATAAATTATAACATACATTACTGAAACTTTAATGTTGGTTTGGATGGCATTTTATGTGCAAAAATATACAAAAATACATTTAAAATACAATATTTTGTGAAGTCAAGGTGCAGTAAAATGCAAAAATCGCCAAATGGAGTAATGAAGTACTAATGCAGGTTGCGTTTGATATCGTGAGAAAACCAGTAAAGAAAAATGACACATTTACTGTCAAGGTCATTTTGAAAAATACACATAAATTTGATCTCTTTGATTAAAAAAAATAAAAAAATAAATAAAAAGAGTAGGCCTTATTAATTTGTAATTCATTAATTCATTCCTTTTTTTTATATATATATATATATATATATATATATATATATATATATATATATATATATATATATATATATATATACAATGTATTTTAAATTGCTAAATTAATTCTCTTTTGTTCATCATGTCGACATCCGTATTTGTCACTGACTCTTGAGAAGGTAATAGACTGATATTTCTGCTGTTTTCAGAATAAATACTCAAGAATTCCCTCGACTACCATTTTTCAATCTGGTGGTTGTTTTCGCTCAGACACGCGCCTCATATGCTGAGCGCGGGAGAATCAATATGAAATGACTCTCTCTGCCACCTTATTAATAATGAAACAATACGTCTTCACTCGACAGAGCCTCGCCTGCGTGCCTGCGTGCCTGCGTGCGTGCGCGTTCACGGAGCTGGAAGAGAAACGCATGTATGTTTTGGCCATCATCAATTATTTCTCCTTTATATAACTGATGCACATATGAGTTATAGGCTAGGCTACACTCAAAAAAAATCCCGGGTTAAAAACAACCCAATTTGGGTTGAAAATGGACAAACCCAGCCGTTGGGTTGTTTTAGCCCAGCGGTTGGGTTAAATGTTTGGCCAAATCAGTTTTATTTAACCCAACTATTGTTTAAAAAACTATTGTTAAAATGAACCCAAAATTGAATGAAATTAAAAATCAGACACAGCCTAATTACTAGAGGCAACAATAATCATCAGAAGGTGAACATATTTATTAATTGTGCATTGTTTAATTATTATTCATTAAACGTATGAATACTGTTCATGTATTAAACATATTAATGCATGCTAATTTCCCTCATGCTTCGGGTTCATTTTAAGCAAGCAATACAGTCATTTTTAAACAATAGTTGGGTTAAATAAAACTACCCAGCAGGTTAGACAAACATTTAACCCAACCGCTGGGTTTGTTCATTTTCAACCCAACTTGGGTTGTTTTTAACCCAGCATTTTTAGAGTAAATGAAATTAATCAGCAATAACAACAACACAAATGTCTTTCAAACAGTAACTGTTTTTATTTAAATACTTCTTTTTTAGCAGTCTATTTTATATACCTGTATAATCAATCTGTTTCGGTTAAAGTATCTCTCTTTTCATTTCACATACATCTCTTATTTATACTCGTATGGTTTTTGAATATTCAGGTATTTCATATGCAACATCCCCAGAAACGAACAGACGAACGAACAAACAAAATACACATCTTCTGAAGGCAGTGAAACGTGGTCTATGCCTTGGCAACATCAAATAAAGCTAGCAAAATTCACTTCATCCAGCTATTAATGTCAAGGTCCAGATATCGTCGTGCTACGGAACTGTCGGGCGCGCTTTACGCTGCGTAATTACTGCGCACGCACTGCGTAATGCGTGCACTGGATGTAGTGTGCTTGTTATATGCAACATGGACACTGCAATGTAAAGTGTCACCTTTATACTCCCACACAAAAAGAGACACATATTCTTTGAATGGATAGAATAACATTTTGTTGTTTTTCTAAGGGGGGTGTAAAATGGCACAGTCACCTCATCTCACAGCCTTTTTTTTGGCTACATTTGACATTTCTTCGTTCTTGAATAAAATCTTTTTTATATATTTTCTCTGTTCTCGTGTATTCCACTAAATATATGCCTGTAGTCATTCCTGAGGTTTATTTATTATAATCATTTTTATTATTTATAGCATTATTGGAGACGTTCCCTATTTTTATTTTTATTTTTTCTGGATCTTACCCCATAAACACATCCATATACTTGGCTTGACTAAAATAAATTTGATAAATGAAAACTAAATATTGACAAAGAGCATATAAAACAAACTGATGATGGGAGAATATTCCTATCTTTCTAGTATATGATGTGAAAAGCCTACATAATAATAATTCATTCATAACAGACGGTAATGTTATAAAATACTACGCTTTCAGAAATCCAGGCCGTCGTTTGAACTCAATATCTGATAAATATTTCATGTAATCGACCCAGAGTCAGGCAGATGTGCTTGAGCATTCCCAGAAGACTTCTTCTCCACATTGTCTCTAGCAAAAAAACGTCTTTTTCTCCAGATGAAATAAGCATATAAATCCATTTGGGTGAGGATGAATTTTGATCGTCATTAATTCTTCTTCTTTCTTTTTTTTTTTCTCTTTTTTATTCTTGTGTTGATGGTTTTGTTTTGTCTTCCTTCTTTTTCTTCTTCTTTTTCCCTTCTCTTCCCGTGGGTTAAAACTGCATCCACGTGACGAGGGCGGACAGCGCGCTCACGGTCAGCGTCACGCCGAGCGGAACCGCAGGCCGGCTCGCGCCGTTCCCACTCGCACACAGTTCAAACAAGCTGCCGCGAAAGTCCAGGTTTCTGGACTCCTTTTTCAGCTTCTCCCACAGATCCGCGGCTCCCTCCTGACAGTCTGCCAGAGCAGTGGTCGCACATGAATGGAAATCATCCCAGTAACTGCAAGCCAAATATTGCACAAAGGAAAGAAAATCATTATCCGTGTCTGATTTGGGTCACGCTTAACATTGCATTAACAAAGGCGTTTTATTGTTGTAAAATGTCTAATTGAGAGGAAACTAAATTAATAGTGGAAACAGATATTTCTCTTTAAAAAAATAAAATCGTGGCATGTGTGAAAAGCAGTTTCTGATTTGCTTTGCTTTCAGTTTAGAAAACGCTTTAAACGTCCGTTTGTATTTGAAGCACTATAGAGATAACATTAATACACACTTAACTATCCTATTTTATTATAAAATCCACTTGCATGCATGCATTTGAATATGATTATTCAGACGTTTTGTCTGTATTGTAGCCTATTTAAAATGAAGTTGCACCAACAAACATATATAGCTAAAATTTGCTGTAGAATTATTATAAGCTCTAACATAATTCATATTATAGCATTATGCACGGCTCCTTCTGGCGACTGCATGTCCTCATGAAGCCACGTGAAGGAGGAGAGAGGGCACGAGGGAAACCCGAGTTGTAATGCGGCTCCAAAGGGAAAATCTCCATATCACGTGACTTCTAGCGCCCTCCCCATCTCTCGCGCTCTCTTACAACAACTCTCCTCCTGCGCCCCGCCCCCTTCCTCCAGTCCATGATTTATTCATTTATTTCAGGAGGAACACACTCCCACATTCTAAAACCTGCATCTGCGAATGCACATGCGCACGGTCACAAGTAGACATGCCCCGAATAGAATAGAATAGAATAGAATAGAATAGAATAGAATAGAATAGAATAGAATAGAATAGAATAGAAAACAGAGCAGAATCAAATAGAAAAGAACATAAAATATAATATAATAAAACAGAACAAAACAGAGCAGAATAGAACAGATCAGAACTGAATAGAATAGAATAGAATACAGAACAGAGCAGAATAAAATATAATTACATAGAATAGAATAGGACAGAACAGATCAGATCAGAGCAGAATAGAATAGAACAGAGCGGAATAAAATATAATTACATAGAATAGAACAGAACAGAACAGAACAGAACAGAACAGATCAGATCAGATCAGATCAGATCAGATCAGAGCAGAATAGAATAGAATAGAACAGAGCGGAATAAAATATAATTACATAGAATAGAATAGAATAGAATAGAATAGAATAGAATAGAATAGAATAGAATAGAATAGAATAGAACAGAGCTGAATAGAATAGAACAGAGCAGAATAAAATAGAATAGAACATAAAATATAATATAATAAAACAAAACAGAACAAAACAAAACAGAGCAGAATAGAACAGATCAGAACTGAATAGAATAGAATAGAATAGAATACAGAGCAGAGCAGAATAAAATATAATTACATAGAATAGAATAGAATAGAACAGAACAGAACAGAACAGAACAGATCAGATCAGAGCAGAATATAATAGAATAGAATAGAATAGAATAGAATAGAATAGAACAGAGCAGAATAAAATAGAATAGAACATAAAATATAATATATAATATAATAATAAAACAGAACAAAACAAAACAGAGCAGAATAGAACAGATCAGAACTGAATAGAATACAATAGAATAGAATACAGAACAGAGCAGAGCAGAATAAAATATAATTACATAGAATAGAACAGAACAGAACAGATCAGAGCAGAGCAGAGCAGAATAGAATAGAATAGAATAGAATAGAATAGAATAGAATAGAACAGATCAGATCAGATCAGATCAGATCAGAGCAGAATAGAATAGAATAGAACATAAAATATAATAAAACAGAACAAAACAAAACAGAGCAGAATAGAACAGATCAGAACTGAATAGAATACAATAGAATAGAATACAGAACAGAGCAGAGCAGAATAAAATATAATTACATAGAATAGAATAGAACAGATCAGATCAGATCAGAATAGAATAGAACAGAACAGAATAGAGCAGAACAGATCAGAGCAGAATAGAATAGAATAGAACAGAACAGAGCAGAGCAGAACAGAGCAGAGCAGAATAGAATAGAATAGAATAGAATAGAATAGAATAGAATAGAATAGAATAGAATACAGAACAGAGCAGAGCAGAGCAGAGCAGAATAAAATATAATTACATAGAATAGAATAGAACAGAACAGAACAGATCAGATCAGAACAGAGCAGAATATAATAGAATAGAATAGAATAGAGCAGAATAAAATAGAATAGAACATAAAATATAATATAATAAAACAGAACAAAACAAAACAGAGCAGAATAGAACAGATCAGATCAGATCAGAGCAGAGCAGCGCAGAATAGAATAGAGCAGAATAGAATAGAACATAAAATATAATAAAACAGAACAAAACAGAGCAGAATAGAATAAAATAAAATAGAACAGAACAGAATAGAACAGATCAGAACTGAATAGAATAGAACTGAATAGAACTGAATAGAACTGAATAGAATAGAATAGAATAGAATAGAATAGAATAGAATAGAATAGAATAGAATAGAATAGAATAGAGGAAACGCGTCAGCAAAGAGCTTTGGTGTGTGGAAATGAAATCGCAGTGTCAGCTCTTCTTTTATAGCTATCTAATATTATGTATGTAATTTACGTAAAGGTTTTTTTTTTTTGTTTTTTTTTAAACAAAAAAATGAATTAGGCTATATCTAAAAACGGCTTGGAGACTATATTTAGAAGTCCAAGCAGAAATAATTTCGGGATAAAATGGAGAAGCAAAGGAAGTGTAATAGGATACTGTGTCGTTTTGATTCGCTCAGTCCCGGCTGTAAGAGAACTCGTTATTTTATAAGGCGGATCGCTTACAATAATCGAGCATTACCTCCGATCTGATCCAATTATGGATGCTGACATTTGGCCTTGGCGTGTAGAGATGGTTCGTCTAATTGTAATTAACTGGTGAAATGTGAAGAGCGCGTATAGAACGGCTCTATCTCTGCTCGTGGAGCTGTCGAATTAAACAAGGGGCCCCTCGTGCCATCTGGCCCCCGTTCCCTCTCTCCCCCTCCGCACCCTCATCTGGTGTGTGTGTGTGTGTGTGCATGGCTCCCTTACGTGCAGATGGTCTTAAGGTTTTCCTGCTCGTCCAGCTCCTGTGGATAGTTGGCCATGTTCTCTCCCAGTTGAAGCAGGCAGTTGGAGAAACCTTTGAACACTGTTTCACATTTCCCAGCCGCTCGAACTGCCTGCAGCAGATAGGCTGCAAAACGAGAAATGAGCATTTTCTTTATGTAGCCTATTTAAAATAATAATTATAATACAAATAATACAAATTAAAAAAAAAAAAAAACGTTAGCGTCTAACATCTGATGCTTCCAGAATATCGTTCATTATGTAGAATTGACCTCGTTGCGATGCACTTCTGTTCATTCAGATTTTTTTAATGATTAGTGTGTGTGTGTGTGTGTGTGTGTGTGTGTGTGTGTGTGTGTGTGTGTGTGTGTGTGTGTGTGTGTGTGAGTGAGTGAGTGTGTGTGTGTGTGAGTGAGTGTGTGTGTGAGTGCGTGCGTGTGTGTTCACTAGAATAATGTGTGTTGAGCATGAGGGTGGCGCGTGGACAAACGATGATGTAATGCTTTACATGAGGGTGGGGTGTGTGTGGGCTTGTGTGAGGTGAGATTTTCATTCTGAGTGATTTGTACTCCCCCTCCCCTTTTTTTTACACATCTAGAAAAGAGTCTGTTTTTTGATGACAGATCTATTAGGGGAAAATGAGAAGATTTGGACACGGATGTGTTCCTTCCCACTTCGATCTTTGTGTTGGACCGGAAGGTCACAACTTCATCAATTGACCAGATCCCTTTGCTTAACGAACCATAAACGCCAGTGGTTTCTCGGGCTCGTTAAACAACGAGATCTTGGATTAATTAAGTTGTTGCACTGTTCAAATCAGGCCGGGACTCTGCCCATTAACCACAGTAGGAAGCACACACCCTGTCTCTCTCTCTCTTGCACACACACACACACACACACACACACACACACACACACACACACACACACACACACACACACACACACCATATACCTAAGCATGTCCCTACATTATATCAAATGCTTTGCATATTGATATCCCCAAATTGTATGCAGTGCATATTCTGCATTGATACACTACAGTAATAAGATGTGCATTATGTAGTATGCAAGTGCACTGTATTTTCTAGCCAATGCTGCATTACATTAAATCCATGCCATGCTATATGATGCATTAGATATTAAATACAGTGTATGCTATATTTCCCTGTATTCTATTATATGCAGTATATGCATTGCCTACCTACATTATTTTACATGCATTATATGATATGTCTTTACATTTACGTTGTATATGTGTATTATAGGCATTACGTGCCATATACCCTACATTATTTTATAGGCTATTGGTTACATGCATTTATATATTCTGCAATCAGTATACGCTAAATAGCAAAGGGAAATAAAATAAAAATGCAATCATGGTTGTCATTTTTCGCAAACTGTAAATAGTCTAAGATGAAGCCCGGTTCGTGCATTCTTTATCGCCCACGGAATAAAAAACGCACACAAAATACCGAGCTAATAATGCATTTAGGATTATATTAAATTAAGGATAACAGTGATTTTTGACACAGAGGATTAAATGTGTTACTGAGTAATGTCGCACAATTGAAAGCTTACATAATGAAATATCTGGGTGGACAGATCGCCCTTTTCTTCTACACGAAGCGCGTATATTCAAGAACATCACAGCCATAATCCTACAAAACTGAGAAAAAGTCAGTGCGGTGCCTTGATTTATAATCTTCATGGTTTCGTGCATCCTAATATTTTTGATCGAAATAAATGAAATATTCAGACCTCAACATGGCGGATATGAGCATGCGAAATACAAAGATGCTCATACAGATATCCCTGTAAAACCATGTATTAATGGGAGGCATGATTTCATATTTAAAATGCTTTGCAGTTATCGCTGCCTCTGTTTGCTTTACTGGAATTAACAGTCACCAAAGGCAGCAATGCGAACAAACAGTGAATTATTAAACCGTGTTTCCTGGGCACTATGATCTATATTTAGAAGCAACTGAGCATCTAACATAGACTCACCTATCCTACTGTACTAGTGGTCACGACCACTTTACTAGACCCTGTCAGCGGTACCGGTGTCAAGCATAATCTGTTCAATGAAGTCAGGAGGGGTTTATGACAAATTAATGTAGTTCAACTAGGTAACGGCACCAGTTTTTCACAAAACAGAAAAAAAGAAAAGAAAAAGAAAAATCATTGCTATACTGATTTCATCATAATGCACAACATTTTCATTGCAGAGCATCGCAACAAGAAAGACGTTTAAAAACGCACAATATTACAAGAACATGTCTTGTCTGTAAATTCTAAAACAACAATTGCACACCAAATAATTTGCACGAAATTATCATTAAATTATATTGTGTGCTTGTGTGATTTTAAAGAGACACTTGGGACCATTTAAAACTCATGATGTATCTGTGAAACGCAGCAAGTTAAATCTGTTAATGCTTTTTTTTCGAATTATTTTTCAATATTGCTTTGAATAATTTATTACAGAGAGGATCGGGCGGTCCCTCGGGCGGTCCCATACTTTCACCAACTCGCTCCAATGCGATGGGCTTTATTTTTCGGAACACTCTCCAACAATGGATGGAGAAGCAATGCAATATTACCCCAATGTCATGCAATTACACAAGACCCAGATCTCTAGCCAGTTGCAAGCCTTTAAAGCGCATTCGGGACAGTAGCATTGCAATTAAAATACCCACCAACATGCATAAACAATATGCATACATGACGAAATGTAACGCTTTTTTATTAGAATTGTCAATTTATGAAAAAAAAATCAAGGTTAAAAAAGGAAAAGTCAGCCCATCCCAAATTATACGACAGAAATAATCTACTTACCTATTTGAACAGCAAGAAACAATGAAATATATCTTCCAGACAAAGTTAATCCCATCCTACGTCCAGAAAAACCATTGGAGTATATACAATTTTAGATATTTGTGAGGGGAAAAGACTGCCAAATCTGCGCGTTGAACATCGCTGTTTAGTTCAAGCAGCTATTCAGAAACTCTTGGTGATTTTTCCCGTTGTCGGCGAGGCGCAGAGAAGTGAAATGGTGCACCCCGTTAAGAGAAGGCGGTGATGCCTCGTGTTTTTTTTTTTTTCTCTCTCCCTGCTTCACGCCCACATCTCAAGCTTGACGTAAAATTCACCGTCGGACTCCCCACTTCTCTATTTTCTCATTTGCTAGACCGGGCTGGCCCCCTTCCCCCCCTCTCGCACTGTACTGGCATTTCAGGGATTGCGGAGATGTGCGCATATATCTGCTCTCCGGTGGTCTCACCTATCCACCCTCATGCAATGAAGCTTACACGTGGACCCGTGACCCACATATGGATACACGTGCAGACTTCATCGCTCCAGGGTGTTTAGACTGATCAGGCATGAATTTAGCTAGATATCTCAAAGAGGCTGAGGTAGTCGGGTTGCTTGAGGTTGGTTAGCCTATAGGCCACATACTTCCTATTAATTGAGATGACTGTGATTTATGGAAGCTTGTTTCCACCACTGAAGAAAAAATACTCAGAATTTCTCAGAATTGCGAGCTATAAACTAGCAATTGCGAGAAAAAAAGTCGGAATTGTGAGGAAAAAAGTCTGAATTGCGAGAAATAAAAGTCAGAATTGCAAGAAATAAAAGTCAGAATTGCGAGAAATAAAAGAGTCTGAATTATGAAATGTAAACTGGCAAGTGTGAGGAAAAAAATCAGAATTGCGAGAAAAAAAGTCAGAATTGCGAGAAATAAAAGTCAGAATTGCAAGAAATAAAAGTCAGAATTAAAGAAATAAAAGTCAGAAAAAAAGTCAGAATTGCAGAAAAAAAGAGTCTGAATTATGAGATGTAAACTGGCAAGTGTGAGAAATAAAAGAGTCTGAATTATGAAATGTAAACTGGCAAGTGCGAGAAATAAAAGTCAGAATTGCGAGAAATAAAAGTCAGAAAAAAAGTCTGAATTGCGAGAAATAAAAGTCAGAATTGCGAGAAATAAAAGTCAGAATTGCAAGAAATAAAAGTCAGAAAAAAAGTCAGAATTGCAGAAAAAAAGAGTCTGAATTATGAAATGTAAACTGGCAAGTGTGAGGAAAAAAATCAGAATTGCGAGAAAAAAGTCAGAAAAAAAGTCAGAATTGCGAGAAATAAAAGTCAGAAAAAAAGTCAGAATTGCGAGAAAAAAGTCAGAATCGCAAGAAAACAGTCAGAATTGCGAGAAATAAAAGTCAGAATTGCGAGAAATAAAAGTCTGAAAAAAAGTCCGAATTGCAGAAAAAAAGAGTCTGAATTATGAGATGTAAACCGGCAAGTGTGAGGAAAAAAATCAGAATTGCGAGAAAAAAGTCAGAAAAAAAGTCAGAATTGTGAGAAAAAGTCAGAAAAAAAGTCAGAATTGCAGAGAAAAAGTCAGAATTGTGAGAAATAAAAGTCAGAAAAAAAGTCAATTGCGAGAAAAAAGTCAGAATTGCGAGAAAAAAAGAGTCAGAATAATGAAATGTAAATTGGCAAGTGTGAGAAAAAAAAGTCAGAATTGCGAGAAAAAAGTCAGAATTGCAAGAAAAAAAGTCAGAATTGTGAGAAATAAAAGTCAGAAAAAAAGTCAGAATTGTGAGAAATAAAAGTCAGAAAAAAAGTCAGAATTGTGAGAAATAAAAGTCAGAAAAAAAGTCAGAATTGCGAGAAATAAAAGTCAGAAAAAAAGTCAATTGCGAGAAAAAAGTCAGAATTGCGAGAAAAAAGAGTCAGAATAATGAAATGTAAATTGGCAAGTGTGAGAAAAAAAAGTCAGAATTGCGAGAAAAAAGTCAGAATTGCAAGAATAAAAGTCAGAATTGCGAGAAATAAAAGAGTCTGAATTATGAAATGTAAATTGGCAAGTGTGAGAAAAAAAAGTCAGAATTATAGAGAAAAAGTCAGAATTGCAAGAAAAAGTCAGAATTGTGAGAAATAAAAGTCAGAAAAAGTCAGAATTGCGAGAAAAAAAGTCAGAATTGCGAGAAAAAAAGTCAGAATTGCGAGAAATAAAAGAGTCTGAATTCTGAAATGTAAATTGGCAAGTGTGAGAAAAAAAAGTCAGAATTGCGAGAAAAAAGTCAGAATTGCAAGAAAAAAAAGTCAGAATTATAGAAATAAAAGAGTCTGAATTATGAAATGTAAATTGGCAAGTGTGAGAAAAAAAGTCAGAATTAGAGAAAAAGTCAGAATTGCAAGAAAAAGTCAGAATTGCGAGAAAAAAGTCAGAAAAAAGTCAGAATTAATGCGAGAAATAAAAGTCAGAAAAAAAGTCAGAATTGCGAGAAAAAAAGTCAGAATTATGAGAAAAAAAGTCAGAATTAAAGAGAAATAAAAGAGTCTGAATTCTGAAATGTAAATTGGCAAGTGTGAGAAAAAAAGTCAGAATTATGAGAAAAAGTCAGAATTGCAAGAATAAAAGTCAGAAAAAAGTCAGAATGCGAGAAAAAGTCAGAATTGCGAGAAAAAAAAGTCAGAATGCGAGAAATAAAAGAGTCTGAATTATGAAATGTAAATTGGCAAGTGTGAGAAAAAAAGTCAGAATTATGAAAAAAGTCAGAATTGCAAGAAAAAGTCAGAATTGTGAGAAATAAAAGTCAGAAAAAGTCAGAATTGCGAGAAAAAAAGTCAGAATTGCGAGAAAAAAAAAAAGTCAGAATTGCGAAAAAGTCATTCTTGAGAAATAAAAGAGTCTGAATTATGAAATGTAAATTGGCAAGTGTGAGAAAAAAAGTCAGAATTGCGAGAAAAAGTCAGAATTGCAAGAAAAAAGTCAGAATTAGAGAAAAAGTCAGAAAAAGTCAGAATTTAAGAAATAAAAGAAATAAAAGTCAGAAAAAAAGTCAGAATTATGAGAAAAAAAGTCAGAATTATGAGAAATAAAAGAGTCTGAATTCTGAAATGTAAATTGGCAAGTGTGAGAAAAAAAAGTCAGAATTGCGAGAAAAAAGTCAGAATTGCAAGAAAAAAAGTCAGAATTGCGAGAAAAAAGTCAGAATTATGAGAAAAAGTCAGAATTGTGAGAAATAAAAGTCAGAAAAAGTCAGAATTGTGAGAAATAAAAGTCAGAAAAAAGTCAGAAATGCGAGAGAAAAAGTCAGAATTGCGAGAAAAAGTCAGAATTGTGAGAAATAAAAGTCAGAAAAAGTCAGAATTATAGAAAAAAAGTCAGAATTGCGAGAAAAAGTCAGAAAAAAGTCAGAATTAGAAGAGAGAAAAAGTCAGAATTGCGAGAAAAAAGTCAGAATTGTGAGAAATAAAAGTCAGAAAAAAAGTCAGAATTGAGAAATAAAAGTCAGAAAAAAAGTCAGAATTGCGAGAAAAAAAGTCAGAATTGCGAGAAATAAAAGAGTCTGAATTATGAAATGTAAATTGGCAAGTGTGAGAAAAAAAAGTCAGAATTGCGAGAAAAAAGTCAGAATTGCGAGAAAAAAAGTCAGAATTGTGAGAAATAAAAGTCAGAAAAAGTCAGAATTATGAGAAAAAGTCAGAATTATGAGAAAAAAGTCAGAAAAAGTCAGAATTGTGAGAAATAAAAGTCAGAAAAAGTCAGAATTGTGAGAAATAAAAGTCAGAAAAAAAGTCAGAATTGCGAGAAATAAAAGTCAGAAAAAGTCAGAATTATGAGAAAAAGTCAGAAAAAGTCAGAATTATGAGAAAAAAGTCAGAATTAAGAGAAATAAAAGTCAGAAAAAAAGTCAAATTGCGAGAAATAAAAGAGTCTGAATTATGAAATGTAAATTGGCAAGTGTGAGAAAAAAAAGTCAGAATTGCGAGAAAAAAGTCAGAATTGCAAGAATAAAAGTCAGAAAAAGTCAGAATTATGAGAAAAAAGTCAGAATTGCGAGAAAAAAGTCAGAATTATGAGAAATAAAAGAGTCTGAATTATGAAATGTAAATTGGCAAGTGAGAAAAAAAGTCAGAATTGCGAGAAAAAGTCAGAATTGCAAGAAAAAAGTCAGAATTGCGAGAAAAAAAGTCAGAAAAAAAGTCAGAATTGCGAGAAATAAAAGTCAGAAAAAAGTCAGAATTGCGAAAAAGTCAGAGAAAAAGTCAGAATTGCAAGAAAAAAAGTCAGAATTGCGAGAAAAAAAGTCAGAAAAAAAGTCAGAATTGCGAGAAATAAAAGTCAGAAAAAAAGTCAGAATTGCGAGAAAAAAGTCAGAATCGCAAGAAAACAGTCAGAATTCAGCGAGAAATAAAAGAGTCTGAATTATGAAATGTAAATTGGCAAGTGTGAAAAAAAAGTCAGAATTGCAGAGAAAAAGTCAGAATTGCAAGAAAAAGTCAGAATTGCGAGAAATAAAAGAGTCTGAATTCTGAAATGTAAATTGGCAAGTGTGAGAAAAAGTCAGAATTATGCGAGAAAAAAAGTCAGAATTGCAAGAAAAAAAGTCAGAATTGCGAGAAATAAAAGAGTCTGAATTCTGAAATGTAAATTGGCAAGTGTGAGAAAAAAGTCAGAATTAAGAGAAAAAGTCAGAATTGCAAGAAAAAGTCAGAATTGCGAAAAAAAAGTCAGAATGCGAGAATGAAGAGAAAAAGTCAGAATTGCGAGAAAAAAAGTCAGAATTGTGAGAAATAAAAGTCAGAAAAAGTCAGAATTATGAAATAAAAGTCAGAAAAAGTCAGAATTGCGAGCAAGAAAAAGTCAGAATCGCAAGAAAACAGTCAGAATTGCGAGAAATAAAAGAGTCTGAATTATGAAATGTAAATTGGCAAGTGTGAGAAAAAAAAGTCAGAATTGCGAGAAAAAAGTCAGAATTGCAAGAAAAAAAGTCAGAATTGCGAGAAATAAAAGAGTCTGAATTCTGAAATGTAAATTGGCAAGTGTGAGAAAAAAAGTCAGAATTATGAGAAAAAGTCAGAATTGCAGAAAGAAAAAGTCAGAATTTAGAAATAAAAGAGTCTGAATTCTGAAATGTAAATTGGCAAGTGTGAGAAAAAAAGTCAGAATTGCGAGAAAAAAAGTCAGAATTGCAAGAAAAAGTCAGAATTATGAAAAAGTCAGAATTTGAAAGAAAAAGTCAGAATTATGTCAGAAAAAAAGTCAATTGTGAGAAATAAAAGTCAGAAAAAAAGTCAGAATTGTGAGAAATAAAAGTCAGAAAAAAAGTCAGAATTGCGAGAAAAAAGTCAGAATTGGGAGAAAAAAGTCAGAATTGCGAGAAATAAAAGTCTGAATTGCGAGAAAAAAGTATTTTTTATTTTTTATTCAGTGATGGAAACAAGCTTTCATAGAGATGCATTATGTAAAATACATGAAGTGTTTTATGGATTTGCAGGATTATTTATGGAAATGTGACCCTGCCCCGTGCAGATTCAGCTGCCGCTAACACAGTTTGATTAATGAAGTGCCCACGTTTTTCTTGAGTCTTATTACTGCAGCTCTAATCGTTATTGATGATTTGTTTATGACTTAAACACTCCGGCAGTGTTATCAAGGTCTGTCTGAGGCGAACTGAGGCACACTGTAGTATTCTGAGGATTATGGATGGGATATTGTTGGTGCATCGTGAAAATTATATAGGCTACAGAATCTTAACACTTTTAACACCTGAGACTTTTATCCCTTTATCCCACCAGATATTATTGTATTTTATTTTATTTTTTGTGTGTGTGTGAAGGAGTTAAATATATCGTTAATATAAATCCTTGAACATATAGAGAACCTTCTATAACATAGGCCTAACTTTTTTTTTTTTTTTTTTTTTTTTTTTTTTTTTTTTTTACACAGCCTGAGTACTGCACTGTAAAAAAGTGATATGATCAATAAGTTATGACAGCATATGTTTTTCATTAGGCCTACTTTAGGTACAATCAACTTGGATATTTAAGTGCAACTTTTTTACAGTGTGAGTATAATACTAGCTACTAAATGACGTACATATGGAGGTGTTACTGAAAATGATACGGCCTATGAAAGATGAGAAATCATGTTATATGGGTTGAGATGAGGCTACTGAGAGAAAGGTAGTGATGTCTGTATCACTGAAAAAAAGGGAAAAAAGTCCTTTCCCGCTGACGTCAGCGGAATTTGTAGCCAACCAATGAGTACTGAGTATTGATGCGCACCAATTTTTTTCAGAGACACTGACTTCAGGAGGAGAATACTAAAAAGTTACCTAGGGCATTCTAGCTGAAGGAGAATCCGAGCAGTGAGTAGAACCGTGCGCTCGCTGCTGAGTAATTAGGTCCCCTGACAGTTCATTTAGAGTCCACACTATACAGAACCCAAGAGACGGATGCCCTAAGGACAGTTTACAGTCTGATCGAATTGTCTTTGGTCATTGACAATACAGATGATTACTATTCAGCATTGGATGAAATGAGTGAAGGACTATATGTCATCACGTAAAGCTTCAAATTGCATGTACAGTGTACGTCACGTAGCCTGATGAGCTTTATAATGTGTGCAGATTCCGAAACGAGCAGTTGCATAACGCAGGGGTAAAATAAAAAGCCTGCATAGTGTGTTGCAATGCAGGGAGGGATGCAATATCATGGATTTAATTTATAGAGAATGCATTGGGAGTCCAAACAATAGCAGGTTTTTATCCATGTTTTGTCTCCATCTTGTGGCGGACGTGTGAAGCAACAGTTATAAAACAACTTGGCTGTGTGATCTCTTTGATAAGAAGAAAGGCACATATTTTGCCTGATACCAATAATATTTGACGAGTCTTAGTGGGAGCCTCAGAAACTGTCAGCTCGTATGAAAACAGAGTTAAATGAACTGTCATTTCGACAGCATATAGGGAATCCCTGTTTAATGTGTGTGTCCCCATCCAATTACTCAGTAGCTTGAGAGGTTTTCCGTGGTGACTCATTCAGGTGGGGGGGTGGGGGGGTATTCCAGCAGCATTGATCCAGCTCTAAACACGTTTCATTAAAGGGATAGTTCACCCAAAAAAATGTTAATGATCCCATGATTTGCTCGCCCTCAAGCCATCTTAGGTGTATATAGCTTTCTTCTATCAGTCGCACACAATAAGGAGTTATATTTAAAAAAGAAAAGTTTTTGAAGCCCAAAAAAGTGCATCCATCCATCATAAAAGTAATCCATACGACTCCAGGGGGTTAATAAAGGCCTTCTGAAGTGAAGCCATGCATTTTTTAAAGAAAAAGATCCATATTTATAACAAAAACTATAATCTTTGTGGCTTTGGTATTGGCCATACGCAAGTGGGTTGTTGACGTGACTGTCACACAAGATTAAAAATAACATGATTAGTATTGTCATAATTTAAAATGCAGTAAATGGTTAAACATTTCTTGTATGGACCTGTCGTTATAACAACTGCTTTGTCTTTAAATTATTTCAATTTTTGAGCCAAATCTCAAAATTGTCCTATGGTGTGACTGTCAAGCATGATTCAATAAATTACAACTTTTATTATTATTAGTAAATGACAATCATTTTTTTCGTCCATATATTTCTAAAAGTGTAGGAACTTGATACATTTTGTCACTGAAAACCTTTGAGACACCATATCCTGATTTTAAATCGGGCAATTCCACTGACAAGTTTAATTAGTTAATTCAAGGACCCAATTTTATTTGGAACCACTTTAAAAGTGTTAAGTTCTGTTGTCCTTTGGCCCTATATTCTTAATTCTTTCTATGTCACACTATAGGACACATTTCAGTAAAAATGTCTAAAAAACAGTGATAGAATGAACGTTTGTGACCCCTTATATTTTCTCAAACATCATTTTGCACAATATGCATTTTTTCTTTAAAAGTGTTGTTTTACCAAAAACAAAAAAAAAAAAAAAAAAAACCTGCTTTTACTGCTTATTTGTCAACTACCTGTTGTGAGATTGGCTTTTGTCCATGTGAAGCTACCGTAGTTTGGGTAGGCTACCCCCGGGGGCGGGATTAATCTCTGACTGAGTTCAACGCAGGGCTTATGCTCTCCGTGTGGGAGTTCAATAACAACTATTTAATGAAGACTACGACCCGTGTCTTGCCTCATATCATGACACTACCCAAGTCTAGTTCCAGTCGGAGAGTGACCTCTGACCTAACACATGACATATTGACGAACAAAACACTGGTCATCAGAAGTCTAAAACGAGAAGTTTTGGAGAGAGATGTGGGAGGGGCTTGAGTTTGTTGTTTGAACCGCGAGAGGCGTCGACTCTCACCAGCTTACACTACTCCTACATCCTACGTCATGCGTCAGGTCAGAGGTCACTTTTCCCCCGGAACTAGATTCACGTATGGCTGTTACCAGAAGCCAGTGATTACAGTTTATAAACTTATAAATATGGATATTTTTCTGCAGAAGGTTTTTATTAACCCCCGGGAGCCATATTGATTACTTTTATGATGGATGGATGTGCTTTTTTTGGGCTTCAAAATCTCAACCCCCATTCGCTCCCATTATAAAGCTTGGAACAGCCAGGACATCTTTTAATATAACTCCGAATGTGTTTGGCTGAAAGAAGAAAGTCAAGTTGTTTTAAATGTTTAAAAAAATTATTAAAATATCACAGCTGTTTGTGGTGGGGTAAATTAAACGCGATATGCTGTGACGTCACATTCGTGTTGCATTGTGGTATATGAAGCTGCCTGAAGTGTACATATGAAGTAGACTCGCTCCCTCTGTCAAAATCGAGGAAGCGAGGGTCTGTCCATATAAACTTCCCTCTTCACCAGGTGGAACGCACTTCAAAATGGCGGCAGGGATTCCCCCAAGGGGAAGTGCGCGCAGCATCAGCGCTCTCCTCAAGACATGTTTGATTATGCCATCTGGATGCTCAAAAAAGATCGGGAGAATGCACGTTGTAAACAGCTTATTGTATAGGTAAGTTAATCACCGTTCTAAACTAATGCGTGCTGCATCGTACCACACACACATCACGCGTGCTGCACAGAATCATTCAGTAGCGCAGATTGTCAACACTGTTTCTGTGATTTATAAATAAAATAGCTTAGAAACTGAAAAGTTCTAGAATATATTTCTTGATAACTAAAAGTAGAGATATATATATATATTAGTAGAGAGATGCTTAATTCACACGCAATCGCTCTCTCACTAGTGCAAGATGGCGCCGCCGTGTTCGGTCGCCGCTCAATTCACTCCGTGAAGACTGTGCTTTTATTTACTATTTTACTCTCTTTTGCTCTCAGTTTTTACAAATTTATCATCTGCATTGATCTGCTATGACAGCAAAACTCTTTTGGACATTGGTTACCGCGTCACTGGACTGTTTCAGGACACTTTCACCGATCCTCTGTGGCCATCTGAGATTCGTCGGAACGCCGAGTTGAACAATGGCCAGTCGTGTCGAAGGCGAAGAATCAAGAAACACAGCGGGAAACGTGCTGGTATTCACAACAGACTGAGAAAAAGGGCATTCAGCCCACCTCTCCTGAGCATCATGCTCGCAAATGTCCAATCCTTGGAGAATAAGATGGACGATCTCAGAGCCAGGATAAGTTTTCAACGGGACATGAGGGACTGTAACATCTATTGTTTGTCCGAAACATGGCTCACGCCCGCGGTCCCAGACACAGCTGTGACGCCGTCTGAAAACTTTGTTTTTCGGATGGACAGAATGGTGCAACCCCAGGAACATCTCCATTCTCTCGCGGTCCTGCTCGCCTCATCTGGAACATTTAACAATCATTTGCCGTCCATTCTATCTGCCGAGGGAGTTTTCTGCGGTTGTCGCGACCGCCGTTTACATCCCACCGCAGGCAGACACAGGGCTGGCTTTATCTGGCCTTCATGATGTTACCAGCGGCTTCATAAACAAACACCCCGATGCTGCTTTCATCGTCGCGGGCGATTTTAACAAAGCAAACCTAAAGAAAGTCACCCTATTCAGAGTCCGCGCTACAGGCAGCTCTTGATGACGTCGACAGGGACATGTTCCGTGCGAGTTCATCTGACGTCAGCGAGTTCACGGATGTGGCGCTTTGCTTCATCAACATGCTTACAGAGCAAGCCACACAAACAATAACAATAACGTCCTTCTCAAATCAGAAACCGTGGGTGGACAATTCAGTCCGCGCTGCAGTGAACACACGCACTGCCGCTCACAACGCCGGTCTCCTAACGGGGAATATGAAAGACTATAAATGATCCTGCTATGCTCTCTGACGCGCAGTTAAAGCCGCAAAGCTCCATTATAGGGATCGAGTGGAGTCTCATTTCCAACTCAACGACTCTCGGTGCATGTGGCAGGGACTGAGGACCATCAGTGCTTTTGAATCTAAATCCTCTGCAGAGGTGAGCGCTGATCCATTGCTTGTGAACGAGTTAAACTCTTTCTACGCTCGAAAAATCCACCATCATCCCTGTCCCTAAGAACAGTAAATGACTATCGTCCAGTGGCTCTCACGTCTATAGTCATGAAGGTCTTTGAGAGACTCATTAAAAACACCATTTGCTCCTTCATTCCTGACACTTTGGACCCTCTTCAGTTTGCCTATCGTCCCAATAGATCGACTGAAGATGCCATCTCGCATGTCATCCACTCCTCCCTCACTCACATCGACAGCAAAAGTGGGAACTACATAAGACTGCTATTTATTGACTATAGCTCAGCCTTTAACACCATAGTTCCCATTAAGCTAACCACCAAAGTCCTGGATCTCGGCCTGAATCCTTCTCTCTGCCACTGGATTGAGGACTTCCTCACTGGCAGGCCTCAGGTGGTGAGAGTAGGCCAGTTCACCTCCACTTCCATCACCCTGAGTGTGGGAGCTCCGCAGGGCTGTGTCCTGAGTCCCCTGCTCTACTCTCTCTACACACATGACTGTTTGTCCACACAGCTCCACCTCTATCATCAAATTTGCTGATGATACTGTTGTCCTGGGCCTCATTTCCAACAACGAGCCGGTATACTTGGACGAGGTGGAGCAACTAACATCATGGTGCCAGGACAACTGTCTCTCTCTGAATGTTGGCAAGACCAAAGAACTGATTGTGGACTTCAGGAAGAGACAGCAACGGACATACTCCCCTCTCATGATCAGTGGGTCACCAGTAGAGAGAGTGAGCAGCTTCAAGTACCTGGGTGTAAACATCTCCGAGGACCTGACCTGGACTGCACACATTCAGACACAGGTGAAAAAAGCCAGGCAAAGACTGTACCACCTGCGCCAGCTGAGGAAATTCAGGGTTTCACCAGCTATCCTGAAAACTTTCTATTTAGGGGCAATAGAAAGTGTATTAACTCAGTGCATCAGAGCGTGGTATGGGAACAGCACCAGTCATGACTGCAAAGCCCTGCAAAGAGCCGTGCGCTTATCCGAGCGTATCTCAGGGCCAGCTCTCCCGTCTCTGCAGGACGTCTACACCAAACGCTGCAAAGGTAGAGCTACTAAAATCATCAAGGACTCTAATCACCCTGCAAACCCTCATTTCACGCTGCTGCCATCTGGTAAGCGCTTCCGAAGCCTGATGGCCAAAACTGAGAGACTCAGGAGGAGCTTCTTCCCCCAGGCCATCAGACTCCTGAACTCAGTCACCTAACATCACGTGATTTCTCTTCAGGATAAACATCGACATACTGACATTGCACTGCACTTTCTGTTCTCGTTGTTACTGTGTAACAACCTGTTATAAACCTGTTAGCACATTATACTTTGTACATTTCTGTTAACCACATATTTATAAGTCTACAGTTTACTCACTGCACAGTTTATTTCACTTATTTTATTCCACTTCTTTATTTATTTATTTATTTATATATTTTTTACTTGATTTATTTATAATTCTACAGATATATATATATATATATATATATATATATATATATATATATATATATATATATATATATATATATATATATAGTATATTTTTTATTCTATTTCTATTATAATTTCCTCCTTGTGTTTTTAACTGTGAATTTGCACTGTCCATGGAGCGGACCTGTTTACATTTCACTGCCGGTTGTATATTCTGTATATAACTGTGTATGTGACAAATAAAACTCTTGAATCTTGTAACTAATGCATTCATATAAATGTAATTTTTATTGCGCTACTTGATCTGTATCTGATTCAGAACGAGCAGAAATATGCCGTATCTGTCCTGTGTTTGCGTCTCAGCTCAAGGTCCAGGCTTATTTGTTAATTAATCACGTCATCAACAACTAGTCGAAGTCCACTCCACTTTCATCACATAAATGTCGACTTTAAAAAATCTGAAGTTGCTCAACCCCTAATATGAACATGATATCATGGTGTGACATCTAAATTAAGTTTTGCATAATAAATAACAAACAAATCCAAAGCTTTCATGCTAAAGGTTTATTGTTAGTTTACATGAGTAAAACATAGGCATTGTAGCAGATGAAATCAGAAACGATTGTGATTAATACAGTTAATTAAGTTACACAACAAAACAAGTCACAGGTAATTTAGATTCATGTGTAATTTCAGAGTATCAGAGAATTTCAATGGAACTTTATTATATTTCATAGCTCTCACTTTCTCACACTCTCAGATTTCTGTGCGCATAAGAAAACTTTTGCACGTGTACTACTTGAAAATCCGAGCGTTAAAGAGCTTCTCACACCTTAATGTTTCCTGTTTATGTGAGCTTGCGAAAGTTTCGCACACCCACGGAAATATTCTTAGGCCCCGTCCCAAAGGGCACACTTCATGTGCACTTGCGGTCTTGTGGACTTACAAGATCATAGGATGTCCTATTTATCATTTTATGTTTTAGAAGGGTGCTCACGAGCGCCCCCTTTGCAGCCGATATGCCCTTGATGCGCATTGTGGCCGAGCAGACAGTCAAAGAAACATTACGTCACAAAAGTGTGGACTCGGAGGAAGACCGCACAAGCTCAGGGTTCCATTTGGGACAGAGCCGTTGGTACTTAATGACCAACTGAGATTTTGCTTAAAATGCTTGTATTCCTTATGATTGGTTTATAAAGAAAATAAATGAACATTAGTTTTTATTTTGATAATATTAGTGAAGAAAGCAAAGCAACACACCAAAATGGTACTGGGAACCCTTTCCAATCCATCCTTTCTCTCTTTCTTCTCTGTCTTTTCTCTCTCGTTCCCTCATGGCTATCCGTTATCCGTTACAGCACGATGATTTCCAGCTGATTGGTGACCTGCCTCAGTGCAGCGCAGTCCAGACACCCTATCAGCACCCTCTTCCCAGGAGTCTTAGGGGTGATCGTTTCAGTGAATTGCACTGAGCCACCAGGTGGAATTTGCCTGCAAGTGGAAATGGATATAGTATGCATGCAGATAAACTCACACACATTGGGTTTTCATGTTTTATGGGGACTTTCCATTGCCATAATGGTTTTTATAATGTCCAAACTTACACTAAACCTACCCATCACACTAAACTTTCTGTAAAAAACATCACTTTGTATGATTTATGCTGTTTTCCTCATGGTGACCTAAAATGTCTCCACAAGGATTTCGGATATTGACATCTTTGTGAGGACAACATTTTGTCCCCATAAGGTAGGGTTTACCAGCACACCTTTCTTGCGGTATTACAATATTGTGTTTTATTGTGTTTAGTCATCTCATAACTTGCTGGTAATGTCTGAATAATGTAAAAATAAATGTGCCAGGTTATTCCATCTTACGCGTATGATTTAGTTCTGGTCGGTATCAGGCCAAGTGCATCAAGGCGGAGCTGAACGTTTTTCAGGATGAAATTAAAGGGATTCCGGAATGACAAGATGACCATCAGATCCTTGCCAACCTGGGGCGTCCCAGTCACCTGTAGATGAATTATAATGACAACTGTTAACCAGGGCCGTAACCACCATAGACAATGAGGCCATTGACCCCCTCACTGTTCTGTTTCTATAGTCTTTTAAAAAATTGGTTCGCCCCAATGTTCAAGACATGGTTTGGTTATGGCCTTGCTGTTAACTAACGTAAAGGATGAAATTTATCACACGTGTTCCTCTTCTATTGGTTATGGAGGATGTATACCCTTATTGTGAGTTCAGGAGGACGGAGAGTGACAACTCTCATTGTCGAAAGGGACACGCCGGTTTCCTGAATGCGCGTGTTCACCACAAAGAGCAAATTGGCCTGTTCCACCAGGTAGGGCATGTAGTCCACAGCTTGAACATCGATCATCAGTTTTGTGGCTGTGAAATGATTTTCAGAAGTTACACTGAGAAATATAATTTCTATGCCCTGCATCTACAACAATCTTGAAAATTCAGACTCACTGTTCCGGGCATTCAAAGTTGCAGTTTTGTTTACAAGCTTAAAGGTCATGCTGGTGACACCCGTGTAATACGACACAGAGCCAGTGATGGTGGCACTGAAGGTGCAGGTTTTGCTGGTCTGGTTGTTAATGTTTAGTGTCAGCTGGAAGTTGTCGCCAATTTTGATGGTGTCGGCCTGGAGATTGATGGTCACACCTGCTTCAGTGACTGGCAAGTAATTCCTAGAAGGAATGCCACGATGCTCTGCATTCTGCATGGCCTGCTTATCCTTGTCACTGCCTGGAGTCAGGAAAAAGGTTGAAAGATTTCACAGGGAATGTGTGACTAGTGTAACCCATGTAAGGTGTTTTTGGACCAAAATGAAACTTACCTTCTGGATATTTATAGTTAGAAGTGACATCCTCATAGGTGTTACTGTTTACACTTTTAGTCACAATGAGCTTTCCCACATACGTAGTGTCCACATAGACGACATTCGAATTTCCATACTGATCAGTTTGATTGTAAATCACATCACTGTTCAGCTGGAAACAGAAGAAAGAGTTTTTTGGGTTTTTTTCATTTTGTAAGCACAACGATTTTAAGACCTTGGAAACTAAAAAGTGGTTAGTAAACATCAAAGAGAATTGACATGTTTCTTACCTCTGCAAAGACAAACTTTGCATCGAACGGGTAGCTGAGCTCTCCCTCTTTGATGGCATTGACAGACATCGGGCCGCACCGATAAAACCCTGAATGAAAGAAGGAAAATTATTTTTTATTTGTTCCATATAGGATTCAGGTAGGAAATAATAAATATCACAACCATGACTAGATGAACACTTCCATAGCTGCATCCCAATTCGCATAACCATCCTAAATAGTCTCTGAAATTAGAATTAGTGTGTCCCAAATCGTAGCATGTTGAAATGAGTATTCCAAAGATACCCGGATGGTCTACTTTTTTTTTTTTTTTTTTTTTTGAGTAGGGCGAGAGATGGCCATTGAATTAATAGTTGAGATCAGTGAAAGCTAGTCTCGCATAGCCAGACTCCATCGCAGCTTTCATTGGCCAAGGACCTCCCAGAGGCCGTCTGGCTGATATGTAAAGTAGCCAATTACAGTTGTTTTCTTCTGCGTCATGTTTAGGGGTGTGAAAATGTAACGTCAATGTCCCAACAATAAGAAACCAGTGTGTAAAACTCTCAGACGTATTTTGAAGTCTATGCCGCGATCTTTACATACTTCACATACTTTTGAAAATCCAATATTTAGTCGAACATGATAAGCGCTCATTGTCACATTTGTAAACATGATGCATTCTTCTTCCATGAGGGGGTCTGGCTTCATGACAACTTGTGGCAGACCATTGATGAACAGTTAATATTTGTTCAGTCATTTTGCTTAATAATGTTTTATTAACAAATTTAAGGAGGAACACGTTTAAATGACCTGTCCAGTCAGCATGAGAGGAGACCTATATATACATAGCCGACTCAGCTATGTTCCTCAACAGTTTTCTGTGTCCCTCCACCACCGCGTCTTCTCACTTTTGCCTGGTTTCTATTCTGGCCAGGGATACGGGGGGAGTTCTCTAGGTTTGAGCCAAATTCTGAACTCTGAGCCCTTCCTTCGGACAGCACGCAAATACGCATAATCTTTACTCTATCTGATTATCTGAGTATAAGTGTGAACTTGTGAACAATATCTTGGTTAACAGCGTTGAATGGTTAACCCTGACAGAAACACTCATAAACACTCAAAATTTGTGCCTTTATTGCCTAAGTAAGAAGTAATGGGACCCCAGTTTTCTAAACTATTTGTGGATAGTGCCTCCTAAGTTTATCAGTTAAGTTTAGAGGAAAGCTTTTGTATGTAGAGGATGTTGAAGATCATACCATCACTGGTCTCCTGAGGGGTGGAGTCGATCACCTGCCAGCCAGAGAATCTTTCAGGCAGATCAGGCCTCTTCATGTACACCTCATTCCAGCAGTGGTAGTTCCTGTAAAACACAGTGGCATTGTCACTAAACAAAGTTAAACCATCATCAGGGCCATCCCATGCAAGTTAGAGTTAATGGTCGGCCCCCCTCAGTCAGTTCGTTTGTGTTTGCCGTGGAGACTGGTGCGGTTGCCCTGAAGGGATGGCCCTGACCATCATTACCAATCAGACTGTATGTGTAATGGACATAGACCAGTAAGAGTTGATCATGTAAACCTCACTCTCCTGATCTCAAGAGGCACTCTAGTGACTGACACTAGAGGCTACAGTCTTTAGCGTACCTTCCACACCGGAGACCCCGGTTCGAATTGTTACATTTGGTTCCATGACCCGGATGAGAGTGAGGTTTAGGTTTAAGTGTAACAGACGTAGGCCAGTAAGACTTCTGCGTGTAAACCTCACTACCCTGGCCTCAAAAGGCATGCTAACTACTAATGCTAGCAGCTGGGGTCTTTAACGTCCTAGTTAGCGTGCCCACCTTCCACACCGGAGAACCCAATTTGAATCCCGCTCAGGGCAGGTCAAGTAGGACTGCTTTGTGTATCTCACCAGATTGAATCTCTTGTTCGGCTTCGGTCCACTCTCCCGTCTTCATCCAGCACAATGTCTGTCTTCAGGTTGCCCGTGTTGTCGTGTGCAGAGCAGTAATTGGTGATGACCCGTGTAGGGATCCCGATACACCGCATAACTAGGTGGGACCATCACAGTGCCATGGTTACATCACAGTCTTTTTTGCAAGGCTCTAAATAACTTGAATTTCAGAACCAACAAAATACACACAAAGAATGTGCAGTGGCCATACTCACAAGTGTTCAACACGCCAGCAAACACCCAGCACTGAGCGAAGCACACAGGAACACAACCCTCTCTGACATATTTGAGCAGGATTTCACTACTTCCTGTCCAGGCAGTGGGGGATGTGCCAATGGAGTAATCGCCACTCCAGTTGCCAACCAGGACACCATTATCGTCCTGGGCGTTCATCTGAAAAATACCACCAAAAAGCCTAAATATACACGCAGGGCCGCCCCCTCACCGGGACTCTCTCGCCCCCTCAGATCACCATGAATGTTTAAAAATACTATTTAAAAATCACATTTGCCGATTGCCTTTTCTTCCTAGAGTAAATATTAAGTCGGGTAGTCAGTGATTGGCAAGCTTATTTGACACAATAATAATTTTGCTTTTTTGTTTTTCTTTGTCAGTTTGAATCATACCAGAGCTGATCCTCGCCGAACAATTTCAGTGGCATTTCCACGGTACTGTAGTGGTACTTTCCCAGAATCCATAATCAAAAGACAGGCATCCAGAATCCCCTCTTCAAACTACAAGAAACCACATAACATATTCAATGAAGGTTTCAACAGTCCTCTGCAAGCAGAAGACAAACATCTCCAGAAAACTGCCAACCTGTCCATAGTTCCATGAACGTGAGGTTAAGTTGTTGAATTCTCCATTGTAGATGATTCCCACATCATTCATCACATACTCCTGTCTGTCATTTTCTGCTGGTATGTACACCTGATCCGCTGTGTTGCAACATATACGAGGCATCATCAAAAATATCATAGTTTGTTCCCATCTATAAAGGTGACATCAGAGCGCGTTGTACTTGTACTCACCGGGGTCCCAAGGATTGAACAGCACATAGAAATCGGTGTTGGGGTTCCTCTGAGTTCGCTGTTTTCCCAAATCACTCACCACTACAACAAAGGTTCGGAAACGGCCAATGATGCAGTTGGCGTCTGGTGTTACGCCCACTGTCACAGAATTGCCTTGTTTATCCACCACACGACTGTTCCAGAGGCTATTAAGTTTCTCATTTCCGATGGACAAAGTTATGTAGGAGCCCTTGTTTTCATCAGGTGAACTGCCTGTGAGGACAGATATATGCCAGTATTAAAGTACACATTTTCAACTTTCTTTAGTGTGTAATGTTGCTGTTTGAGCGAAGTCTGCAAAGTTACTCCAAAGGAAGTTTCTGAACTCCCTGAAACACCTCAATTGTACTCTTGAGTTTTCCTTTGGAAACGAACACATCACAATATTCCTCATTTAAAGGTGCACTTTGTAAATTTTAGCGGTATCTAGCAGTGAGGTTGCGAATTGCAATCCGTTTAGGGCTACTGTAGAAACATGGCGGTGCAAAATGGTGACTTCACTGTAAGGGGACTCACGGTGTGCAGATAGAAATGGCTCATTCTAAGGTAATAAAAACATAACAGTTCATTATGTAAGGTCTTTATACATCACTGAAAACATAGTAATGTATATTATATTGCATTTCTGTCAATAGATCCTCATAACTATTACACACTGCACCTTTCCCGCCCAAGGCATACACAGAATAAAGGGACGGGCCTGGTTGAGTTAGTTAGTAGTGTGTTGAAACTGGCAGTTATCGTAATGGGCGGGACATTTCCCAAACTCAAAGCGCTTGACCAATCACAACACACTGGTCCAGCCGACCAATCAGAGCACATTGTGCTTTTCAAAAGGAGGGGCTTCATAGAGACAGGAACTAAACAGAGCACTACTGACAGACTGGGAAGAGACGAGCTGCAACAATATATGAAAAATAATGTGTTTTTGAGCATTCAAGCATGAAAACCTATTCTAGTAAAGCCAAAAAGCAAAATATTACTTTGTAATATGACCTCTTTATAGGATAGTTCACCTGCCAAAAATAAATCATCATTTACTCATTACAAACTCATATGACTTAATTTCTTATGTGGAACAAAACAGAAGTTTTAAAGGAGTTTATGAACTGAGTCAGCAGGGTCCAAAACAACTGTATGATTGTATGGACAAAAAAAAGATGGATACCTAGTGCTTGGGCAAGCTTAGTTAAAATCTGTCTTGGGTCATTTCAAAATGGAAAAAACAAAACAAAAAACAATAGTGCTCTCAGGATCGCCTTCAGTAACAAGGACCCAAATCTCATGAGGACGTCTTCCCACAGGACAGCAGCTGAGCCGGCAATAATGAACACAAAGCTGACACTGAGGCTGAATTAAATGGTGCGGCGACAGCCAAGGGAACATCACTTCAATTATTCAGCTGATCTAACTGCACTACGCTCTGGTTGATGTACGTGTACACGGTGTGCAAGTCTCTAATGAAGACAGGCAGATGTTTTCTCAGTTCTCATTGTTTGTCTGAGAGTTATGTCCAGTCCATTAATGGCTCTGTTCTTGTTCATGTTCCTCTGAAGCATTAAAAACATCACAGATGTAATTCCATCTCAGTATGTCTATTTCTGGTTCACGATTTCTAGCCAAGTTATTCAGGCATATCCATTTCTTGTTGTCATTATTTTCCTCCTCTGCTGTGTGGGCACATCCACAGCTTTTGTCAGGTTCAATACTAACAAGACACGATACTATGGGTCACCACACTGTTTTTTCTTAAAGGGATAGTCCACTCCAAAATGAAAATTGTCATCATTTACTCTTACCTTTGTGTAGTTCTAAACCTGTATGCCTTAAGGTTACCAAAATTCAATTGTTTACAAAAATATCTTCTTTTATGCTCTGCATAAGAATGAAAGTCATTCAAGTTTGGAACAAAGTTAATGATCTCAAATTTTTGGGTGAACTGTCCCTTTAAGAAGCACAGCGGCTCTCTGGCATCCTTTTATCCTACCATAGTACCACAGTGGAGAAAATAATATTTTTCCATAAGAAGCATATTGAACAAATTCAAACGAAATTGCCATCAACAAAATAGTTTTCACATGAGGGTTGGGAATTATGGTTTAAAAGATCTGCTCACCAATCAGGAATTCAATCTGCACATTGTCCTGCTGGCTATTGAAGGGTTGGCTAAACGTGATGTTGAAAATGAATTCTTTATTCCTGCGCGCAATGAGGTTGCGGTTCTTGAATCTGTTGGTGTTGTGGGCTTTATTGTTGTTTGCTGCATACATATCAACACCCAAAATTGAGAGACCTCGTGATGCTGGAAAAAAAGACAAAACATGTACATGTTCTGGATGACTAGTCTATTCTTAGGATATTGTTAGATGTCTATTACGTTTTCATTGACAGGCCAAATTTTGCTTTGTTTTAGCCTAGACATCAGGCTGTGTTTGGACGGCTATTAGACGTTTCTTAAACGCAAAATTGCTTGCTGGGATTTTAAGGGTGTAGGGTAATTTGAGGAAAAATTACACCTTGTCCCTTAAATGTGTTAGCATCCGAACACTTGATTCACATAGCAAACATTTCAACTGAATATGAATGAATAAGAATACAAATAGAACTTTACTGGGTGCTCTTGGTGTCACACTAGTAAAAGATTCAAACTCAGGTGGATTATACTCGTCCGAGTTTGATGCGGCAATGGGAATACGGCCGTGTCCCGAGGGCCATGTGAGGCTGAGTGACATGATGTACACAAGATGTCTTGATGTTTGCCTAGAGGAAAGATTAATGGTAGACTTTAAAATACAGATAATTTTTAAATATACAGAGATTCTGCATGTCTGAGATAAACATCTGGTGATTCTTGCCAGATGCAGAGGATAGGACAGATAGTAGGTGTGTGCATGCGTCTACATGTGTGTTGAATGAACAAGACTTTATCTATTTCTTTCTGTCTTCCCCTGTGGGAAGATAGTGATGCAATATGGTGTTAAGCTATTTTAGGAAAAGCAAACTCTCAGTGAAACTGTGAGAATCACTGATGAAATATCATTCTCAACTGAGCAACGCGGTAGCAGCAGCAAGGGCCTTCCTGTCACATACCCATCACAAAAACAGTTACTCATGTCTAAAACATTGCCTACCGTTCAAGAGTTTGGGGTCGGCTTTAAAAATGGTTTTGAAAGCTCACCAGTATGGCATTTATTAGATAAAATACAGTAAAAAGAGTAATATTATGTAATATTATTACAATCTAAAATAACAGAACCAGTGCCAGACCAGAGCCAATGGTTTTATCTGAGCTATGAATAAAACAAATAATAATAATATAATTAATATTTTCTCATTTTATTTGTCTTGTCCTTTTAGTGTAGAATGGGTAAAACTGATTGTTTTTAGGATAAGTAAAATTTTTTGTTGTCTAACAGCGCTCGTCAATATCAAAATGATCGAGATGGCCAATCAGATCAAAGAAGGCGGGGCTTACTGTCATACTGTCACACGCGCAACGAGAGTTCGTCGAAAGATGTAAGTAGATGCAAGTATTATACAACTGTTTTATGATAGAAATGTTCAGCTACCGACGGTGATGTAAGCTACTCAAGTGATGTAAGCTACCGTTTTGAATTGAAAAAATGCGATCATAATTCATGTAATTCATAAATGAATGTGACGACGAGGCAAAAAACATTTGCATTTTCTACATATTAGACATACGAGTAAGAGTGAATTTGTACACATTTTAAAATAAAATATTGAGCGTTATTATGGTTTTCACTTTACAATTAATTATACATTATGCATAATTCATGTTAATTATGAATATAGTAGTTATTAGTAGTCTTCTGGGAGTTATGAAAAAATAGTAGTTATTGATTAGCTAATAGCTGCCATCTTCAACGTTTAATTTGAGGTAAGAGTGTTGAACTTTCTTCTCATCTGATTCTTCTGCAATCCAGCTAAAAGGTGTAGTCCAGTAAACCCTAACGCTCAAAATAATTAACTGGTTTGTGTAGGGCAAACTTAAACTAAATCAAATGAACTTTTATGAGTATTTAGAACTATCTTTTCTTATGAGTTCACCAAACTGACACATTTTAAGTAATCTGAATTGTTTCGTTGTTTTGAGTTCTATGAACTTGTTTCTTTTTAATTTAGACTAACCTAAATTTAACTGAAACTGGGCTGGGATTTCTATTTCCCAGCATGCTCTGCCGTGGCACTCAAAAGGAACAGTAAATGCTACATTTAAGTGTTAAATGATTTTTGTGCGATTAATGTTAAGAGGGAGTGCTATCTTATGCTAATGCTATCTTGCTATCAAAGCATTGTTACCAATTAGCAAGTTAGCATTTAAGGAATTAGCTAATTAAAGATAGCCAAGTTTCCACTACTAAAAATATTTAAATTGAGATTACCTGATCATTTCAAGTTAAATATATGAATTAGCTTACTTAAATGTTTCAAGTACAAAATAAAAATCTGCCAATTCTGCTTACTTTTGAATTTCTTAACTTATTACAAAATTTTGATGTAACTGATTACCTCAATTTTTTTATTTATTTTTTATTTTGCCAACTTATTCTGGTTTACAGTGAGCCTGAGGCTTATTTCACTTTTGGTGTGAAAGGGCCTCGTTACTTTTGCCAAAAAAACCCCTGATATTTTGCTTTTTTATTTCTTTATTTATTTCTCTTTTCTTGAAAAACAAAGAAGCAAGCCCAGCCCAGCTGACAAAACGTAATGCAAAAGTAATGTAATGCATTACTTTCCATTAAAAGTAACTAACACAATTAGTTACTTTTTAAGGAGTAATGCAATACTGTAACTGTAATTGTTGCTTAATAGCAGTTACTTTTGCTCAAATCTCAAGTCATGTGTGTCTGTAAAGTGGGAACAATGAGGGGGAAAAAGTCTCTAAAAGTCTCTGCTTGTGTTGTTTCAACCCAAATTTGGGTCAAATATGGACAAACCCAGCCGTTGGGTAAAAATTTTTTATTGTCCATTTTGACCCAATTTGGGTTGAAACATAAAACCCTGAAGCATTAACGTCAAATGAGAGTAGGTGCAAATCAAGATACTCAGCATAAATCTGGTAAGCACAACTAAACATTTCTTTGTTTAACAGAATTTCGACAAAGAAATGTTTAGTTTAGAATTTGTATTTTAAATGTGTACTTGTTTGGCATTTGGCAGAGAAATATGCAGAAAACAACAGAATTCAAAAACTGAAAGCAAAGTTTGGAAAGAGTCATTGAAAGCATTGAACTTACGGTGTAGAAGAGTAGATGGCTCTGCTAAGGAGGCTCCAGACAGATGTGCTCATGAAGAGCTCCATGCTGATTAATAAAGGCTCGGGACTTCCTCTTCCACTGGAGAAACATACAGCATCCAAAACAATCAAGACAATCCCAAGATCAGGTCAGTCTGACATACAACTGATTCTGTGACCTTACTTCTGATTCTCGATGACAACTGCATATTCCAGACTGTCAATAACATATAGATGACAGACAATTAAAGTTATAATAAAGCATAGTAGTATCACTATGAAAATATGAAATATAGGTAGCACTTTATTTTACAGTCCTATTCCTCATATGATGTACTTACTACAGTAATTACAATAATACAGTAATAACTAACGTACCCCTAAACCTAACCTTAACCCATAGTTACTTTATATTACCCAGTACATTCTTATGTAAGTACACTGTGCAACCGAAAAATGTTATGACAGTAATTTAAATATTTGTGAAGCATAACGTTTATTCTTTGTGTTAAAGAAGTCCATATTTCTATTTTATATGTCAAAAGAATACAATAATTAATTAACAATTCATCAAATTCACCGCTTAACTTGACTGGTTGAGATATTATGCTATTTCCAATTGCCCCTTATTTTATAAGGTTTACCTTTGAGGCCTGAAACTAAAATAAAAGTTAACACTAACTAACATGAACTAACAATGAGAAAATACTTGGTCACACTTTATTTTAAGGTGTCATTGTTACAGTGTAATTATATATTTAAGTACTGAATAATATTAATTAATAGCATGTACTACAATATGGCTTGGTTGCATGTAATTATGCATCATTTACTGTTATTACTATGGTAAGTACATGTAACATATGTAAGACACTAAAATAAAGTGTTACCAAATATTTTTATATATTTCATTTATATTATATTATACTTCATTTTAGTTAATAAAAGTGTGCATGCTCATGTTAGTTCACAGTGCATTAACTAATGTTAACAGAAACAACTTTTGATCCTAAATACACTACATTGCCAAGAGTATTGGGACACCCCTCCAAATCATTGAATTTGGGTTTTTCAATCACTTCTATGGCCACAGATGGAATATAGAGATATTACAGATATAAAATCAAGCGTGAGGCATGCAGACGCTTCTACACACATTTGTGAAAGAACGGCTCGCTCTCAGGAGCTCAGTGAACTCAAGCGTGGTACCGTGATAGGTTGCCACCTGTGCAATAAGTCCATTAATGAAATTTCCTCACTACTAAATATTCCAGGCTCAACTGTTAGTGGGTGTAATGCAATGAAACGATCAGGGAAGAAGGAGGTGGGAACCGGCGGACATTTAAAAACTTTAATCCAAAATAAACAAACAAAATATAACGTTGATAAAACGTTAATAAAAACAAAACAAAACCAAAACACAATAATGGCGGCAGCCCCTCACGGCCGACTGCCGCCTACATACACAAAACACAACGCAACATAAAATCCAGGCCTGGTCCTCTCTCGTCCTGCACTGTCGTCGCTCCTCCTTTTATACTCCCGTCACTCCTCCATGAGACGAGACCGGTGTGGCGCACAGCTGACGCTCATTAACATTCGCCACTGGCCCGCTCTCATGGTCCCTCGCCTCGCCACATACCCCCAACGCCCTTCGCAGGCCGGGGGGCACTCCCGAGACTGCGCTCTACTTCACCCGGGAACGGAGAAACGGAGCCGGGAGCATGAGGAGCGACAGAACGAGAGAGGGGAGAGAGAAAAAAATATATATATCTGCTCCGGTTCCCGGACACACTGTCACTCGGTCCTCAGCCCGCCGAGAGGCTCTTCCTCGCAGTGCCATGCGATGGCACTGGACACTTGGTGGACGGCTCGATCCTCCTCCGCCCCCTGGCGGCCGGCGGTGGCTCCTCCTACTGAGGGAGCCGGCAGCGAGCCCCGCGCCCCCTGCTCCTCCCCTACGTGGCGGACGGCAGCAGGCTTCGGCCGGCGACTCCTCCACTCCCTCTCGGACGGCAACCACCCCACCTCGGCCCAGGGGCACGGCAGCGAGTTCTCTGTCCCACCCCGATCTTCACTTGCTCCAGCACCACCGCCTCGGGCAGCCACTCGCGGTCTTCCTTCATCCGCGCTGCCCGAACTCCTCAGCACCGCGATCCCCCTCAGCAGTGAGGGCTCTCTGACAGCATGTCCCTCCTTCCTCCCGGGTTTCGGCACCAATGTAACGCAATGAAACGATCAGGGAAGAAGGAGGCGGGAACCGGCGGACATTTAAAAACTTTAATCCAAAATAAACAAACAAAATATAACGTCGGTGGCAGCCCCTCACGGACAACTGCCGCCTAAAAACAAAACAAAACCAAAACACAATAATGGCGGTAGCCCCTCACGGCCGACTGCCGCCTACATACACAAAACACAACGCAACATAAAATCCAGGCCTGGTCCTCTCTCGTCCTGCACTGTCGTCGCTCCTCCTTTTATACTCCTGTCACTCCTCCATGAGACGAGACCGGAGTGGCGCACAGCTAAGACTCATTAACATTCGCCACCGGCCCGCTCTCACGGTCCCTCGCCTCGCCACAGTGGGATTATAACAAAGTGGAAGCAATTGAGAACAACAGCAACTCAGCCACAAAGTGGTAGGCCACGTAAAATTACAGAGCGGGGTCAGCGCATGCTGAGGGTCTCAGCGCATGCTGAGGGTCCATGCTGAGGGAAAGTTGGACGTCACCAACTTTCTGTAGAGTCAATAGCTACAGACCTCCAAACTTCTGTGGCCTTCAGATGAGCTCAAGAACAGTGTGTAGAGAGCTTCATGGAATGGGTTTCCATGGCCGAGCAGCTCATCCAAGCCTTACATCACCAAGTGCAATGCAAAGCGTGGGATGCAGTGGTGTAAAGCACGCCGCCACTGGACTCTAGAGCAGTGGAGACGTGTTCTCTGGAGTGACCAATCACGCTTCTCTGTCTGACAATCCCACGGACAAGTCTGGGTTTGGCAGTTGTCAGGAGAACGGGACTTGCCTGACTGCATTGTGCCAAGTGTAAAGTTTGGTGGAAGGGGGATTATGGGGTGTGGTTGTTTTTCAGGGGTTGGGCTTGGCCCCTTAGTTCCACTGAAAGGAACTCTTAATGCTTCAGCATACCAAGACATTTTGGACAATTTCATGCTCCCAACTTTGTGGGAACAGTTTGAAGATGGCCCCTTCCTGTCCCAACATGACAGCACACCAGTGCACAAAGCGTCGGTCCATAAAGACATGGATGAGCGAGTTTGGTGTGGAGGAACTTGACTGGCCTGCACAGAGTCCTGACCTCAACCCGACAGAACACCTTTGGGATAAATTAGAGTGGAGACTGCGAGCCAGGCCTTCTCGTCCAGCATCAGTGCCAAAAATTCCCATAAACACACTCCTAAACCTTGTGGAAAGCCTTCCCAGAAGAGTTGAAGCTGTTATAGCTGCAAAGGGTGGGACAACTCCATATTAAACCCTACGGATCAAGAATGGGATGTCATTAAAGTTCATGTGCATGTGAAGGCAGGCGTCCCAAAACTTTTGGAAATATTGTGTATGTATTAGTAAATGTTCAGATAAACATTAAGAATTATAAATGCTGTACAGTATTGTTCATTGTTAGTTCATGTTAACTAATGTTAACAAATTGGTCAAATGTTACCAATAAAACAGTTTATTGTGCAGTTCTCAAATAGCATTTGTGAAAAATTGTGACCAATAAGTTACAGTATGACAACATGTGTTTTTACATTGTTTTAACTCATCAAAATAAGTTAAGCAGTTTGCAACATTTTTATATAAGTTATACAAGATTCAACTCATTATTTTATGTCAGTTTAATGCAATTTAAGTTGCAATGACTTAAACATCCAAGTTAATTGTACTTAATGTAAGGCAGAATTTTTTCAGTGCATATTACTTTTAAGAGGTTTTATGCTAGTAAATTTATGTCAGAAAATTATAGTACAATGTGATTAAGAATGGCCTTCATGAATTTTGACAAATACTTGCCTTTTTTCTGAACTCAACAGGAAGTTGTTAAGTTGATAAAATATCATACTTAAGATAAAAGGTTGATGATGATGTGGTGATAATGTAAAAATAGCAAATAATACACTAAAGATGATACAAAACCTAAACATATTATATCCTGATGCCTTTAAAATGGATTACTGTGTGAACTGATGTTACATCAGATAGTTTTCGGAGGTTAGGGTGTGTGAGGTACTGAAAAATATAAATTATAGCGCATTATTACAAGTTAATTGCATAAATATATGGTGTCCTGTTGGATATCAGGAAGTGTCTCTGAGGGCATGTTAAAAAGCATTGTTTGAAAATACAGGAAATGAAACTTGTGACATGACCTGAGGTGTTTGACCCGAATGAGAAGTTAAGTTGCCTTGTTCCATGTTTTTGATTTTAGTTAGTTCCAAAGAACCCTAAAGACATTTGTTCCACTTCCACCTTATCAGTGTTTTCACAAAAGATGAATCCATTAACTCTTCTCATCGTTCCAATGCTTGAGTCGTTAACATTTTAATGTGATTTTCTAAGAATGTAGCAAACTACATTTTATGATCTACACCTTTTTTTGCTGCAATAAACTATGTAGAAGAAAAAGGAAAATCTGTTTTCAGCAAAGTTTGGATACCAGATTTTGACCAAAAGTTTGACCCAGTAACTGGGTTTGTATATGTTTATATGGTTATGAAAACCATTAGTGTGTTACAATCCATCAGGCAAGCGAGGAAAACCAGGAAGCAGACTTCAGATAAGATGGGTTTAATTCAATAGAAGCGGGAGCGGGCTCGAGGAGAGCTGGAGCGGGAACATGGAGGCCTGGAGCGGAATCCAGGAGACTTGGAGCGTGGACTTGTAGACTTGAAGTAGCCGGTTCAGTCCCAAAATCTATGAGCCACTGTTCCTCCAGAAGTGAAGGCTCAACTGTGGCAATGGCCATCTTGGCCGGAGAAGTGGGCTTTGCGACGGCCCTCTTCCGTTTGGGCTTGGGGACAGGTCGGTCAACAAAGGAAGGCCCACTGGAGGGATAGGTGGAGGAAACTGTCTGTGGGTGAACTGACCAGGCCGCGTGCTTCTCTGAGGGGACCGGACAAGGAAGACACATCTCTTCTAGAACCTCCTCAAATAAAGAATCAGATTAATCGACTTCACTAGGGAATAGTAACAGGCAGGTTCTATATAACGGACTGTGTCCTCGTCACAAAAAGCACGCGTTAAGCGGGGCATCTGGCCAATTCACCAAACTAGACAGCTCTGTGAATTCCTCAACATACCTCTCCAGCGGGCGACCGTTCTGTCGAAGACCCCAGAGGCGATCAACCGAGGACACGTCTCCTTTAGGCAGCCCAGGAGGGATAGGGATCAGGAAAATGCTAGTGATGTTAACAGTGACACCAAAGCTCAGAAGCCTGTGTCAAAAAAATGAAACGATTTTCAGTGAAGCTTTGTATCGATGCTTGGTTCGTTCTATCAAAATCACGTGACCAATGACGCCCGAAGCTTCGTTTCACGCACACCCACGTGACTGCTTCATTTTCTCAGTGACTCTGATTCAAAAAGGTTTAAAAATGCGCGACACAGGACGCACCCTTATGGGTTGTTAAGGTGTTTTGCATTGCATTGCGCAAGGTTAGGAGACTTTGTCATGGAACCTGCTGCAAAGAGAGGGAACACTTTCATTTGATTTTGCCCAATAAGGTTGATAATGTATTTGGCTTTTGTTCTGTAGCCTAATATATATATATATATATATATATATATATATATATATATATATATATATATATATATATATATATATATATATATATATATATATATATATATATATATATATATATATATAGGCTATTTATTTATTTAAAAGCATTTATTCAAAGCACTACCCTTTCCCCAAGCACCAGTAATTCTAAAGAACAGCTCTTACAATGTTGATTAAGCACTAATGTCCTCCAGAAGTCTTGCCCATCTGTCTTACAGTACATTATTGGTCTGTAGGCTACTATCACGTGAAGGTCTTTGTGTGTGTGTTTCTTGTGTGCATGCACCTGCATTTATTTAGTCTACTTCCTCCATTCATGAGTTTTATTTATCCACATTCACAATACAAAATGTTATCTTTACTGGTTTGAGTTACTATGTGTGTGCAATGGAACAGATTGTCAACTTATCCATCCAGACACAGCACTTTCACCAGCAGAGGTCCTAGTCAAGCTCTGTTTTGAAATGCTTCGAGTAATGAACCTTTTTCCAATACAATTGTGCTGAAAGCTTCACTTCGCCATCACTAGAAAACACCCATCACAGAAGTCCTTTCTGTCTGGGTCCGTTCTTCTGCTACAATCCATCAACCAAGCAAGGAAGGAAAACCTGGAAGCAGACTTCAGATAAGATGGGTTTAAGTCAAAAGAAGGCACCATAACCATGGTAATATAAACAAGAACAGACAAGGAGTTCTGGGAACTGCGAACAATATAAAGGGAACAGGCGTGACTTAACATAGTGATAATGGCCTTTTTTGAGTTTGACAACAAACACATCGTTAAACACAGCTATACAGCAGAGTTCAAAACATAATAATAATAATAATAATAATAATAATAATAATTTCAAACATTGACTCTCAGTCATTATTCACCTTTTTCTCGTGGTTTCTCAATAGAATTCATAAAAGTATAGAATATAATATCATAGTTCTAATAGGGGCTCACTGTGACAACATGCCCCGCCTGCTCCACTGGGATTTAACCCTGGCTCGTGTCTTCTGCTGTTAGATCAGCATTAAAGAACTGATAAATACTTTTCGTTGGAGATCGTTGGTGTCTCTCTCCCACCCCTCCAGAACATTTATAACTCCCGCCTCTCCCGCAAAGCCCTCATCATTGCGAGAGACCCCACCCACCCATCGCACAGCCTCTTCAGTCTGCTGCCATCAGGGAGGAGGCTTCGCAGTCTCCAAGCAAGGACCAGCAGACTGAAGGACAGCTTCATTCCCCAAGCTGTCAGGGCATTGAACTCCCTCCCGACTCTGCCGACTCTCCCCTCTTCCGCCCCACGCACCTGATCTGGGAATCACCCCCCCAGTTCTCCTCCCTTCATCTTCATCTACCTCATTATATTGTCTCTCTGAGGAATTGGTCTCCCCTCTTACAGACTTTTGCACACACTCTTATAATTTTATTTTATACCTGCACTGACTTAAATCTGAAATTGCACTATTGTTACTATTGTTTGCACTATTGCCATTGCCACTTTACCTTTATAATTCACTTTATCCATCTTTTTTTAATCTTTCTTCTGTTGTTGTGTCGACCCACAAGAGGGCGCACATAGCCTGGAAGTCAGATTTTTGTGGGTATAAACATTTGGCAATGCAATACAAGTGGCATGTTATTATTTTTAAATCTAATAATCATTGTAATTAATGGGGTTATTATTGAATATTTTAATTGATTACATTTCAGACATCTTCACTTTTTGTGAAACATATAGGTTAATTGAGTGAAATCATTCAATCATTTGAATCATTTTATTTCACAGTGTTCCTATGACTAAAATATGGGCAGTAAATATTCATATGCCTGTACATAAGTCATACAATTTTACCTTTCAGATACATCTCTTTTACATGGGATTCTGCTTTGTCTGTCATCAGTTATTCAATTATTGCCAGCTATGCAGAACTTCTACTAGAAAAAAAGTTAAATAAACCAGATAAACTAGCCTATGTCACAGCTTTATATATATATATATATATATATATATATATATATATATATATATATATATATATATATATATATATATATATATATATATATATATATATATATATATATATATATATATATACACAGGTGCTGGTCATATAATTAGAATATCATCAAAAAGTTGATTTATTTCACTAATTCCATTCAAAAATGAAACTTGTATATTATATTCATTCCTTACACACAGACTGATATATTTCAAATGTTTATTTCTTTTCATTTTGATGATAATAACTGACAACTAAGGAAAATCCCAAATTCAGTATCTCAGAAAATTTGAATATTACTTAAGACCAATACAAAGAAAGGATTTTTAGAAATCTTGGCCAACTGAAGAGTATGAACATGAAAAGTATGAGCATGTACAGCACTCAATGCTTAGCTGGGGCTCCTTTAGCCTGAATCACTGCAGCAATGCGGCGTGGCATGGAGTCCATCAGTCTGTGGCCCTGCTCAGGTGTTATGAGAGCCCAGGTCGCTCTGATAGTGGCCTTCAGCTCTTCTGCATTGTTGGGTCTGACACATCGCATCTTCCTCTTCACAATAGCCCATAGATTTTCTATGGCGTTAAGGTCAGGTGAGTTTGCTGGCCAATTAAGAACAGGGGTACCATGGTCCTTAAACCAGGCATTGGTTGCTTTGGCACTGTGTGCAGGTGCCAAATCCTGTTGGAAAATGAAATCTGCATCTCCATAAAGTTGGTCAGCAGCAGGAAGCATGAAGTGCTCTAAAACTACCTGGTACACGGCTGCGCTGACCTTGGACCTCAGAAAACACAGTGGACCAACACCAGCAGATGACATGGCACCCCAAACCATCACTGACTGTGGAAACTTTACACTGGACCTCCAGCACCGTGGATTGTGTGCCTCTCCTCTCTTCCTTGACTCTGGGACCCTGATTGACTTTCATCAGAGAACATAACTTTGGAGCACTCAGTAGCGGTCCAGTCCTTTCTGTCTTTAGCCCAGGCGAGACGCTTCTGCCGCTGTCTGTTGTTGAAGAGTGTCTTGACTCAAGGAATGCGACAGCTGAAACCCATGTCTTGCATTCGTCTGTGTGTAGTGGTTCTTGAAGCACTGACTCCAGCTGCAGTCCACTCTTTGTGAATCTCCCACACATTTTTGAATGGGTTTCGTTTCACAATCCTCTCCAGGGTGCGGTTATCCCTATAGCTTGTACACTTTTTTCTACCACATCTTTTCCTTCCCTTCTCCGCTCTATTAATGTGCTTGGACACAGAGCTCTGTGAACAGCCAGCCTCTTTTGCAATGACCTTTTGTGTCTTGCCCTCCTTGTTGAAGGTGTCAATGGTCGTCTTTTGGACAGCTGTCAGGTCAGCAGTCTTCCCCATGATTGTGTAGCCTACAGAACTAGACTGAGAGAGCATGTAAAGGCCTTTGCAGGTGTTTGGAGTTCATCAGCTGATTAGAGTGTGGCTCCAGCTGTCTTCAATATTCAACCTTTTCACAATATTCTAATTTTCTGAGATACTGAATTTGGGATTTTCCTTAGTTGTCAGTTATAATCATCAAAATGAAAATAAATAAACATTTGAAATATATCATTCTGTGTGTAATGAATGAATATAATATACAACTTTCACTTTTTAAATGGAATTACTTTTTGATGATATTCTAATTATATGACCAGCACCTGTATATACACACACCGATCAGGCGTAACTTTAGGTGACCACTATCAGTGACTGTGAATAACACTGATTATCTCTTCATCACGGCTCCTGTTAGTGGGTGGGATATATTAGGCAGCAAGTGAACATTTTGTCCTCAAAGTTGATGTGTTAGAAGCAGGAAAAATGGGCAAGCTTAAGGATTTGAGCGAGTTTGACAAGGGCCAAATTGTGATGGCTAGACGACTGGGTCAGAGCATCTCCAAAACTGCAGCTCTTGTGGGGTGTTCCCGGTCTGCAGTGGTCAGCGGTGAGCCGGCCACAGGGTCATGGGCGGTCAAGGCTCATTGATGCACGTGGGGAGCGAAGGCTGGCCCGTGTGGTCCGATCAAACAGACGAGCTACTGGAGCTCAAACTGCTCAAGAAGTTAATGCTGGTTCTGATAGAAAGGTGTCAGAATACACAGAGCATCTCAGTTTGTTGCGTATGGGGCGGCATAGCCGCTGACCAGTCAGGGTGCCCATGCTGACGCCTGTCCACCGCCGAAAGCACCAACAGTGGCACGTGAGCATCAGAACTGGACCACGGAGCAATGGAAGAAGGTGGCCTGGTCTGATGAATCACGTGTTCTTTTACATCACGTGGATGGCTGGGTGCATGTGCGTGGCTTACCTGGGGATGCATGGCACCAGGATGCACTATGGGAAGAAGCCAAGCCGGCGGAGGCAGTGTGATGCTTTGGGCAATGTTTTGCTGGGATATATATAAAATTTGGATTTCAAATTTCTGTCATTCAGCCATCTCCTCCCTTCCACTTTCATCCTCATCCTTTTCACCAAAAATGTATTTTAGGTCACTAAAGTACAAAGAACATCAAACACCACACGGAACAAAACAAACACCACATTATTATATTTTTTTAGTCTCTGCTATTGCTTTAATGCAATTAAAAGAACAAGTGCACTGTTATTTGTTGCATAATGACATGTATGTTAAGTAAGCCAGATATGCAAAGATACACGCTGTATTTAAAGACCCCCTGTAGTCAATAATTTTATCACTTAAAACTCATCTTTGATCACCAAAATTACATATTATTACAATTACATATGTTTTTTCCTGTGAAAAAAAAAAAAATTCATGAATGGGGGTTTCGCTATGCCCTATGACCTTTGAGTATTAGAAAACAAGCCAATGGTATGGGAAATACCATGGGTCTGTGGAATTTTGCATGTGCGTCCCGGCTGCTTCAGCGGTACAGCGGTAGTGGCATGCGGATGTAACGTCTCCGTTCCCTCCTTCAGGGAACAAGGGTTACATACATAACCGAGATGTTCCCTTTCAGTCAGTAACTACGCATTCTGTCAGTGACTGATGAAATGGGGGTCTTCAATCTAATCTCGCCACTGCGGTTGTCTTCCAGTGTCCTGCACAAGCCCCAGCTCCCTGCCGTGAGGCTGGCACAAGTGAAGGGCCAGGCTATACGCAAGAATGCCAACATACACTGGGTAGCATATCCCAGATGGAATATGTAACACAGCACCTACCCACAGGGAGGACTTAGAATACACATATGACCCAAGTAAGGGATGCATATGGAAAAACTCTGAGGTATCCAGCCCGTAGGGTGGAATGTTTCAACCCCAGGGGTGGCAAGGTGGTCTTGCCAAGGGAAAGATGCATGCTCAAAGGAGACTTACCTTGGAAATATATATAAATATATATATATATATATATATATACACACTCACCTAAAGGATTATTAGGAACACCATACTAATACTGTGTTTGACCCCCTTTCGCCTTCAGAACTGCCTTAATTCTACGTGGCATTGATTCAACAAGGTGCTGAAAGCATTCTTTAAAAATGTTGGCCTATATTGATAGGATAGCATCTTGCAGTTGATGGAGATTTGTGGGATACACATCCAGGGCCCGAAGCTCCCGTTCCACCACATCCCAAAGATGCTCTATTGGGTTGAGATCTGGTGACTGTGGGGGCCATTTTAGTACAGTGAACTCATTGTCATGTTCAAGAAACCAATTTGAAATGATTCGAGCTTTGTGACATGGTGCATTATCCTGCTGGAAGTAGCCATCAGAGAATGGGTACATGGTGGTCATAAAGGAATGGACATGGTCAGAAACAATGCTCAGGTAGGCCGTGGCATTTAAGCAATGCCCAATTGGCACTAAGGGGCCTAAAGTGTGCCAAGAAAACATCCCCCACACCATTACACCACCACCACCAGCCTGCACAGTGGTAACAAGGCATGATGGATCCATGTTCTCATTCTGTTTACGCCAAATTCTGACTCTACTATCTGAATGTCTCAACAGAAATCGAGACTCATCAGACCAGGCAACATTTTTCCAGTCTTCAACTGTCCAATTTTGGTGAGCTTGTGCAAATTGTAGCCTCTTTTTCCTATTTGGAGTGGAGTTGAGTGGTACCCGGTGGGGTCTTCTGCTGTTGTAGCCCATCCGCCTCAAGGTTGTGCATGTTGTGGCTTCACAAATGCTTTGCTGCATACCTCGGTTGTAACGAGTGTTTTTTTCAGTCAAAGTTGCTCTTCTATCAGCTTGAATCAGTCGGCCCATTCTCCTCTGACCTCTAGCATCAACAAGGCATTTTCGCCCACAGGACTGCCGCATACTGGATGTTTTTCCCTTTTCACAGCATTCTTTGTAAACCCTAGAAATGGTTGTGCGTGAAAATCCCAGTAACTAAGCAGATTGTGAAAGACCGGCCCGTCTGGCACCAACAACCATGCCACGCTCAAAATTGCTTAAATCACCTTTCTTTCCCATTCTGACATTCAGTTTGGAGTTCAGGAGATTGTCTTGACCAGGACCACACCCCTAAATGCATTGAAGCAACTGCCATGTGATTGGTTGATTAGATAATTACATTAATGAGAAATTGAACAGGTGTTCCTAATAATCCTTTAGGTGAGTGTATATGTAGAATTATAAATAAATCAAGTAGAAAAAAAAATAAATAAATAAAAAATATAATAATATAATATAATAAATATGTGGTTAACAGAAATGTACAAAGAAGTATAATGTGCAAACAGGTTTATAACAGATTGTTACACAGTAGCGGGTTTGCAGGGTGATTAGAGTCCTTGATGATTTTAGTAGCTCTACCTTTGCAGCGTTTGGTGTAGACGTCCTGCAGAGACGGGAGAGCTGACCCTGAGATACGCCCGGATAAGCGCACAACTCTTTGTAGGAGGTCAGGTCCTCGGAGATGTTTACACCCAGGTACTTGAAGCTGCTCACTCTCTCCACTGGTGACCCGCTGATCATGAGAGGGGAGTATGTCCGTTGCTGTCTCTTCCTGAAGTCCACAATCAGTTCTTTGGTCTTGCCAACATTCAGAGAGAGACAGTTGTCCTGGCACCATGATGTTAGTTGCTCCACCTCGTCCAAGTATGCCGTCTCATTGTTGTTGGAAATGAGGCCCAGGACAACAGTATCATCAGCAAATTTGATGATAGAGATGGAGCTGTGTGGACAAACAGTCATGTGTGTAGAGAGAGTAGAGCAGGGGACTCAGGACACAGCCCTGTGGAGCTCCCACACTCAGGGTGATGGAGGTGGAGGTGGACTGGCCTACTCTCACCACCTGAGGCCTGCCAGTGAGGAAGTCCTCAATCCAGTGGCAGAGAGAAGAATTCAGGCCGAGATCCAGGAGTTTGGCGGTTAGCTTAATGGGAAAGCTGTCACTAATAGAGCGCTAAACAAGGACCAGCTGCTGCTGATAATGATCAGGGCTCAACAAGGCCACGCCCCCCATACACACACACAAGGGCGAGTCAGTGAATCCATGAACCGTGACAATAATAACTAAATTAGCAAATGTTTCTATTTATTACTTATAATGACAAATTGGCTGATGCATCATGATCCTGCACATGGTAAACTTAAATATCAATATGTTACAAATTCACATTGTTCTTAAGGGGGGCATCTTCCCTCATAACAGACCCTTTTTGCGCAGATGTCACAAATACGTCTCAGCGTTAGCTGGAGCCAAAACAAAGGGAAAACTGGAGGCGTCCAATACAAACCAGCACAGAGTTGGATCTCAAAATGTCCTCATCTTGTGTTTTTGGGTGCCAGAATCGACAAGTACAGGCTCCAAATTGAAATTTTACAGCATGTGGTTAAACGCAATAAAACGAGCAGACTGGAATGAGTGTGCCAAACGCTGGCTAGGCAGAACTTCGGATCGTACAACAAACTCATCTGTTAAATCTTTGTATTTTAATTTTTGTATGTGTCCATTTAACACATAGTTATAGGCATCTAACGATCTAAACTATGCACATTCATGTTTTCACCATGAAGCAAACCGAGAAATTTTGATATTTAATGTGAATTTTTATAATTTTTTTTTTTTTTTTTGCTATTTTAAATAAACCTGTATATAAATATCATTACTAATTTCGGCAAATACATTTTAAAAATGCCATATATCCCCTTAAAACTGCACAACTGTAGAGTAAAAACATTAGGCAATTAAAAAATGTGTTTATAAAAAAAACTGACATGATGTTTTTTACAAAATCATACCCAGAACAGCTGCTTGCATAAGGTTAACTTTTTAAAATAACAGTCACGGTCCCAGACAGAGAGTGACCTTACATATTCAGATAAAATAAAAAATAAAAACTTGCTGGCTAGTGTTAGTGAAGCGTTCAGGGGAATCGTTCTGCCTCCAGCTAAGCTCTGCCCACAAAAAATGTCACAGTGTTTACTAACTGAAAAAGGGTCTATACCCAATGTTGTTAAACAACAGTACGATCCAACATACTGTACTTCTATCCCTCACTGCCTCGTTTTCATTCCTGGCCAAAAATTTATTTGATCCTACCCTACCCTAAGACCCGGGGGTGAACACTTATTAAATTTGAAGATCAAGGTAAATCTTTCTGATATTGCTCCAGTATGTTTGGCCGCAGCATTGGGGGAATTGGTGATCCTCTGCCCATCTTGACTTCTGAGAGACACTGCCACTCTGAGAGGCTCTTTTTATACCCAATCATGTTGCCAATTGACCTAATAAGTTGCAGATTGGTCCTCCAGCTGTTCCTTATATGTACATTTAACTTTTCCGGCCTCTTATTGCTCCCTGTCCCAACTTTTTTGGAATGTGTAGCTCTCATGAAATCCAAAATGAGCCAATATTTGGCATGACATTTCAAAATGTCTCACTTTCAACATTTCATATGTTATCTATATTCTATTGTGAATAAAATATAAGTTTATGAGATTTGTAAATTATTGCATTCCTTTTTTACTCACAATTTGTACAGCGTCCCAACTTTTTTGGAATCGGGTTTGTATAATTGCCTGTAAAACAATAAAAGTTTATAGATTGTGCTTTAGATCTCTAAAAGGAAATGTATGTGTACCTACTTAAAGGACAGGGGTTAACCCTAACCCTACTCTCACCCGAAAATGAAAATTCTGTCATCATTTACTCGCCCTTATGTTGTTCCAAACCTATTTGAGTTTCTTTGTTCAGCTGAACACAAAAGATATTTTAAAGAATGTTGGTGTTTTTTTGGATGAACTATAACTTTAACCATATTTGCATTTTTTTTTTTTTTTTTTTTTATCTAACAAAACCTCCTTTTGGAAGAGTCCTCAATGTTAAGAATGTTTTATATATGAAGTCAATCTTTTTTTGCTAAGTGTTTGTGATTTAATAAAAGCGGTAATAACCGTACATTTTCAAATTTGAGGTGGTGGTGTCCAACAGAAAATTTGCAATATAAACAATTCCATTCATCAAAAAAAGCTTTCACGCTAAAAGTTTATTGTTATTTTGCTTTAGTACAGCCTATAGTATAGCATTATAGCAGAGAAAATTAACAATACATTGTGATTAATACAGTTAGTTAAGATTCCCACAACCAGACAACACCCCCCAAATAAAACACATGTTGAAGATCACTACAGATTTGGATGCTGATTTTTCACACTTTCTGATTTAAAAGGATAGTTCACCCAAAAAGGTTCTTCCAGCCCTCTGTGACTAATTGTATGAACCAAAAACCTTGTTTTTTTGTTTGTTTGTTTTTTCAAAAAAAAAAAAAGTTTCACAGAAGAAAGTCACATGGGTTTGAAACAACATGAGAGTTGACATCAATTTTGCGTGAACTATCCCTTTAACAACTTCATGGTGGTCAGGAAGAATTTGTTCTAAAGTAAATGTAACATTTGATCATTTGATTCTCTTTCAAAACAACATTGGTGAAGCAAAGCAATGGTACTGGAAACTCTGCAATTGTGTTTTCCCTCTTGTTCACTCTGGTGCTTCTGGCTCTGCTGGCTCTGTTGGCACTGCTGGCACTGCTGGAGCTGCTGGCGCTGTTGGCTCTGCTGGCTCTGTTGGCACTGCTGGCACTGCTGGAGCTGCTGGCGCTGTTGGCTCTGCTGGCTCTGTTGGCACTGCTGGCACTGCTGGAGCTGCTGGCGCTGTTGGCTCTGCTGGCTCTGTTGGCACTGCTGGCACTGCTGGAGCTGCTGGCGCTGTTGGCTCTGTTGGAGCTGCTGGTGCTGTTGGCTCTGTTGGCTCTGCTGGCTCTGTTAGCTCTGCTGGCTCTGTTGGAGCTGCTGGCGCTGTTTCCAGTGCTGGTGGCACTGCTGGAGCTGTTTCCAGTGCTGGTGGCACTGCTGGCGCCGGCATTTCCTCTTCCAATATTTCGATTTCCAACTGATTGGTGACCTGTCTCAGTAAAGGGCAGTCTAGACACGCTATCAGCACCTTCTTCCCAGAAGATCGAGGGACAATCAACACTTTATATTTCACTGAGCCACCAGGTAATATCTGGCTGTAAGTGGAACACATAAGAGACAAAATATTTTGATGTGTATTTAGTGTGTATTTAGTTTTGTATGTATGCTCATTCCTGGCCGCAACCTAAATAGGATCTTTCACACAAAAAGATAATTATAAATAAAGTTATGGACATAGTGTATATCTACAAAAATAAATAGTATATTTGTCTTTGCGTATGTCTGTGCATGTTTATGTGGTGGAACAGTTGACAAGACAGTTATTTATTAATTTGCATTTGCTTTATTTCACCTGCCAGTGAGATATAAATATGACGTTTACCTGTAATTTTTCATTTTGATTGGTATAAGACCAGGTCCATCAAGGCGGAGCTGAACGTTTTGCAGGATGCTATTGTAGGGATTCTGGAAAACCACACTGACCGTGAGCTCTTTGCCAACCTGGGGGGTTCCAGACACCTGTGGATGAATTAAAATGTAGCACACCAACAAATGTTTAGAGCTTTTACGTAGCTCTTTGTACAGGTAAGTTTGGAAAATCTTATCTAAAATAAGAACTAATAACAAATATGTAACTAGAATTACATCAAATCTGCAAAAAGTGTCACAACAGGGTAAAATTACAGATTGATCTTGACATTTCCTTAAATTCTTATAATGATTTGTTTTTATCTGTGCTTTTTTTCAGTTGATGCACTACAAATAATGCTTAGTTAAGTTTTATTCATGCAGCCTCCATCCAGCAGATGTCACTGAGTTATTGGTGAAGCAACTGACACCAGAGACAGCGAGTGACGCGACAAAAGCCAAGAGGACCATTTATAATCAGTGATTCTGTCCACGCTGGATGTGGCGCAACATGACAAATCCATGACCATTAACTCATGCCACATTCTATTTCTGATGTACTCCATGCGCCTGAGCTCTTTCAGACATGAAGGACAAATACATTTGCAATGGTCACTTTGATGGGTTTGAGTGTTGACTCGATGCTTTGCAAGGCAACAGCAGTCAGACTGATGTAGACACGTTGTACTCAACATTACTACCAAATACTATCAAAACTAAGAGAGCAATGGTGGACTCTGCACCCCTGAAGTCATCAAAAGCCACGTTTCCACCACAGGAACTTTCCCTAGGGATTTTGAGGTGGTACTCGGTGTGTTTCAACTACAGTGACCAGGGTCTAAATGAAGTTCCAGGTAAAAATGTTCCCCTCAGAAAGTCCCTGCACGAGAGGTAGTACTTTTTCAAAGTTCAGGGACTTTCAGGGGTGGGACTTGGGCGCTGAACATGCTGATTGATTGACTCCACGCATGCATTTTATTTCAACCACCATTTTTAAAAGTCTGTTGCGGTGCGTGCAGTAACAGTTGTTTGCTATTCGAATCAACAATGGAGTTTAAAAAAATATGACGATGGACAGACGACGAGGTTCAGGCTTTATTAAGCTTATTGCGGAGGACGAAATCCAGCTGGAACTGGAAAGTGGCGCGCAGTCCTACGTCACCGGACTAATTTGCCTTCTCGACTTCTCAATACTTTAGACCACGATGTAAATGCAGGCAGCAACAGGTGAGGGGGGAAGAAAATTCTTAAGAACTGTGAATTGCAATCATCCACCGCTCACCCCTCCCTTTCAAAGCACATAGAAAAGCTACGGTGACCAACACAATATAAAAATGTTGTCGTCTGAGACGGCAGAGAGTGACTAGCGTTCTGTAGAGAAGTCTGTCCGTTTAGGGCTCCTGTATAAACATGGCGGTACAAAATGGTGACTTCACTGTAAGGGGACTCGCGGTGTGTGTGCAGATAGAAATGGCTCATTCTAAGGTAATAAAGGCATAATGGTTCATTATGTAAGGTCTTTATACACCACTGAAAACAGTTATGTATATTATGTTGCATTTCTGTTATTACAGCCTCATAAATACTACACACTGTACCTTTAAGACACATGCATGAAATATTGCTAAATAAATCAATATCAAATTTGAAATCTGTATCAATGCCAAGCTCTACACACAAGTTCTCTTAAGACTGGTTATTGAGTATCTTTACCATTATTTTGAGTTCAGGAGGCTGGAGAGTGACTACTTTCATTGTGGAGATGGACGTGTCTGTTTCCTCAATGTACCCGAACACCACAAAGAGCAGTTTGGCCTGTTCCACCAGGTAGGGTGCATATTCCGAAGCATTGACATCTAACGTCAGGGACTCGGCTGTAAATATATTATGATCACAAGATAGCCTAATCCAGTAACAGTGTTCCTCAGAGCTGTTATAACTCGATCTCAAAGTAATGTGCAGTTTTACTGAAACAGTTTGACTCACTCTTCGAGGCTTCAACAGTTGCAGCTTGGTTTACAAGCTTAAAGGTCGTGCTGGTGACGCCTGTGTAATACACCACACAGCCAGTGATGGTGGCACTGAAGTTGCAGGTTTGGCTGGTCTTGTTCTTAATGTTTAGCGTCAACTGGAAGTTGTCGCCCATTTGGGGGGTGTCGGACTGGATCTCGATGTCCACACCTGCTTCAGTGGCTGGCAAGTAATCCCTGGCCCCAATGCCACAACGTTCTGCATTCAGCATGACCTCTCTCTCCTTGATGCTTTCTAGAGTCAGAAGCATTGAAGGTAAATTGTTGGGATTTTCCACTGCTTCCCACAACATCACTACATCTACATTGGATGTTTGGAATCCTTATGGAAGTCTGTTGAATTATTAAATAACTGAACTAGACTAGAAAGTTCTTGAGTTATTGAAACCAGCTGTCAATCCAAGAATCCAGAAAGCAACACAATTTATTTGGACTGCCCTTGAATATCCAATTACTCAGGATAGATAAACAATCAAGGCTTTCGAGGTGTTTCAGACCAAATGAGGTTGCAAACAAAAGATCATTAAACCCTCCTCCAAATTAGTAAACCAAGTCCCTTGATTTGAATTCTGCATGTCAAACATAGCAAGGTAAAATATTCTTTCTAATAAACTTACTTTCTGCATATTTATAGGTAGAAGTGATGTCCTCATATTCGCTACTGCCCCGTGTTTTTGTCACAATGATCTTTCCAACATACATGGTGTCCACAAAGATCATTTTCATTTTCCCCATATTATCACATTGACGGTATATCACATCACTGTTCAGCTGAAGACAAAAGTAAGTTTTTTTATTTTATTTTTATATCCATGTCCATTTGCTTGTACAATAGCTAAGATTTGAATAACTTGTAAATTAAATCTGACGTTAGGGATGTGCCCAAAGCTGAATACTGTGTTCGGAAAGCAAATGATGAATTCTACGGAGCCCCTAAAGGGACATGGTGATGGAATAAAATATGAGATGGGAGGAAAAATTATAGTTCTCTTGGAATTAAATAGCTGGGTAATATTTTATATTATTTGCAGGTATCAAGAATATGCAGGTATTGAAATGTACCGCATGTTTTTTTCACCTTTGCTTTCCAATTCGCCATCACGTGTACTCTGTATAGGGAGCGGCGGTACTGACCACACATTTTTTACGAGATCTGTTGTGCACCAAATCTTCCAACAATGTCCTGTCAGTCATCTCTCCTTACAATTTTTACCTGATAAGTGAAATCTAATGTACTGTAATGTAACTGACTTCTGCAGCAAGCCTAACCATGTCCCTTTAGGGGCTCCATAGAAGGTGTGATTCATTTTCCATGCCTTTCCGAATTCGGATTTAGACTTTGGGCACATCCCTAATTGACATGTTTCTTACCTCTGCAAAGACAAACTTTGCATCGAACGGATAGCTGAGCTCTCCCTCTTTGATGGCATTGACAGACGTTGGGCCGCATCGATAAAGACCTGAATGAAAGAAGGGAAATAGCTTGTATATAACTTAAGGTATATTTATGATGTGCCAGAAGTCATGGCAAGGATCATACCATCACTGGTCTCCTGAGGGGTGGAGTCGACCACCTGCCAGCCAGAGAATCTTTCAGGCAGATCAGGCCTCTTCATGTACACCTCATTCCAGCAGTGGTAGTTCCTTTATGAAAAACAGAATTACAACTAAACTGTATTACTAATCAACCTGTCAAATATATCATATTGGCTTTATAGTACATTAACTTGATACTGAAAGAACATACAACGTCTGAGATAAAACTGCTAATTATATTAACCGAGGCACCCATTTTTCACAGTATAGGACCACTTGAATGGAACACTATTTAAGGATCTCACCAGATTGAATCTCTTGTTCGGCTTCGGTCCACTGTCCCGTCTTCATCCAGCACAATGTCTGTCTTCAGGTTGCCCGTGTTGTCGTGTGCAGAGCAGTAATTGGTGATGACCCGTGTAGGGATCCCGAGACAACGCATAACTAGGTGGGACCATCACAGTGTCAAGGCGTTAAATAACCTGAATTTCAGAACCAACAAAATACACACAAAGAATGTGCAGTGGCCATACTCACAAGTGCTCAGCACGCCAGCAAACACCCAGCACTGAGCGAAGCACACAGGAATATAACCCTCTCTGACATATTTGAGCAGGATTTCACTACTTCCTGTCCAGGCAGTGGGGGATGTGCCCTCGGAATAATCGCCACTCCAGTTTCCAACCAGGACACCATTATCGTCCTGGGCGTTCATCTGAGAATATACCAGCAAAAGGCCTAAATAAGCAACATGTATTATATGTATTCAAATAAAATGGGTGACTTTTTTTTGTGGAATTGTCCAATATTATCTAGTCATACCAGAGCTGATCCTTGGCGAACAATTTCACTGGCATTTCCACGGTAAATTAGCGGTACTTTCCCAGCATCCAGGGCCAAAAGACAGGCATCCAGAATCCCCTCTTCAAACTGCAGGAAACCACACAAGAAGTTAATTCTTGGGGGTCCAAGGAGGGCCACATTCTTGCAGTTTAAGGCAAGCCTCCAAGGTTAGCAAAAAAAATCTTTAAGGTCAGCTGACCAGCTGGTTTTGACGATTCCTAGAACTAAACGGAGAAGTGGAGATTGAGCATTTGTAGCGATAGCTCCAAAACTTTGGAATGATTTACCCTTTCCTCTCAGATCGGCACCCACATTACGTGTTTTTAAACACAAGCTTAAGGAATACCTCCTCGCATTAGCATTCAATGGGGTAAAGAAATTGTTTGTGTATTAAAACTGAGGGATTTATTTAGCTGTTGTTTAAACTGGTTTTAGTGTTGTGTTTTGATGGTTGTGATTGTCTTTGTGTTATTTAGATATTGTACAGCACTTTGTTCAATGGACAGTTGTGTAAAAGTGCTTAATAAATACAAATAAACAAAATAAATAAACGAAAGAAATAGTGTAATGCTGGAAAGGAGACCAGAGGCTGTGTTTCTGAATGGATGTCAATGTAGGGGAGGCTTCAGATTTAATGTGAACATTTTTACAGCTTATCGTTTAATAAATCGACAGCCCATCGGCTATTCTTCGACATGTTTTCTCTTAAACTTTTGTTTTGGATTGATCTAAGTCACTAACAATTGCGCAGCAGATACTTTTCTATGGTATCCACAAACAGTGATCGACTGTCGCACAACACTGAACGAAATTCAGTGACGTCAAGGCTGTAATTTGATTGGTTATCAAGGCACACCAGATCCAAGTTAGCTGTTACGCATTCTCCAATGGTAGAGCCACGGACCCACGTACCAATAATAAGACATTGGCTGCATCCAAAATCACATACTTCCCTATACACTATATAGAAGGTGAAAAACAGTATGTGACTCAGTGGGAGAAAATGTATTTATTTCTGAGAAACATCTCTGGATTACTACCAACCTGTCCAAAGTTCCATGAACGGGAGGTTATGTTGTCACAATCTCCATTGTAGATGGTCCCCACATCGTTCATCACATACTCCTGTCTGTCTTCTTCTTTTTCCATGTACGTGTGATCCACTGGGTAGAAACACATGCAGTATACATGTGTGATCATACGTGTAGTCAGATAATGATGGTCTAATGATGGCCTTAAAGGAGGTTCACCCAAAAATTAAAATTCTTTCATGAATTATTCGCTCTCATCTCGTTTTAAACCCATAAGACATTTGTTCAACTTCTGAACACAAATTAAGATATCTGTCCAGCTATGCAACTACCACTTCGACGCTTCAAAACATTCATAAAGGGATCATAAAACTAATCCACATGAATTGAGCCGTTTAGTCCAAATTTTCTTATGAGACACGATCACTTTATGATGAACAGATCGAATTTAGGCTTTTATTCACATAAACATTCAACTCACATCAGTTGTGGTAAACGGAAGCTCAAGCATGAGAACCAGTGAGAACTGGTTCATTCTCGTGTTACGCATCACATTTGAGCTTCAGCGAGAACCAATGAGGTTCATTCTCGTGTTACGCAGCACGTTTGAGCTTCAGCAAGAACCAATGAGGTTCATTCTCGTGTTACGCAGCACATTTGAGCTTCAGCAAGAACCAATGAGGTTCATTCTCGTGTTACGCAGCACGTTTGAGCTTCAGCTATAACCAATGAGGTTCATTCTCGTGTTACGCAGCACGTTTGAGCTTCAGCAAGAACCAATGAGGTTCATTCACGTTACACAGCACGTTTGAGCTTCAGCAGGAACCAATGAGGTTCATTCTCGTGTTACGCAGCACGTTTGAGCTTCAGCAGGAACCAATGAGGTTCATTCTCGTGTTACGCATCACGTTTGAGCTTCAGCTATAACCAATGAGGTTCATTCACGTGTTACGCATCACGTTTGAGCTTCAGCGAGAACCAATGAGGTTCATTCTCGTGTTACGCAGCAGGTTTGAGCTTCCTCAAGAACCAATGAGGTTCATTCTCGTGTTACGCAGCACGTTTGAGCTTCCTCAAGAACCAATGAGGTTCATTCTCGTGTTACGCAGCACGTTTGAGCTTCAGCTATAACCAATGAGGTTCATTCTCGTGTTACACAGCACGTTTGAGCTTCAGCAGGAACCAATGAGGTTCATTCACGTGTTACACAGCACGTTTGAGCTTCAGCAGGAACCAATGAGGTTCATTCTCGTGTTACGCAGCACATTTGAGCTTCAGCAAGAACCAATGAGGTTCATTCTCGTGTTACGCAGCACGTTTGAGCTTCAGCTATAACCAATGAGGTTCATTCTCGTGTTACGCAGCACGTTTGAGCTTCAGCAAGAACCAATGAGGTTCATTCTCGTGTTACGCAGCACGTTTGAGCTTCAGCAAGAACCAATGAGGTTCATTCACGTTACAGCACGTTTGAGCTTCAGCAAGAACCAATGAGGTTCATTTCGTGTTACGCAGCACGTTTGAGCTTCAGCAAGAACCAATGAGGTTCATTCTCGTGTTACGCAGCACGTTTGAGCTTCAGCAAGAACCAATGAGGTTCATTCTCGTGTTACGCAGCACGTTTGAGCTTCAGCAGGAACCAATGAGGTTCATTCTCGTGTTACGCCTTGCGTTTGAGCTTCAGCAAGAACCAATGAGGTTCATTCTCGTGTTACACAGCACGTTTGAGCTTCAGCAGGAACCAATGAGGTTCATTCTCGTGTTACACAGCACGTTTGAGCTTCAGCAGGAACCAATGAGGTTCATTCTCATGTTACACAGCACGTTTGAGCTTCAGCAGGAACCAATGAGGTTCATTCTCGTGTTACGCAGCACATTTGAGCTTCAGCTATAACCAATGAGGTTCATTCTCGTGTTACACAGCACGTTTGAGCTTCAGCAGGAACCAATGAGGTTCATTCTCGTGTTACACAGCACGTTTGAGCTTCAGCAGGAACCAATGAGGTTCATTCTCGTGTTACGCAGCACATTTGAGCTTCAGCAAGAACCAATGAGGTTCATTCTCGTGTTACGCAGCACGTTTGAGCTTCAGCTATAACCAATAAGGTTCATTCTCGTGTTACGCAGCACGTTTGAGCTTCAGCAAGAACCAATGAGGTTCATTCTCGTGTTACGCAGCACGTTTGAGCTTCAGCAAGAACCAATGAGGTTCATTTACGTTACACAGCACGTTTGAGCTTCAGCAGGAACCAATGAGGTTCATTCTCGTGTTACACAGCACGTTTGAGCTTCAGCAGGAACCAATGAGGTTCATTCTCATGTTACACAGCACGTTTGAGCTTCAGCAGGAACCAATGAGGTTCATTCTCGTGTTACGCAGCACATTTGAGCTTCAGCAAGAACCAATGCGGTTCATTCTCGTGTTACGCAGCACATTTGAGCTTCAGCAAGAACCAATGAGGTTCATTCTCGTGTTACACAGCACGTTTGAGCTTCAGCAGGAACCAATGAGGTTCATTCACGTGTTACACAGCACGTTTGAGCTTCAGCAGGAACCAATGAGGTTCATTCTCATGTTACGCAGCACGTTTGAGCTTCAGCTATAACCAATGAGGTTCATTCTGAGGTTCACGTTTGAGCTTCAGCAAGAACCAATGAGGTTCATTCTCGTGTTACGCAGCACGTTTGAGCTTCAGCAGGAACCAATGAGGTTCATTCTCGTGTTACGCATCACTTTTAAACTTCAGCAGGAACCAATGAGGTTCATTCTCGTGTTACGCATCACTTTTAAACTTCAGCAGGAACCAATGAGGTTCATTCACGTTACACATCACGTTTGAGCTTCAGCGAGAACCAATGAGGTTCATTCTTGTGTTACACAGCACGTTTGAGCTTCAGCGAGAACCAATTTGGTTTGTTCAATCAATGTTTATATGTGAATAAAAGTATAAATTCAATTGTGTGACAGAATGACATATGACATATTTTTGGGTGAACTATCACTTTAAGCATTTGTTTATGAACTTTCTTTATGTCAGAGCTCAGAATATTTAAGCTTGCTGTCACTTTATAAACGGATAGTTCCGGTCCTTGATTACTATTGGTTGAGCCACGTTCGGTTCGAAGCCACTGTAAATTACTCTACAAACATAGACCTGTTACCTCATTTAAATTATATTTTTATAGACTAATCATTTTATAAAAGCAATAAGCCCTGTGAATCCGTGGTTTACAGTGAATTTAGAACATCTAAGGGGGTGTTCTAAATTCACTGTAAACCATGGCTTCACAGGGCTTATTGCTTTAGTGTAACTGTTGTACTCACCGGGGTCCCAAGGATTGAACAGCACATAGAAATCGGTGTTGGGGTTCCTCTGAGTTCGCTGTTTTCCCAAATCACTCACCACTACAACAAAGGTTCGGAACCGGCCAATGATGCAGTTGGCGTCTGGTGTTACGCCCACCAACACATAATTGCCTTGTTTTTCCACCACACGATTTTTCCAGTGCACACCACGTTTCTCTTTACCAATGGGCATAATGATGTAGGTCCCCTTGTTTTCATCAGGTGAAGTGCCTGTGAAATGAGAAAAACTGCAGATTTTACTCATGCTAGGCTATGGTGATATCTCATGTACTAATGTACTGCGTCTTCGTTACAGATGTACTTTATCATGTATTGAGATTTATTACTGGATGTAGAAGCTCACCAATCAGGAACTCCAACTGCACATTGTCCTGCTGTTCATTTAATTCCCGGTTAAATGTGATGATGAAGGTGAACTCTTTGTTCCTGCGCACAATGAGGTTGGAGCCCATGTACTTGTGAGTGTTGTGGTCTTTTCTGTTCTCCATCACACGCATGTCAATGCTCAATACTGAGAGACTTGTGGCATTTGTTTCTAGGTCGAAAAAAAGACTTACTTACTGACTACTTTTTGGTTAAGGCATGTTTAAATGCAAACATGGGTAAGACTTTACCTGCATCCGGGGGTCCCCTTGGCTGCAAACCATTAAAAGCTTCAAAATCAGGTGGATTAGATTCATCTAAGTTTGATCTGGCAAAGATAAAACGTCCTTGTCCCATAGACCAAGTGTGGTTGAGTAACATGATTAACACAAGATATCTTGATGTTTGCCTGGAGGACAGATCATGTTAATGTTAGAAAACTATTGACATAATATACAGACTGCCCATTTGGTAAACATGTTAGATATATCAGGTGAGGACATAAATCTGTGTATTAGGCCATAAAAGCACAACTAAAACACAACCAAACTTTTGCATTAATGCTATTCACAGTCATTATAAGCGCTGAACTCACGGTCTGTGTAGAAGAGTAGATGGCTCTGCTAAGGAGGCTCCAGACAGATGTGCTCATGAAGAGCTCCATGCTGTTTAATAAAGGCTCGGGACTTCCTCTTCCACTGGAGAAACATACAGCATCCAAAATCAAGACGATCCCAAGATTAGGTCAGTCTGACATACAACTGACTCTGTGACCTTACTTCTGATTCTCGATGACAACTGCATATTCCAGACTGTCGATATTAATCGTAATATAATAGTAATTCCTACAGTATTTAATTTTGAAAAGTTATGAAGTGAGCCCTTGAGGTATTTTGAAGATATCACTAAAGCGTTCATGATATGATTTACACTCAATACATTGAATTGGTGTTTGAATAGAGAATAAAGAAAAATTATTTAAAGTGATTTGCATTAACAATCATCAACAGTTCACATAAAACATCTCAGTTAAACAAATGATAGTGACATTTCACAGCAAAAATGCACTGAGATGTGAATTTTGCATTTTTAAAACGAAATTATGCTTCACATATACAGTACTTCCTTCATCAGACAAGAGTTGGCGAAGAATTATAAGCTTTATCACACCAGTCTAAAAGCGAAAAGATCTTAAGAAAGTGTTTAGGCTGAATCCGAAATCCCCCTCTAAACCCTCAATCTCTATTCCCTACGTTAGTACACTAATACAGTTCACTAGAAGATTCAAGATTCAAGATTCAAGAGTTTTATTTGTCACATACACAGTTATATACAGAATATACAACCGGCAGTGAAATGTAAACAGGTCCGCTCCATGGACAGTGCAAATTCACAGTTAAAAACACAAGGAAGAAATTATAATAGAAATAGGATATAAAAAAGTACTATCTATATATATATATATATATATATATATATATATATATATATATATATATATATATATATATATATATATATATATATATATATATGTCTATATCTGTAGAATTATAAATAATCAAGTCAAGAGAAAAAAAAAAAAAAAAAAAAAAAAAAAAAAACAAATAAGGATAACAAAGTGGGATAAAGTGGAATAAAATAATTGAAGTAGACTTTGCAGTGAGTAAACTGTAGACTTATAAATATGTGGTTAACAAATGTATAAGAGTATAATGTGCAAACAGGTTTATGACAGGTTGTTACACAGTAACAACGAGAACAGAAAGTGCAGTGCAATGTCAGTGTATCGATGTTTATCCTGGACGTGAAGTCACGTGATGTTAAGTTCAGGAGTCTGATGGCCTGGGGAAGAAGCTCCTCCTGAGTCTCTCAGTTTTGGCCATCAGGCTTCGGAAGCGCTACCAGATGGTAGCAGCGTGAAATGAGGGTTTGCAGGGTGATTAGAGTCCTTGATGATCTTGGTAGCTCTACCTTTGCAGCGTTTGGTGTAGACGTCCTGCAGAGACGGGAGAGCTGACCCTGAGATACGCTCGGATAAGCGCACTACTCTTTGCAGGGCTTTGCGGTCATGACTGGTGCTGTTCCCATACCACGCTGTGATGCACTGAGTTAATACACTTTCTATCGCCCCTAAATAGAAGCGTTTTCAGGATAGCTGGTGAAACCCTGAATTTCCTCAGCTGGCGCAGGTGGTACAGTCTTTGCCTGGCTTTTTTTCACCTGTGTCTGAATGTGAGCAGTCCAGGTCAGGTCCTCGGAGATGTTTACTCCCAGGTACTTGAAGCTGCTCACTCTCTCTACTGGTGACCCGCTGATCATGAGGGGAGTATGTCCGTTGCTGTCTCTTCCTGAAGTCCACAATCATTTCTTTGGTCTTGCCAACATTCAGAGAGAGACAGTTGTCCTGGCACCATGATGTTAGATGCTCCACCTCGTCCAAGTATGCCGTCTCATTGTTGTTGGAAATGAGGCCCAGGACAACAGTATCATCAGCAAATTTGATGATAGAGGTGGAGCTGTGTGTGGACAAACAGTCATGCGTGTAGAGAGAGTAGAGCAGGGGGCTCAGGACACAGCCCTGTGGAGCTCCCACACTCAGGGTGATGGAGGTGGAGGTGGACTGGCCTATTCTCACCACCTGAGGCCTGCCAGTGAGGAAGTCCTCAATCCAGTGGCAGAGAGAAGGATTCAGGCCGAGATCCAGGAGTTTGGAGGTTAGCTTGGTGGGAACTATGGTGTTAAAGGCTGAGCTATAGTCAATAAATAGCAGTCTTACGTAGTTCCCACTTTTGCTGTCGATGTGAGTGAGGGAGGAGTGGAGGACATGAGAGATGGCATCTTCAGTCGATCTATTGGGACGATAGGCAAACTGAAGAGGGTCCAAAGTGTCAGGAATGAAGAAGCAAATGGTGTTTTTAATGAGTCTCTCAAAGACCTTCATGACTATAGACGTGAGAGCCACTGGGACGATAGTCATTTAGGCAAGAGGGTTTACTGTTCTTAGGGACAGGGATGATGGTGGATTTTTGAAGGAGGTGGGGACCACAGATGTAGCGAGGGACTCATTAAAGATAGATGTAAACAACCCGGCGAGCTGATCAGCACAGGACCGCAGAACACGACCTGAAATACCATCCGGCCCGGCAGCTTTCCTGACGTCCACACGCTTGAGTGCTCTCCGAACTTCATCCTCTGAGACAGAGATCACGTGATTGTTGCTGCTCTGAGTAATTTCCTCTAACGCGCCACTTGGCGGAGTCGCGTTGCCGCGGTTACAGTCAAAGCGAGCATAGAAAGAGTTTAACTCGTTCACGAGCAACGGATCAGCGTTCACCTCTGCAGAGGATTTAGATCCAAAGGAGCAGATGGACCTCAGACCTTGCCACATGCGCCGCGAGTCGTTGAGTTGGAAATGAGACTCCACTCGGTCTTTATAACGGAGTTTTGCGGCTTTAACTGCTCGTCTGAGAGCATAGCAGGACGATCTGTATTCATTCATATTCCCTGAATGGAGACCGGCGTTGTAAGCGGCAGTGCGTGTGTTCACTGCAGCGCGGATTGAATTGTCCACCCACGGTTTCTGATTTGAGAAGGACGTTATTGTTATTGTTTGTGTGGCTTGCTCTGTAAGCGTGTTGATGAAGCAAAGCGCCACGTCTGTGAACTCACTGGCGTCAGCTGAACTCCTTTCGAACATGTCCCAGTCAACGTCATCTAGAGCTGCCTGTAGCGCGGTCTCTGAGTGGGGTGACCAACGCTTAACTTCCCCGCCTCACCGGGGTTCCTGGAGGAGCTTTTGTTTGTATTCGGGAGTGAGAAAATGGCTGCATGATCCGATTTGCCAAGCGCTGGAAGTGACCGCGCTTTATAGGCGTTCTTAACGCGGAGTAGCAGTGATCCAGTGTGTTTGCTCCTCGTGTGGGGCAGGGACGTGCTGATGAAAGTTTGGCAGGACTTTCTTTAGGTTTGCTTTGTTGAAATCGCCCGCGACAATGAATGCCGCGTCGGGATGTTGGTTTATGGCGCCGCTGGCAACATCATGAAGGCCAGATAAAGCCAGCGCTGTGTCTGCCTGCGGTGGGATGTAAACGGGCGGTCGCGACAACCGCAGAAAACTCCTAGGCAGATAGAATGGGCGGCAAATGATTGTTAAATGTTCCAGATGAGGTGAGCAGGACGCGCGAGAGAATGGTGATGTTCCTGGGATCGCACCATTTCTTGTTGATCATGAAACACACTCCACCGCCTTTGGATTTACCGGCCTCGGCTGTTCTGTCCATCCGAAAAACAGAGAAGTTCTCCGACGGCGTCACAGCTGTGTCCGGGACCGCGGGCGTGAGCCATGTTTCAGACAAACAATAGATATTACAGTCTCTCATGTCCCGTTGAAAACTTATCCTGGCTCTAAGATCGTCCATCTTATTATCCAAGGATTGAACATTTGCTAGAAGAATGCTCGGGAGAGGAGGTCTGAATGCCCTTTTCCTCAGTCTGTTACGGATACCAGCACGTTTCCCACGGTGTTTCTTTGTTCTACGCCGCTGGCTCTGGCCATTGTTCAACTCGGCGTTGCGAAGGATCTCAGATGGCCACAGAGGATCGGCGAAAGTGTCCTGAAACAGTCCAGTGTAGAGGTAACCAATGTCCAAAAGAGTTTTGCTGTCGTAGTAGATCAATGCAGATGATAAGTTTGTAAAAACTGAGAGTAAAAGAAAGTAAAATAGTAAATAAAAGCACAGTCTTCGCGGAGCGACCTGAACGGCGACCAAACACAGCGGCGCCATTTGAGTACGGAGTGAATGAAAGGAGTGAGTGAATTCGGACACCCGTACACTCATTATTGCAGTGCATTGTGGGATTGAGTGAGTGCACTCGATAACGTCCACTATGGTTTCAGACACCACTACAAATGGCTGTCCCCTCAAATAATACACTATTTGAGGATATAGGGGGAGATTTCGGATTCAGCCTTACTGTATATTTCACATGATTTTGATTTTAATGGATGGGCCTACAGTATTGGCCAAAAGGGATGTCCTGAGAGGATATTTGCATGATATTTGACACTTCAGGTTCTAATAAACAATCAAAATATGAGTATGTTATATTGGGTTAAAGTATTCAAATGACAAAATTATTTGGTATAAGAAAGGCAAACTCCTGCATATGTTTTATTGTATTATGCAAAATAGAAAAACAAAAAGCTCACTGGAAATAAAACATACATTGACTACAATGTAATCAGTTATTAATATTTTGTTGGTTCTCCTGGGCATTGACTCACTAAACTTTGTGCATGCTTTTTTCTAATCCTTTCCCAGCTTCATTGGAAGATCTGCATGACTTATCACAATTCACGTTTATAATTTCCTAAAGGTTTTCAGTGGCTTTAAGGTCAGATGATTGAGGAGGCCACTTAAAGACATTAAAATGCTAAGCTTCAACACTTTCATTGCATGCAACTTTGTGTTTTGGATCATTATCATCTCCAAACAGATCCTCCATACTTGGCTACATTGTGTACAGCAGGATTCCCAAGTACTGGTCCATTTTCAAAGTGGCAGCAACTTTTTAGATCCTTCCAACACCAGCTGCAGACATGCATCCCTAACAACAAAGTTTTCCCAGGCAATGCTTAATGGTGCCACACATGCATTTGATATTAAAACACTCCAGTCGTTTCCTACATACATACCTGACACCATCCAATGTTGTCAGACTGCAGAACATGGCACCAATCTTCCACACTCAAGTCCTTATGTTCTTTGGCAAATGCAGGGTGTTTTTTGCAGTAGCTAAAACTAATAAATGGTTTATGCAAAATGAAGACAGTATGCAGTGTAAATGCATTTATGCGCCCTCCGAGCTGCATTAAACAGTTGAACTGTTGGTCTCATTGTTTGAGAAGCTGATTGTGGCAAGCAGGACGAGGCCGAGGGCCCGTGAGAACGGGGCGAACGGGGGAGAGAGGACCAGGCCTGGATTTTACGTTGTGTTTTGTTTATGTTTTATTATGTGTGTGCGTGACAGCCGTCCGTGAGGGGCTGCCTGCGTTTTACTTTCATTTTGTGTTTATTTATTGAAAGTTAAAGTTTGTTAAACGTTCGCCGGTTCCCGCCTCGTTCTTCCCATATCTACGAACTTTGCTACACTGATCAATACCGCAGTGTCCATTCAGCAGATAAATGCTCAACAGCTATCAGAGATATGGTAAAATTGTTTCTGATTATTAATAAAAAAATATCATTGAAATTGGAGTTTGAGAAAACAAACAGACAGGCAAACCAAAATTACTTGAAAATTAAACTCTGAAATATTACAATGAAAACAAGCTGGGAGATTTTTAGTTCAATAGCATATATTCTGCCTTTTAAATGAACTGTTACTATACACTGTAAAAAAATTATATGATCAATAAGTTATGATAACACATTGCTTTAACGCATCAAAATAAGTTAAGCAATTAACTTGTGTAATAGTTCAGCTACCGTTACAAATGTATGTAATATAAAAAATATTATCCTGTTGGATTTCAGGAAGTGTCTGTGAGGTCATGTCAATACAACATTGTTGGTAAATATGGGGAAGTGAAACTTGTGACATGCTAATGTTACCATTTGACCCAAAATGAGAAGTTAAGTTGCCTCGTTCCGCGTATTCCACCTAAAATTCACGAGAAGTCAGTCAGACTCGGGGTCTGAAGCAACCAAAGGGCTATGAAGCTCCGTCTGTGTGATAATATGTTGTTGGTTCTGATTCTGAGTATTGTTCAGATGAATTGGGTTTACTCTCAGGATCAGCAATGGCCTCTTCACACAGTGTGCAGCTCAGACAGACTTACGGTGACCTACAGAAGCTGCGGTGAGATCAGTGTCACATACACTACTGTTCAAAAGTTTGGATGTTTTTAACAGAAACTGATACTTTTATCCAGCATGGATGCTTTAACTTGATCAAAAGTTACACTAAAGTGGTTACAAATGATTTCTGTTTCAATTAAACGCTGTTCTTTTGAACTTTATATTGATCAAATAATCTTAAAAAACAGGTATCATGGTTTTCACAACAGTTTTCATCACTGATAATAATCATAAATGTGTGTTGATCATCAGATCCTCATATGAGAGTGATTAGTGAAGGATCATGTGACACTGAAGACTGGAGTAATGATGATAAATTCAGCTTTGATCACAGGAATAAATCACACTTTACTATATATTCACATAGAGAACTGTTATTTTAAATTGTAAATATTTCACGATATTACTGTATTTTTGATTGACAATATTGACATATTAATTTTCATTGTTTGGAATTCAGCAATTAAAGTGAACATTCCGCTTATTAATTAACACAAAAGGAGATATTTTGCAGCATGTTAGTGCTGTTCTTTTCCATATGAAATAAACAACACCATAAAATATGCAGTAGTATGCTTGTGCACTATATTTCAACGCCGTCTAAAGTCACATTATCCAAACCCGATTCCAAAAAAGTTGGGACGCTGTACAAATTGTGAATAAAAAAAGGAATGCAATAATTTACAAATCTCATAAACTTATATTTTATTCACAATAGAATATAGATAACATATCAAATGTTGAAAGTGAGACATTTTGAAATGTCATGCCAAATATTGGCTCATTTTGGATTTCATGAGAGCTACACATTCCAAAAAAGTTGGGACAGGGAGCAATAAGAGGCCGGAAAAGTTAAATGTACATATAAGGAACAGCTGGAGGACCAATCTGCAACTTATTAGGTCAATTGGCAACATGATTGGGTATAAAAAGAGCCTCTCAGAGTGGCAGTGTCTCTCAGAAGTCAAGATGGGCAGAGGATCACCAATTCCCCCAATGCTGCGGCCAAACATACTGGAGCAATATCAGAAAGGAGTTTCTCAGAGAAAAACTGCAAAGAGTTTGAAGTTCTCATCATCTACAGTGCATAATATCATCCAAAGATTCAGAGAATCTGGAACAATCTCTGTGCATAAGGGTCAAGGCCGGAAAACCATACTGGATGCCCGTGATCTCCGGCCCTTAGACGGCACTGCATCACATACAGGAATGCTACTGTAATGGAAATCACAACATGGGCTCAGGAATACTTCCAGAAAACATTGTCATGAACACAATCCACCGTGCCATTCGCCGTTGCCGGCTAAAACTCTATAGGTCAAAAAAGAAGCCATATCTAAACATGATCCAGAAGCGCAGGCGTTTTCTCTGGGCCAAGGCTCATTTAAAATGGACTGTGGCAAAGTGGAAAACTGTTCTGTGGTCAGACCAATCAACATTTGAAGTTCTTTTTGGAAAACTGGGATGCCATGTCATCTGGACTAAAGAGGACAAGGACAACCCAAGTTGTTGTCAGCGCTCAGTTCAGAAGCCTGCATCTCTGATGGGATGGGGTTCATGAGTGCGTGTGGCATGGGCAGCTTACACATCTGGAAAGGCACCATCAATGCTGAAAGGTGTATCCAAGTTCTAGAACAACATATGCTCCCATCCAGACGTCGTCTCTTTCAGGGAAGACCTTGCGTTTTCCAACATGACAATGCCAGACCACACACTGCATCAATTACAACATCATGGCTGTGTAGAAGAAGGATCTGGGGACTGAAATGGCCAGCCTGCAGTCCAGATCTTTCACCCATAGAAAACATTTGGCGCATCATAAAGAGGAAGATGCCACAAAGAAGACCTAAGACAGTTGAGCAACTAGAAGCCTGTATTAGACAAGAATGGGACAACATTCCTATTCCTAAACTTGAGCAGCTTGTCTCCTCAGTCCCCAGACGTTTGCAGACTGTTAGACAAAGAAGAGGGGATGCCACACAGTGGGAAACATGGCCTTGTCCCAACTTTTTTGAGATGTGTTGATGCCATGAAATTTAAAATCAACTTATTTTTCCCTTAAAATGACACATTTTCTCAGTTTAAACATTTGATGTGTCATCTATGTTGTATTCTGAATAAAATATTGAAATTTGAAACTTCCACATCATTGCATTCTGTTTTTATTCACAATTTGTACAGTGTCCCAACTTTTTTGGAATCGGGTTTGTATTATTGTGTCATGTTTCCACAAAAACATGAAGCAGCACAACTGATTCCAACATTGATAATAATCATAAATGTGTGTTGATCATCAGATCCTCATCTGAGAATGATCAGTGAAGGATCATGTGACACTGAAGACTGCAGTAATGATGATAAATTCAGCTTTGATCACAGGAATAAATTAAACTACACTATATATTCACATAGAGAACTGTTATTTTACACTGGAGTAATATTTAACTTTTTTCCTGTATTTTAATGTATTTTTAATCAATGAAATGCAGCCTTGGTGATAATAAATCTTACAAACCACAAACTTTTGAATATAAAACATGTACATATCTGAATGGTTTTTTTTTGTTGTATTTTTGTGTGGTTTAAATGAGAGATCAACTTTTCCCTTTATTTTCCATTCAAACCCCTCAGTTCATTTTAAAATGTATTTCGCCTTCATTTTCCAATTTCCGTCTCAGACCCTTTACAGGATGTGGGGTTCACTTTCCTGCCTTGCCCTGACCAACTGACTGATCCTTTAAAAATCAGATTGGCCTTTATTCTGAGTGAGTTTCCATCTTTAATACCATCTTAAATAATATATTAGCATCTTAAATAAAGCCTTGAACAGTGTGTTCTGTATACAGGACAGTCCGTCGATGAGCTTTATTCATCACTTGAGCTGCTGCTAAATACTGTCAATGTATTCAGTCAGGACGAACCCCTCTGTCTTCCTCATTTCCCACGGTTCACTTTTTGTGGAAGCAGGAGAGGAGGTGAGAACAGAAAGTGTTTGTCATTTTTATATAGAATGCATGTATGCAATATGACATTATTAGTAAAAATGTATTCACTTTTAATTTCTCCAGAACTCATCACCATAAACTCATCATTTAAGTCAAAAATACATATTCATCTAAAGGTATGGCTTTCACGTTTCCATTTCAACATCTATACTTTGATTCTGAAATGTCTTTATTGTCGTTATGTCTCACTTGAGTTTCATCCACAGGGTCATTTTCATCTTAACCTACATGCAATAAATCAAGATGGCTTCCAGATTGTCTGCGTGAATGCGACTCTTTTCTTCCAGTGATCCTTTAGGACTACAGGAGCTGTTCTTCCGCTGAGAGTGTCTGTAAAATGTATTCTCATGTTGAGCTCAGATGTTATGTTTACATTACTGCACTGAAAAACAAACAAACAGGAAAACACATATTGTCCAAATTAGCCTCATATTATTTGCGATCTACGCAACAAAATTGTATTTGTCTTCTGACCTGATTTCTTTGCTTTCGATTAATGTAATTCTCTAAAATGTCCAATCTACTAGATTCGGAGTGTCTATTCACACCAAGTGCAAAATTTGCACTAGCTCCGCCTAACAGTCCCTGGTCGGGACAAACAGGATTTAAAAAGAAAGCACGTTTCAACGTCTTCAGCGGTGTAGTCAGTAAAACGTAAGGCTCAAGGATTAAGGACGCAATTCTCCCTTTTCCCATCACATTGGAAAGGCATTTACTTTCAATAAAAATGAAGAAAATGTGGAAATAAAGTGCCTAACGAAATGTTTAATAATAATAAAAGCATCTATTGGGTGGGGTGAGGGGTCGGTGTTGGGAGGGCTTTTATTGTCCCATCATGGCAGCATCCATTTAATAATTTAAATAAATATAATCACTTACACTCTATGTTACCTGTTAATGTACAACAATACTGAGGTGCAGATAGCATGTGTCTGTCAAAATAAAGTATAAATAGCACTATTTACACATATTGCAAAGGACTGCTACTTTGTAAATAGAATATATCACTGTTTGCACTTAGTGTAAATATCATCTATTGCTAAGAAAATGTGTTATTAACACTTAGTGCAAATAGCCGCTGCCTAAATTATTTGGGGTGAATGTGAACCAATTAAGTATTCGAAAATTATTTTTGCTGAACCTGTGGTTCCCAGCATGCTTTGCTTGAGACTTGACAAGTAGAGTAAAATTGTTGAAATGAAGTGTTATTTTATGTGTTTTGGGGCAAAATGATAAAAGATGAGACTTTATATTGTTAGTAATCGTGTTTAATGTTTAATTATGAGATCCACCAATAGCAAGCCACAATCATAGAGACGATAGCGATAATCTGAGAACCACACCCACCGTGCATGAGGAAAACAAACCAACCGTCTCCATTGACTTTGTATTGCATGAAGTGGCCTCCTTGTCATTTCTGAATTACACTGAAAAAAAAAGTGATTTACTTGATTTAATTGTGTACATCGGTCCCACATGAATCCATTAAGTTAAACAAACATATTTTGTGCATGTAACTTCAACATCATGGGATGAATACATTTTTAGTGACCCAGTTAAGTAGTCTCAAAGTGAATTTTATATGGCTCCCTGACATGATTCAGGCATTTAATTTTATATATTCATTCATCCACTTCAATTTCATACATTTTAATGTTACACAACTTAATTATAATACTGCACTAGCTAGTTGACAAACTTTCAGCTAGCAAAAGCACACATTAGCATCTTAAATGCTAAGCATTAAAAGCTTTTGAGCAAAGCCGTTATGACATCAGCTGTTTTAGCCCACACCCTACACTGTCAGAAAAAAGGTACAGTGCTGTCACTAGGACGGTACCCTAAGGTAGAAAAGTGAAAAGATACATCTTTGTACCTTATTCACCCCTAAAGGTACATATCAGTACTTTAACCTTAGGGTTAAAGTACTACCTTAGGGTACCGCCCCAGTGACCGCACTGTACCTTTTTTTCTGACAGTGTAAGCAAATGCTCCCCTCTTCTCCACAATGGCAATCCTCTGTAATTTAAAATGTTCTAATAATTCCAACATAGCTGAATATTAAACACAATCAAGTCTCCCCATTTCTCATCTTGCTCAAAAATACATAAAACATATCAAATAACAACATTTACTCTCTCTTGATTTAGCCATATGCAAAGCATGGTGGGAACTAACAAGCCCGCCCAGTTTCAGTTAATGCAGCACAAATCATTCATGTAATCTCAACACAAACTGATTAAGTGAACATCAATTTGACTTATATTTAAGTGGAATGAACACAATCAAATTATGTTAGGACAAAATGTATAGCAATTGTGATGCTTTAGCTCATTTTAATTAAGCAATTTGAACAAGCAGTACAAATCTTTTTTCAGTGTATAACAAAAAATGAACATTGCCTAAAAGCTGATATGTGACAAAGTGTACAGCAAACAAGCTAAAAACCACACTCAAAAAAAAAAAAAAAAAAAAAGCTGTTGAACGAACTTAATTAAATTAAGGAAAACTTTTCCACGAAATGTAATTATGTTTTTCCAACAAAATCTAATTGGTTTGAAATGATTTGTTGTAGTCTTGTTGTATGAACTTAAATTCATTTAGTCAAAACTACTATAAAAAAAATCATGTAATTCCAACTAGATAAAGTGGGATAGAACTGATGACCATATTTAGACTATAGGAACTGTCAAACTAATTTATTTTCTTTATTTCTATAAATACTAGTAGTCAACACACCACTTGTTCACATACTAAGTGTAACATTTGTAGCATGCATGTGTTGACCACACAAAACATTCTCATCACTGACATTAGCACAGATACAGCTCACTGAGAACAGCACGGCCCAACCACAAGGTCTACACCTCAAAAATCGACAACTTTATATATAACTGTCAAATATAACATCAGACTTTAACAGGGCTTTCCCTTTACTAAAAAACAGCACTTAATCTCAACATTTACTCTCCTGATCCATCCCTATGCAAAGCATGCTGGGAACTGTTCAGTCAGCGCAATATAAATGATTCATGTAGTCCCAACACAAATGGTTAACTTAACATTTTACAACTTTTATTTAATTTAACTTAATAAAATTGAGTAAAATGGCAATTAAGTAAAAAGCTAAAGATTTGTGTTGTTTCAGCTTATTTTATTTAAATAAACTGAGCAAACAGTTATTTTTTATTATTATTTATTTTTTTATTTTTTGAGTGCAAGAAGAACCAAAAACCCAGAAGTTTTTATAAGCTGTTACACTGAGAACTACGCCCACTGGAGGGGAACGTAATCAGCGACAGGAAATATAACGTATAAAACTGACATTTGGATATTTGACACAAAGTTTACTGCACACGTAGGCATAATGAGTGTCAGGATCCCACAATTTACCCATTCTTCCTGCTGATGCTTCACGTCTTATTGCTTGTATCCACTTTAGTCTCCTTAAACGCTTGTTTAATATATCACAAATATCAACAGTTTAAGGTAGTTTTATCAGTGCATCACTGAATAAATATATTTCACACAGAAGTTCAGCGCAACTCTGAGTGTCACCAAGAGATGGCGCCATTAACTCTTCTGATCACTCCTGTCTTCAGTCACATCCTCTCACCACTGCTGAGGATTAAACTATTCATCTGGATTTACCTTTAGAAAGAACAAACTAATTCAGTATCATTTGTTGTATTGTTTTATGAGTTTTAACATTTTGTCAGAGAATGCATGGAAATTAAGTTGTAATCAACTGATGCAATGAACTCAAGTGAAAAGTGGACCTTTTTTTATTTTATTTCACACATTACACACCATATTTCACTGCAAACAACGCAAACTGCAAAGCATCTGCAAATTCCTCACATGCCTACTCTTCACGAGGAGTGATGTGACCTGATAATCTCATATGTACATATGAAAGATTAAACAGGCAGATCTGGTTGAGTGAAGTGTCCCTATGGCGGTGTCTTCTCACGTCTTCAGAGATTAGATCTGCCTCCTTCCTCATTTCACATACATTTACTTGTCATACAGACCAGAACTTCCATCATGAAAGCCCCAGAAAAACTACAGCGTAATCATTCTGAATGAAGCATCACATGCTTGTAATTTAGAGAGTAAACGCTTCACTTTTTTTGAAATTAGACGATTCCCGTCTTGGGAATTACATTTACTTCAGCCAGTACTAGCTAATTTTCATCACATGGCTGTTTTGATTCATAATATAGGTGAGGCCATTATTGTATGCGGTCAAAAATCAAGCGTAGCATCGGTTCTGGCAGGTCACATTAGTCAAGCTCGCATCAGCTGACTGTCAGCCGATCGCGTCTACCTATAGGAACACGACGTCCATCGCGGCACTCATATATAAGCTCCTTCGGCACTGTCAGCCGATCGCGTCTACCTATAGGAACACGACGTCCATCGCGGCACGCATATATAAGCTCCTTCGGCACTGTCAGCCGATCGCGTCTACCTATAGGAACACGACGTCCATCGCGGCACTCATATATAAGCTCCTTCGGCACTGTCAGCCGATCGCGTCTACCTATAGGAACACGAGTCCATCGCTGCACGCATATATAAGCTCCGCCGGCACTGTCAGCCGATCGCGTCTACCTATAGGAACACGACGTCCATCGCTGCACGCATATATAAGCTCCTTCGGCACTGTCAGCCGATCGCGTCTACCTATAGGAACACGGCGTCCATCGCTGCATATATAAGCTCCTTCGCACTGTCAGCCGATCGCGTCTACCTATAGGAACACGGCGTCCATCGCTGCACTCATATATAAGCTCCTTCGGCACTGTCAGCCGATCGCGTCTACCTATAGGAACACGACGTCCATCGCGGCACTCATATAAGCTCCTTCGGCACTGTCAGCGATCGCGTCTACCTATAGGAACACGGCGTCCATCGCGGCACTCATATATAAGCTCCTTCGGCACTGTCAGCGATCGCGTCTACCTATAGGAACACGGCGTCCATCGCGGCACTCATATATAAGCTCCTTCGGCACTGTCAGCGGCACTGTCAGTCGATCGCGCGTCTACCTATAGGAACACGGCGTCCATCGCGGCACTCATATATAAGCTTCGCACTGTCAGCCGGCGCTCTACCTATAGGAACACGACGCGTCTACCATATATAAGCTCCTTCGGCACTGTCGCCGATCGCGTCTACCTATAGGAACACGCGACGCCCATCGCCATATCGCGGCACTGTCAGCGATCGCGTCTACCTATAGGAACACGTCGCCCATCGCTGCACGCATATATAAGCTCCTTCGGCACTGTCAGCCGATCGCGTCTACCTATAGGAACACGGCGTCCATCGCTGCACGCATATATAAGCTCCTTCGCACTGTCAGTCAGCGATCGCGTCTACCTATAGGAACACGACGTCCATCGCTGCACGCATATATAAGCTCCTTCGGCACTGTCAGCCGATCGCGTCTACCTATAGGAACACGACGTCCATCGCTGCACGCATATATAAGCTCCTTCGGCACTGTCAGCGATCGCGTCTACCTATAGGAACACGGCGTCCATCGCGGCACTCATATATAAGCTCCTTCGGCACTGTCAGCCGATCGCGTCTACCTATAGGAACACGGCGCCCATCGCTGCTGCGCATATATAAGCTCCTTCGGCACTGTCAGCGATCGCGTCTACCTATAGGAACACGACGTCCATCGCTGCACGCATATATAAGCTCCTTCGGCACTGTCAGCCGATCGCGTCTACCTATAGGAACACGACGTCCATCGCTGCACGCATGTACACTCACCTAAAGGATTATTAGGAACACCTGTTCAATTTCTCATTAATGCAATTATCTAGTCAACCAATCACATGGCAGTTGCTTCAATGCATTTAGGGGTGTGGACAATCTCCTGAACTCCAAACTGAATGTCAGAATGGGAAAGAAAGGTGATTTAAGCAATTTTGAGCGTGGCATGGTTGTTGGTGCCAGATGGGCCGGTCTGAGTATTTCACAATCTGCTCAGTTACTGGGATTTTAACGCACAACCATTTCTAGGGTTTACAAAGAATGGTGTGAAAAGGGAAAAACATCCAGTATGCGGCAGTCCTGTGGGCGAAAATGCCTTGCTGATGCTAGAGGTCAGAGCAGAATGGGCCGACTGATTCAAGCTGATAGAAGAGCAACTTTGACTGAAATAACCACTCGTTACAACCGAGGTATGCAGCAAAGCATTTGTGAAGCCACAACACGCACAACCTTGAGGCGTATGGGCTACAACAGCAGAAGACCCCACCGGATACCACTCATCTCCACTACAAATAGGAAAAAGAGGCTACAATTTGCACGAGCTCACCAAAATTGGACAGTTGAAGACTGGAAAAATGTTGCCTGGTCTGATGAGTCTCGATTTCTGTTGAGACATTCAGACGGTAGAGTCAGAATTTGGCGTAAACAGAATGAGAACATGGATCCATCATGCCTTGTTACCACTGTGCAGGCTGGTGGTGGTGGTGTAATGGTGTGGGGGATGTTTTCTTGGCACACTTTAGGCCCCTTAGTGCCAGTTGGGCACCGTTTAAATGCCACGGCCTACCTGAGCATTGTTTCTGACCATGTCCATCCCTTTATGACCACCATGTACCCATTCTCTGATGGCTACTTCCAGCAGGATAATGCACCATGTCACAAAGCTCAGATCATTTCAAATTGGTTTATTGAACATGACAATGAGTTCACTGTACTAAAATGGCCCCCACAGTCACCAGATCTCAACCCAAATAGAGCATCTTTGGGATGTGGTGGAACGGGAGCTTTGTGCCCTGGATGTGCATCCCACAAATCTCCATCAACTGCAAGATGCTATCCTATCAATATGGGCCAACATTTCTAAAGAATGCTTTCAGCACCTTGTTGAATCAATGCCACGTAGAATTAAGGCAGTTCTAAAGGCGAAAGGGGGTCAAACACAGTATTAGTATGGTGTTCCTAATAATCCTTTAGGTGAGTGTATAAGCTCCTTCGGCACTGTCAGCCGATCGCGTCTACCTATAGGAACACGACGTCCATCGCTGCACGCATATATAAGCTCCTTCGGCACTGTCAGCCGATCGCGTCTACCTATAGGAACACGACGTCCATCGCGGCACTCATATATAAGCTCCTTCGGCACTGTCAGCGATCGCGTCTACCTATAGGAACACGGCGTCCATCGCTGCACGCATATATAAGCTCCTTCGGCACTGTCAGCCGATCGCGTCTACCTATAGGAACACGACGTCCATCGCTGCACGCATATATAAGCTCCTTCGGCACTGTCAGCCGATCGCGTCTACCTATAGGAACACGACGTCCATCGCGGCACTCATATATAAGCTCCTTCGGCACTGTCAGCCGATCGCGTCTACCTATAGGAACACGGCGTCCATCGCGCACGCATATATAAGCTCCGCCGGCACTGTCAGCCGATCGCGTCTACCTATAGGAACACGACGTCCATCGCTGCACGCATATATAAGCTCCTTCGGCACTGTCAGCCGATCGCGTCTACCTATAGGAACACGACGTCCATCGCGGCACTCATATATAAGCTCCTTCAGCACTGTCAGCCGATCACGTCTACCTATAGAAACACGACGTCCATCACGGCACTCATATATAAGCTCCTTCAGCACTGTCAGCCGACCACGTCTACCTATAGAAACACGACGTCCATCACGGCACACATATATAAGCTCCTTCGGCACTGTCAGCCGATCACGTCTACCTATAGAAACACGACGTCCATCACGGCACACATATATAAGCTCCTTCAGCACTGTCAGCCGACCACGTCTACCTATAGAAACACGACGTCCATCACGGCACACATATATAAGCTCCTTCAGTAAACTTACCCACGTTCAAGTGTTACAAATTGTGCATGAAGCTAGAATAAAATGTACTTAAACAGGAACAGCAGTAAACTTAAAGTGCAAAAATAATATATAGCCTAATAGTAAACTATGATGTTATGTTCACTTAAAGAAAATCTTGCAGTATAAAACTACTAAACTAGTAATTTACTGAGAGTACACTTCAAAGTGCAGTTTCATAAACTAATAAATGTGCTAAGTATTTGACTAGTGAACTATCAGTATAGCCTACCTATAAACAGTGTTGGGTGTAACGCATTTCAAGTAACTAGTAAAGTAGAACATTACTTTTAAATTCACAGCAAAATATCTGAGTTACTTTTTCAAATAAGTAACGCAAGTTACTTTGTTTCCCATGTATTGACTGACAGCTCTCTTGTCTTCATATTGGGAAAAATCGGGAGTAAGTGCAGAGGCGTTACTCAAAGTGAATAAAAGCAGTCAAATGCAAAATCAGAGTACTACCCTAACATCCAATAATTAAATATGTTAAATAAAACAAATATTTAATCTCACTTTAATGACCAATGTACTTACTGCTGACCTTCGATGATTCAGTTAAACCATGAGCAAAAATGACTTTAGATTTTTTGTTTTTATTGCTGAAGTAACTGTTAAACGTTCTTCTCCTGCGTCCTATTCTTGAATGTCCAGAATGGCATTAAAAGGTTTGTTTGAGCAGCGCTCCCTACAGTACAGGAATGAATTTACATTTCCTTCAGCCTTATTATTTAAGTTTTGGTGTGAAGGGGTCTTTACATTTGGGCAAAAATAAAATTGTATGTTATAAAAAAACAAAAGCCCAGCCCAGGTGAGAAAACCTAATGTTAAAGTAGCGTAACATATTTCTTTTCTTAAAAAGTTACTGAGTAACACAATTTGTTTTTAAAGGGATAGTTCACCCAAAAATGAAAAATTATCCCATGATTTACTCACCCTCAAGTGTGTATGACATTCTTCTTTCAGACGAATACAATCTGAGTTATATTAAAAATGTCCTGGCTCTTCCAAGCTTTGTAATGGCAGTGAATTGTTGTCTCGTTTTTGAAGTCCATAAAAATGCATCTATCCATCATAAAACTGCTCCACACGGCTCACTGAAAAAAAGATTTGTACTGCTTGTTCAAATTGCTTAATTAAAATGAGCTAAAGCATCACAATTGCTATACATTTTGTCCTAACATAATTTGATTGTGTTCATTCCACTTAAATATAAGTCAAATTGATGTTCACTTAATCAGTTTGTGTTGAGATTACATGAATGATTTGTGCTGCATTAACTGAAACTGGGCGGGGCTTGTTAGTTCCCACCATGCTTTGCATATGGCTAAATCAAGAGAGAGAGTAAATGTTGTTATTTGATATGTTTTATGTATTTTTGAGCAAGATGAGAAATGGGGAGACTTGATTGTGTTTAATATTCAGCTATGTTGGAATTATTAGAACATTTTAAATTACAGAGGATTGCCATTGTGGAGAAGAGGGGAGCATTTGCTTACACTGTCAGAAAAAAAGGTACAGTGCGGTCACTGGGGCGGTACCCTAAGGTAGTACTTTAACCCTAAGGTTAAAGTACTGATATGTACCTTTTAGGGGTGAATAAGGTACAAAGATGTATCTTTTCACTTTTCTACCTTAGGGTACCGTCCTAGTGACAGCACTGTACCTTTTTTTTCTGACAGTGTAGGGTGTGGGCTAAAACAGCTGATGTCATAACGGCTTTGCTCAAAAAGCTTTTAATGCTTAGCATTTAAGATGCTAATGTGTGCTTTTGCTAGCTGAAAGTTTGTCAACTAGCTAGTGCAGTATTATAATTAAGTTGTGTAACATTAAAATGTATGAAATTGAAGTGGATGAATGAATATATAAAATTAAATGCCTGAATCATGTCAGGGAGCCATATAAAATTCACTTTGAGACTACTTAACTGGGTCACTAAAAATGTATTCATCCCATGATGTTGAAGTTACATGCACAAAATATGTTTGTTTAACTTAATGGATTCATGTGGGACCGATGTACACAATTAAATAATTTTTTTCTTCTGGCCTTCTGAAGCGAAGCGATGCATTTGTGTAAGAAAAATATCCATACTTAAAACTTTATAGACTAAAATAACTAGCTTAAAAGGCCTTTATTAACCCCCCGGAGACGTGTGAAGCAGTTATATGATGGATAGATGCACTTTTATGGACTTTATTAACGAGGCAACGATTCACTGCCATTATAAAGCTCGGTAGTTATATTAAAACATTTTTAATATAACTGATTGTATTCGTCTGAAAGAAGAATGCCATATACACCTAGGATGACTTGAGTATGAATAAATCATGGGCTAATTTTCATTTTTGGGTGAGCTATCCCTTTAAGTTTTGGTGTGAAGGGGTCTTTACATTTGGCCAAAAATATAACTTTTTTTGTTATAAAAAAAAAAAGCCCAGCCCAGGTGAGAAAAAGTAATGCAAAAGTAATGTGACGCATTTCTTTTCTTAAAAAGTTACTGAGTAATGCAATTAGTTTTTAAGGGAGTAATGCAATATTGTAATGCATCCCCAACACTTCCTATAAGTTCACTTGTAGTATAGTTGCAGTACAAATGAAAAAACTTAGTTGTACTCAATGTACTCAAAGTTAAATACTGTTACACTTAAAATATATTTACTTATACTTTAACTCTTTCCCTGCCATTGACTATCTATCCATATTGCCACTGTTAGGGGCGCTATTACGCATCTTCTACAGAAAGTTTTTAGTTTTTATAAGTCTTAGTTGTAAACTAGTTTTGTACTCAATGTTAACTAAGTATACTTAAAAGTATATACACTAAAAAGTCGGCCAAAGTAGTATTGAAACAGTACACTTACAAATATACTTTTAGTACACTGATATTAGTATAGTTATAAAGTTTACTTTAAAATATACTTGAACTTTACTTAAGTACACTTAATAAAAATGAGCTTTTTGTAAGGGTATGTTTGTTTCATTCTTTAGCAATGCAGTACAATAGTTTCCTTGATTAACAGGTTGAAAAATCAACAACAGTTTAACTTTGTAAAGCTTCAAACAGTTATCTGACTAGACGTCGGCTTTTCATGCTTTTACAACGAGGAAGAATCACAGCTGTTTCACAAATGATAAATACACTCATGTGAATATATTGAGTCGCTCAAATAAAGGTAATTGGCATCCGTGGCTCCATGGAACCTGAAAAGGGGGGGTTCATTATTCACTGAAAGGTGGATCCAAAGAAATCCCTCTTTTTGAATCAATAATGGTGTTTATTAATCAACAGATAAGTGGATTAATTGCTTGCGCCCGCAGTAACCAAATACAGCAACATGAAGGGAGCAGCACAACAAACGACTGTTAGCCGAGAATCATCCATCACCACAGGAAACCTGTTTTTTCACTTCTTCTCCAACCACCCATATCTTTGAAGAAGCTGCAAATGCAATGCACTAGCATGTGCTTATTGACGAACTGCCTTAAATTTGACTGTTTTATATATATGCTGATTTTCCACGTCCAAATCCAAATGGTGCAAAAAGCATTCGATATGTTGCTGTTTCGTCCATCATAAAGCAGTAGCCGTCACTTGTCCAGGACAGGCCT
>CM031966.1:6215931-6295931 GCA_018749465.1 Paracanthobrama guichenoti | reverse complement strand
GTCACATTATTAATCATTGTTTTGGGATTAGTTAAGACGCGCATCATCAAAGTAAACACGTTTAGATATTTCATATGTTCTTTTAAAGTGTTCCCGTAAGTTTTATTGGAAGTTTGTCGTGCTTGAACTGAAGGAATGGATGAGTCCGCTCGGTCTCTCGGGAGACGGCGGCGGAGCTCGCGCTGGTTAGATAATGGTTGCTAGGCATTTGTGTTCCGTCTCTTTTCCGCCCCTCCTCGGTGAGGCAGAAACTTCAGGAGAGTCCGAGGTAAACGTGGCAAATTCACTCGCCACATCTTGTGCATCCTTTACGGTGTGTCCTATGGTTTTAATAAGCTTTTTTTTCTTTTTCCAGTCAAAAAGTAACCTAGTTATTAGTATTTAAAGGGACAGTAACGCAAAAATGCAAATTCTGTCCATCCTCTTGCTCACCCTCAAGTTGTTCCAAACCTGTAAAAAAAGGTTTTTGAACATATTCTGAAGAATGCTTCCATAGTATACATAATTTTATTTTTGGGTGTACTATCCCTTTAAGTTATGTTAGGCCTCTGGTAACCATAGTTACAGTGGCACATTTGTGAGTGATAATTTGCTCGATCAATATGATTGGCAAGTTAGTGCACATATTGGCTGTACACCAGTGAGCGTTCTGAGTCGTGTCTCCCAGCGGGAAACTCGGATGCTGAGTTGTGAGGTTAAAAGCGGCTGATGTATGTGATCTGCACTTTACATAGAGAGATCAGTGAGCGGAAAGCAAGTCTGTAGCAAATAATCACTCAACTTTCACGGTTTGCTTCACATTTAGTTAAGAGAAATTAATTTTGAATTTAGATTACTGCGAACAATACAAGTGCCTTAAATTAAGTGCGATCAACTTAAGTCATTTCAACTTAAATTACATTAAACTGACTTAAAAAAAAAAAGTCATTTTTTTTATTAATTTTGATTAGCATGCAAACACAAAGACTGGTCTGGAACGGCGTATATGAGTGGCACGGATAATCTCTTGGCTCCGGCTCCACTCCAGGTTTTCCGTTTTGCAAGAATCCGTTTTGCACTCCCTGTGTGTGCTGCTCCCGTCAAAACACCCGCTCCGCTTCCACTGCACGCCGCTCGCACACCCTGGAGTGGATTGGTACAAATAATTAAAAAAATGTCCCACTGCTGCTCAACCAATCACAACAGGCGACCAAAACTAGTTTTGGGGGTCGTGGCAAATAAAGATGTTTCCCCTTGCCTCTTTGGCCTTCTTTTAAAGGAAGGGAGGAGAGGACAGATCCGGATGAGCGGTTCACATTCCATTAGGAAATTCAACACTGCAGACGAGCAGAGTCAAGAGCTGCAGCAATGCACTATCACTACACAGGCATCATGCCTTCTCTCCATCTCTATATATATAAGACCTCACGCCCTTAAAGTAAGACCCCCACCTGATGTATTCGGCTGGACCATAAAGATGACAGAAAGCACAATTCTGTGCTTTTCCCTCGAACGAATGATGTCAAAGTTTGGCAGAGAACGGCTATGTTATGAATAGGACCATACGGAGGCCTTGCAGCCAGTATTAAAGGATCAGCGTGATGATGTTGTGGCTAAAGGAGGAGGATGTTTCCATGTAGTTTTGTTTGTTTCCTCTTTGGCTAAGGCTAATAGGAAAGTTTGCACTCATATTTGTTCTTTTTTTTTATTTTTGGAGATGCATTCTAGAGTTTCTTGAAGTATGACCTTGCACTTTTTTTTGTTTTGTTCTCTGAGCCTCTGCTAAAGGAGTTTGTGAAGTGTTTTCACATGCACGATCTGGTGAATGGGATCCCAGAGGAAACGGAGATTGATGCTAGACTATCAGGGAAGATTGCGTTTTAGTTCCCATGCATAACGTCCCCAATGTGAATTTCCTTTCATCCTTTACTTAATTGTTTATGCGTTCTGAAACACTTGAAAATCTGGTGTCCAGTCCCTCTTGGGATAATTACAAGTGTATCACTCTCCCGCGGGTCTCAGTGAGTGTCCTGGGTATTGACATTATCTAAATTCATTATAGTAATTCCCAAGATGCCTACACGGCCGGTCTCGGTTGTGTTTGCCGAACGATAAACACTTTACAGCACTGCTTTGCATCAGTGACCTCCTCAGATTTACATTTAACTTTATTTTCTATCGTCGATAGTCAGACCATTGACCGTTGTATCGGGAATGCTTTGTGAACAATTTATCTCGGATCCAATTTGCATTTTAAACATCACGTCTTGTACCTTTTATAGCTAGAATGTAGGCAGATGTCCTGGTTAATTCTTACACATCCATTCATTCAAGATGTTTTGCGGTTTTATCGATTACTAATACTGTTGAAGTCTAAATGAGACCGCACACGCGAGTAGTGGTGGTCCTGTTATCCTAATGGAGAGGGACCTGCTTTTGGCCTTGGGGCAGAATTGGTTGGCCCTTTGGCTCCCAGGCTATATTTATCCTGCCTTTTTTAGATAAGATTATATTCCATCCCTCTGTAGCGGAGGCAGGGACACAGCAGGAGAACAACTTGGATGGACTGAAAGATGGAGCCCTAAGGTGTATTTGTACCCCCCCCAATAAATTGGGTGTTTATCCATAAATATTAGGATGCTGTTGTACGAGTAGACACACTTGCCATCACACAAAAGAACTAGACACTCATTTAAGAATGGTGGTAATTAGTTGGAGTTGCAGAGTTTGTTGATGGGATTAGCTTGTGTTGTATTAAAACGAGTGTCTTATTTTAGAGTGACATGCTTCTGTCTGGACGCCCCTACAGGAATAGTGTTGGGTGCCGACACTGTAGCCCCAGCTATATTTGTGGTCGTCCGGGGCTGTGTTTCCCAAAAGCAAGTTGATCGTAGAACGAGTGCCACTGATAGTCTCTACGATGCTTTTTGGGAAACGCAGTCACTGCCTGTTAACGCAGTTAGAAAAATCCAGACATGTCATGAATGCTGCTCCTCACCGTGGCTCATTATTGTTAGATGTGTCATATATGGGATTGAAGGCTTAACCTCAAAAATTCAACCGATCCTCTCTGAGATTGCTGTCATGGCCCACACAGGCAGCACTTATCTTTGGCAGTGAAAGCATGAAAAACATGTTCGGTTCAGTAACAGTGAAGCTGCTGAAAATTTGGCAGTTGCAAGAGATGTAGTTCAAAACAACAGAGCAACAATTGTGAAAAACAATTCAAAATTACTTGATCTAGCCCTGTTTACACCTGTACATCCGTCTCTTTTATCCACTTTCACCCACTTCAGTCCTGATTTCTTCGAGGGGAGGGTAAATGTATGGGCTTTTTCCAGATCTTTCAATCTAACGGACGAAATAATCTCGCCCAATGACGTGTAAGGACTTTTAACTGGCCAATTTTAAAATACAAAAAATAATATCTATTGCAATTGTTCAAACGTTAAGAATGTTGTGTACACATAAATTCATATTAAAATTACAAATAAATGTTTAAAAAAAATATTAAAGTGAGTACATACATGGGAGAGGTACTACACATAATATATATACATATATACACTCAGCTAAAGGATTATTAGGAACACCATACTAATACTGTGTTTGACCCCCTTTCACCTTCAGAACTGCCTTAATTCTACGTGGCATTGATTCAACAAGGTGCTGAAAGCATTCTTTAGAAATGTTGGCCCATATTGATAGGATAGCATCTTGCAGTTGATGGAGATTTGTGGGATGCACATCCAGGACACGAAGCTCCCGTTCCACCACATCCCAAAGATGCTCTATTGGGTTGAGATCTGGTGACTGTGGGGGCCATTTTAGTACAGTGAACTCATTGTCATGTTCAAGAAACCAATTTGAAATGATTCGAGCTTTGTGGCATGGTGCATTATCCTGCTGGAAGTAGCCATCAGAGAATGGGTACATGGTGGTCATAAAGGGATGGACATGGTCAGAAACAATGCTCAGGTAGGCCGTGGCATTTAAACGATGCCCAATTGGCACTAAGGGGCCTAAAGTGTGCCAAGAAAACATCCCCCACACCATTACACCACCACCACCAGCCTGCACAGTGGTAACAAGGCATGATGGATCCATGTTCTCATTCTGTTTATGCCAAATTCTGACTCTACCATCTGAATGTCTCAACAGAAATCGAGACTCATCAGGCCAGGCAACATTTTTCCAGTCTTCAACTGTCCAATTTTGGTGAGCTTGTGCAAATTGTAGCCTCTTTTTCCTATTTGTAGTGGAGATGAGTGGTACCCGGTGGGGTCTTCTGCTGTTGTAGCCCATCCGCCTCAAGGTTGTGCGTGTTGTGGCTTCACAAATGAAGAGAGAATACTGAGAATACTGTGCTTGGTATGTTTTTCATCTTCAAACCAAACTTGGGTCTCCAGCCGACAAAGTTTAAATCCCGTCGGGCTAGCGTGCCTCCCATAATGTTTCCACGTTAGGTCAGTCGGTGGAGAGTAGAGGGTCTTTTAGTGGCTGTTCCTGTGCATTCGACCACATGAGCGTTTACACGAAAGCAATCCAGTCGGACGCGTTTTCGACAACCTCTGGAAGTGGACGATACTGGACAAGCTCAACTTTTTAGACCCCGTTTACACCTGTATTTAGCGTCATCCGCTTGTGATCCGATCAACGAAACGCATCTTAATACCGGGTGTAAACAGAGCCTTTTCTTCCCTATTTTGATGTATAGGGAACTTATATGGATGGTCGTGGTTTGCTATTGGTGGATCTCATGTGAGTGACAGGTCATCAGAGAAGAGAAGGGGAGGGGAAGTTATTCTGATTAAAGATTATGAGGGACATGAATTAAGAATGTTGATGTGCACGGTTAAATCATTGCAATATTCCATAAATTTGATTTCATGATGACTTTAAAACGCTAATCATAAGTATCGAACTTGTACTTTTGTGTTATATTCAAATGATTTTCCTCTGACGGAAAAATCCCATAGACTGGATGGAATTGAAGGATAGACCCAAGTCATTTAGAAACTTGGGCAAGGAAGCCACCAGTCGAAACTCAGTCGTAATAATAAACACTTTAGTAACCACATGGCAACCAACCACAACATCCTACCATTGTGGGCCACGTTGGTTTTATTAAAAAGTGATTAATTGCCATCCTTTATAGTCTGTAGCTATAGGATTTGGAGAATCTTTCTTTAGAGAATTGACCCAATCATTTGCCGTGTTTAGCAGCCGTCAGGCTAATGGGCCATCCGGCTGAATGCATCTTTTTGGTTTTTGACAATGCCTCACAAACACCTCTGAAGCCCTGTTATTGCAGCCCCGTCTTATCACCTTTCCCCGCTGCTCCCCCAAGCCACTCCAACCAGCAAATAAAGTTGGTATTTGCTAAGAGTTCAAAGTCTAACCCAACAGCTATCACCGATGTGAAAGAATGCCACAATGGAGGACAGGAGGGAGAAAGGGAGGCAGGGAAAATGGAGCTCCGGCAAAGCTGAGAAGAGGAGATGAGAGGAAAGACAGGAAGTGAAACTTGCCTCTTCTCTGAGGTGGAGGGGGAAGAGATGAAGGAAGTGTTCGAACAATAGCGAGTTAGCTGCACGACTGTTTTCCCTCTCTGAGATTGAAGTTGAAGTTGAAGTTGAAGTTTATTTGTCATTACACATGTACAAGTACAGTATAACGAAATGAAGTTTGGAGCAAGCCTCCGATTCAGACAGACATGGTGATCTTGACACCACAGTCCCTGTTTTTGCAGGCGTTTCAACTTTATTCCCAACTCTCCTGTCTTGTTTACTCAAGATAAGTGTTTAAGCTGAAGTCATAATGGACAGTTCTTATTTTTAATGGAATATTGCAGTGTTTATTGATCCGTGCACATCTTAATTTTTTATTCATAATCTTTAATCAAAATAACTTCCCCACCCTTTTGCAGCAACATCTACTAATCTCTGATGACGTGTTTACTGGCATGTGGGCGGGGCTACCTGTCACTTACATAAGATCCACCAATCGCAAGCCATAACCATCCAATCAACTCCCCATGGAAAAAAAATCAAGTCCCACCCTACAATTTTTCCCCTCATTCGAGAAGATTTTTCACTTGGTTATACGTCACAGTAGGGATGGCTAAAAAATATTGATTTCTCGATTTTAAGCGATTCGATGATTCTTAAATCCCAAGAATCGATTGGTCTATCCTCTTTTCAGATGAATGAACGGCACATTATAGAGCCCCTCCCATCCAATAAATTGCAACAAACGATATCATATGAAACAAAGTCTCAGATTTCAAATTACATCCATTTTATTACGAAATTCAGATACATAAATACCGTTTTGGTGCCGTTTGATGTGGCGTGATAGATCGCAGTCAACAGAAGCGGCAGCGCTGATCATCTGCTTTAATATCAGTTATAGCGCGAAATAAACATGAATGAACATCTGAAGGTATGTTAAAAGATAGAGTACAACTTATCGAAATCATGGAAAGACGTTAGCAAAACACCTTGTAAATAGGCCTGTCACGATAACTACATTTTGTTTCGCGATATGTTGTCCCAGAAATAATTGCGATTAAATTATATTATTGCCATTTTTACGCCACTGAATATATAATCCTAATATAACAGCACAATAATGCAAGTAGACCTACACACTTTTAAATGACAACCTTTTCTTTCGATCATGGAAATTAAGGGTAAAAAATATATCATCCTAAATAATTTTTTTTTTTAAGTTTCCCTTGTGAAGCAGCTTTAACACTCGTCATTCTGTGCTGACATATAAATGAACAGGGGATTGCGGCTTTGAGATCGAGTCCATTTGGGCTTATTCTTCCAAACTGTCAGTAGTTGTCAGGAAAACACTGTCGATAACCGCTCTATGCATGTTTGAATAAATCAGTAAAGTTTTTATGACAGCCACTGTTTAAATATATTGAAGTAGGGATGCTCATTTCGGTTAATTTTCCCGACTGATTACACATTTTGTGAAATATAATGTCGTGCGCTAGTTTGAGATGACGTACGTCATGACCAAACGTTAGCGATTGGTTATGGCAGATCCAGAGTGGCTCTGGGAAGACCCAATAGTTTTAAACTTCAACAGAGTATCCGCCTTCGAGGACGTTAACGCTTGACAAATGAAATGTACGAGAGTCTGGTAGGACCAGGCTAGCCCTACGTCACAGACTTGCACAACTTCTGTTTCATGCTGAATTTAAGCGCTATCGTAGAGTGGGCCGACTGATGTACGGCTCTTTTTCTGTCTCAGCTCTCGTTTGCTCTCTGAAGCATGAAGCTCGCTCTCGCTCTCTCTCTCTCTCTCCCTCCCTGCTTGCCTCTCTCTTGCTGACTAAACAGTTTTGTCAGCTGGCAGTTGCTCGCAGGATTTGCGATAGCTTCTGGAGGCTGGGACGAGGGGGAAGGGTGGTACTCACAGGCAGCACTTGTTGCTTAGTGGAGCTGGCCGAGAGAGAAAGAAAAGGAGGGAGGGAAGAAAGGGTGGAACAGACAAGTCGAGGGTGGTTTCAGAAAGGGGGAAAAAAAGGCCAGCAGCATCGCACAACCAGTTTCTGTCTGATTGCGTCTGAGGGAGATAGAACGCAAATGATACACTGCACTAATGTGTCGTCTTGAGTTAGGACGCCTTGTGACCCAAAAAGGGTATTTTGTTGCAGCTTACCAATGAGTGGCGCAATGCATATGCTGCATCTGACACGTTTGAGGACATGCAGACAGGCCTTTGTGTAAACAGCGCAAATCTGGTCTGGCGCTAATCGAAAGCCAAGACGTGGCTCCCGTCTGCTCCGCTGGTCTGCCGCCTTGCCACTCGACAGACAACAAATATAGCCCGCAAGAATGAGCTGCCCTAATGACATCTTACCTGGCAGCCACAGTGCATGCTGGGAAAAGATGTAATCCTGAGATGCAGCTCGGCAAACATGACGTTGACCACAGATCTGTTGGTGATGTTTATGGTCTTTGTTGTCATACTGTGCAAGGTAACTATTGGGTTTGTGTAAACAATTGGTATATTGTCATTGTACTAAAGTAAAATGTGATGGTTTTAAAATATGGTAAGCCACATTGAATGCAATATCATGGCAATGCCCTGGGACAGTGATGGCGAGTTTTGCATGTGCCCCACTCACTTTTTCTTTTAGTTTCTTTTAGCATATTGACTAAAGTGCAGTGCAATGGAAATGTTGTGCCTGGTTCTTATTTGAAGTCACTCAATGTTGAATTCAATAATCAAGATTTCCTGTAGCTGTTTATGCAATGATGGATTCACGTGCATAACAACCTTCCCACTCACCCTTTTTTCAAAACCGAACCATACACATATACCCATCTACACCCACACCCACACACACACACACACACCCACACACACAATGTCCTGCCATCTCCTCTCATGAGCTGAAAAGGTACTGTTGTTTGTTCTGCAAACACAGGACACACCTCGTATCCACAGAGACCGGAGCTCATGCCCCTAGTCCTACTGCACCTCAGGCTCGTAAAGAAGTCAACCACACACCTTCTTGCAACCTCCTGTGCAAACACACGGGCCTCCACCTGAGAGCATCCCTTTGCACAGCTGCTAAGAGCGTAGGGGGGATGGGAGGATGAGATTACTGGACTGGCCTTGGGACGGGGGCGGAGACACTGGGAGTGAGTGAAGACTAGGAGGGGAGGAAGGAACTCAAGGCTTTAAAACTCCACCAGCATTCCTGTCTCCCACTTTCTTTTGTAAAAATGATCTGGTTTAGACAAGTTTAGACAAAACCGTTGGTCCCGTTTGACTTTTCGCATCTTTGTGACGTCTCAAATTTGAAACCGATTTCACGCACACGTCCAGAATCACTATGCATTTCCAGTCAGGGTGGTTTAACTAAGGGAAAGCTCAGGATACTACACAACACAACTCTTGATGAAGGTGACATTTGGTCAAGAGTAAGTCCTGATCAACATCGTGGGGAAAATGTGCATAAATTCACGCACTTATGAGATTGTTCAGTTTATACCATCTGCACTGTGATTGGCTGGATTAGTTCCACCTTGACGTCGCAATGCACACACTACAAGATTATATGGCGACAATAGCAAACCGTTTTGAAAATACTGCAGCGTCTGACTGGCTCAGATCACATCGGTGACCTGCTAACTTAACAAGCATTGGCGACCGCAACGAGCACCAATTTGGCCACGTTTTGGGGATTTTGTTGCAGACAATGGAAATGCGTGACAGCAAAATCCAGCATGAGCTTGCCTTATCCAGATCTGCGTTTTCTCGTCCAAACTGAAACTGTGCATGTGTAAAATATAATAAAAGCTCATTGGGATGATGCAATAATTTCATTAGAAAAATATCCCACCAATAACTGGAGTGTCCAGGTCGCACTCAATCGCTGTTCCGTTTATGGTCTAAAACGCAATCGTCCTCGTTTATTTTTTATTTTTTTTTGCAGGACTGCAATTGCGAGTTACAGCGTCTTTGAAGTAACGTAATATGAAGATTGTACAAAGTAACATTTACCGTTAGTAACACTGAAAGTAGCACATGCGTCAAATGACTGAAGACCAAAACGTACATAAAAACATGCATTTTCAAAAGTATCCGGATTAGTGTAGACGTAGCCCAAGATGCGTGACAGTTATACCATGCAAGCATCAATGCCGAAGAACTCTTCCTGAAAGCCACACCCGGTCAACTTCCCAGAATCCACCTCAAACCCAGTCATCACACCAGGAGGATAACACTCCTCGATGACAGGTCAGCCATTTCGAAAACAACACCAGGCCACGCTGCTTCTGTTTAGGGACATCAGCATTAGAAAAGATAGCAAATGCTGATATGCCGGCTACTGTTTCCAAAATAAATGCGTCTTTGTGACGTGAGAGGGGGTTGGGTTAGAGAGGTCTAGGGCTCTAAAGTGGGCGCTCAAGCCCAATTTTGAGCTTCAAATTCAAATGGCCAGGTGAAAAGGTAGAGGTGTGTCTGCCTCACCGGTCTGGGGTTAATGGTACACCGTCTAGCTCCCATGGGAAACAAGGAGTCAATGGGGCAGGCTCTGCTGACGTGCCCCTGAGGAGACGGCACAAAAGACAGCGAGCAGGGTTCTTTCTTCTCCTGAAACCTGGCCTTTCCCATCAGGGGCTATGTACACAATGAGCAGACAGAAACGCTGCCCTCCTTCAACACCTACGCCAACACGCTCTGATATTTCTGAGGGACCCACCCAGGTGATGTGCAAAACCATGAAGTCAAATAAATAATGTAAAATTCTGAATCTACTGGATTAATCTCATTCCAGTTGTATTATACAGTATGAAATATGGCTCAGACCCACTAAGTGAACAATCCTGACACTAAACCTGAACCAGACCTGAGTGCCTGAATGCCTCACTTTGCTTTAAACAAACACTAATAGCATTTAATTTATTTCCTGCACAATAGCTGTGCGGTTCAAAACCACGTCTCTTTCAAACGCAGTATCATCCAACCTGTCTGTGCCTGTCAGTGAGATTATAAGAGGGGATGAGCGGTAACTGCCGCATTTCAAAACCTCTCCATCGGAGTTAGTCATCAGAAAATGCTTTGGATGCCTCTACGTCCTTCATCTAGTTTCCATCCATCCACAGCATCCCACAAAGCATGTCTGTCCAAGGAGTGTTTCATTAACCAGGGAGTTCGAACTCCACTCGTGAACTTTGCAACCAAGTGCTTGGGGAAAGTAGAGCAGAGGCAATAATAAACTTAATCAAAGAGCAGAGAAGATAACCAGGCTGTTGATTGCCTCATGAGAAGACCAGATCAAGGGTCCATCCGAAAGTACAGCCTTTACAAAATGCATGTTGCACGTCAGAGCTCTGTTAAAATGGCTGCTTAGCTCATCCTGGTGGGTTACGGTAATACTAGCCTATATTTTGTGGCCTAAGTTGATGCGTTTTATACATTTCATAAACTTTCGATACATGTGAAGGGTCATAATCCCGGTGTTTGATGTGCAAAGTGTCTGTTTTGTCTCCATCAACGTGTTGCATAACTTGTCATAAAGTGGGTAGTGTCCCTGTAATGTCTTCTCTTAGATTGCACTCGTTCTGCCATAATCTTTTGAGGAGTGCCAGTTGGCAGCTGATAAGTTATAAAGAAATTTGCAAAGAAGGAAACCGGACTAATGACAAGGTTTGTTGCACTTCTGCATTGCTCCACCGTAGATTTGTTCCCAGGGGTTAATTCGTTTAAATCGCCACCTGATGATCTCAGGATTGGTCATTTTCGAGCTGCGTCTGTGTTTGTGATTTCAACTGCCTGTTTCATGGCTTGCTAAGGAAATGGCCTATCCCACAAGGCTGTGTGAGTCTGTTAAACCTCTGCTGAACAGGAAATGGTGGATACTGGATGTTACTGTTGTGATAACTTGTGCTACATTAAGGGAATTGTTCATCAGAACTAGTCAAATGAATGGTTTCCATGTGCAGACAGGAAAACTTCTGCTGTGCTCTGCTAATCTGGCTGTTTTGTTAGTGGTAAACATTAAATACTTAATCAGGTCGTGCACTAAGAATCGCTCGCCAAGGGGGGAAAAAGTGTTTAAAGCTCTCCAAAATCAGTGGAGGAAACCAGAACTTTTTCCATTGTTGAACCATGTGACGGTTTCGGCTAAGCCTGCTTGCCTTTGTTTGAAAGTTGTAATTGTTCCTTCCTGCGTGTTTTAACCCCTTTTATCCTTTCAGGACCTCACAATGTTGAGGGCTGTCACCCACCCACCAATCTGTACCCACTCTGGTGCCGCCTTACATCTGATGGGACCCTCTTTATCAATGTGTGGGCAAACATTAAGGAGGCCTATAGAGATGGAAATGAGGCGGCCCTGCAGCCGAAATGCTAGCGCCCTAACGCCTCTACAGACCGTCATGGAATTACAAAAGAGATTGGTCTGTAATGACCAGCCGTCCTTTGACTACTACACTCAGGGCTTGTGTACTTTCTTTCATTTGTGAGCCGGTGATGTCATTCAGATTCGTCATTTGAAGGTGGTTTCAAGCTAATTGACACTTAAAGAACAATAGAAGCATGAATAACATGTTGTGATGTCCAGTGGATAACATCTTCATCTTCATGTGGGTATATCTGTGCCATTCGGGCTGGGCGGTATATCGAGTTTGTACGATACATCGTTAGATTTTTTTAGAAACGATATGGATCGAGGCAATACCAATTATACAGTAGATTGATGCGCATTTCGAGGACGCAGAGTGCATAATCCAATTTGTCCTAAAATAACTGATAAGATATAGTTAACGCGTATAGTTTAAAGCGGCAGATGCATGAGCTGACGCTGTTTAAAGCGTTTGAGATGTGATGCTTTCCTCAGTGCAGGTATGTTCTCCATCTGTAAATGTTTGAAAGTCATGCAAACATGTCCATTTTGCTGTCAGGAGAGGACGGGCCTTCTGTAAGTGAATCTCCGCTAACATTCAGACTTCCGTGAGCGAGCGCCGCCACGCGCGCAGAGTAAGAGCAAAGTAAAATATACATATTACTAAAATATTTGTCATTGGACCATTATAATGGGGTAATAAAATCTAGGCTTCTATAATTATTCTGTGCTTTTTGTTTTTATTTTCATTTTTAGTTTAGTGAATTTAAAATGATTTGTTTTTAGATTGCATTCTAACATTGATAGAATGTTACAATCTTTTTGCACATAATATATTGCGTAGCCTACATTTATTGCATTCACCGTATTGTTTTCATAGCCTTCTATATCAACATTGTTTGTAGGACAACATTGGATATAGAATGTGGATGTGAAATACTTGTTTTTTTTTTTTTTTTTTTTTTTAAATAATTATTTATTTAAATTTTTTTTTATCCAAATAGAGAATGTAGAAAATACAGATGCATACCGTATCGCCATTTAACCAAAAAATACAGAGATTTTTATTATTTTTTTTGGGCCATATCGCACAGCCCTATGTGCTTGATGTGCAAAAAAAGTTATTAAGCAAAAGTAACTACATTAAAATATTATTAAAAACACAAACTCAGTGTTAGCAGATGAGAGGAATGATCTGCAGGAACACGGACGGACACACACACGGACGGACACACACACGGACACACACACACACACACACACACACACAGTAACTGTTACTGTCATGTCTTTATCCTGTAGAAACGTCTTATTTATATTCAATCACACGCTGTTATCCCTTTACAGTTACTACTCTCATAAAATACTTGAATTATTTTGAATGTTGACTTTTAAACCTAAATTTAGCATCCAACAGCAAATATTTCAGCTAAATTAATGTTTTTGCGCTGAATATTACTGGTCTCCCTCTCGACTGCGTTCTGTCGGTATGACGCCTATATAATAAACGTTTTGCGCTGAGGACGCACACGCATCTGTCAAAGCGCATGACAGGGCCTGTTATATGCTAATGCATTCGCTTGACGCTGAAAATGCAGAATCCTCATGTTTTGGGCGCTTGGATCATGTACCTGTCCTGCAGCAGCTCACGCCACTATTTCTAGATGCATTTTGTATATAAATGTGTTATTCAGTGCTGTAATTTGGCGCGACTGGTAGTTTTCCATGCACAGAGGGCAGACCCGACTAATCGATAATGAGAATTGTTGTCGATGATTTCCATTATCAATTAATTGTTGCAGCCCTATCTAAAACATGCATTTTGTTTTCACCAGCATTACAGTTCTGAAAGCTACTTTGATCTCAAACGTGATATCCAATCAAATTAAAGATGAATTAGCGTAATGTGCCTATTTCAATTCTATCAAATATAATCTGCTAGCAGCTTCTTCCAGAGAGTTTTTGGTTCTTTGGGTAAAAGCTTAATTGACTCTTTTTATTCGTGTGAAATGACATTTGCAACTAAATGCGTCAAATTTGAGAACTGAAGTTCTCCCTTTTGGCTCGTTCTTTGTTTGTGTACTGTCTCTACGGCCTTTTGCAGGATTGTCAGCCTGATGCTAACCACCAAGCTGCCACATTTACCCAAAAAAAAAAAAAATTGGGACTTTAATGCTCTCAGCCTGCAAATTCTCCTCTGAAGTTCCAGTGCCTCCACCCCCCCATTCTACATGAATCGCTCCCTTGTAGGAGCTTGTCCTCAGGCGGACGCCTATGTAGAGGGAGCCCTGCACAGCAACTCTGGAGCGGTTCGAAAGAGAAAAAAACAATGTGACTCTTATTTCAGGCAGGGGAGGGGGGGCTGTACGTGATGTGATGCTAGGGAGTCGCTTCAGCACAGCCGAGAAGCCCTGCGCGTCAGCACACACTGGAGTGTGATGGATGACCCCTGCTGCAAACGCCGGCCTGGTTGTCACTCAGGCGAACGGCTATAGCAAACAGCTGGCAGCCTGGGGCGTGATTGGCCGGAGGGAGTCACATGGGTTGGCTTTTGGGGGCGTGGCCTTAAAAGTGGGTGGCGGACGGCCGTTACAGCACCAGTTGGCTGATGGTTTGGCCTTGTACTTTGCCCTGCATCCTTGCTTTTGGAGTTCCATGGAGGCCATGTAACATTGGAACAGAAGCCAAAAGTGGGCGGGAGGGGAGGTGCATGAATGATTGAGTGAAAAGAGGGAGTGAGGGAATGCTCACTGACTGCCGATAACATCGCTGTCAGAACTGGGCCTTCGAGGTGTCCAATAAGTGCTCTCACAACCAAACAAGCATTCCTTTTCAGGGGAGGAGAAAAGGCGGTCTTGACGGCCACAAATCATGCGTGGTCACTGCATGTCTGTTATGTGTGCAGATTTGAGCCACAGAGAGATGTTCTCAGCATCAGCTCGATGAAGGCTGTATTCTTCTTCGCTTTACAAAGAGCTCCATTATAGAGAGGCATATCTGCCTAGTTCTCTGTCAAACACCCCTCCAGTGGTTTTCCTTTTCTTTAGCCTTTCGAATAAATGATGGGGTCCTCCAGCCTCAAAACCTGACCAGCTAGACTTTCAGAGGTGTAGACGTTGCATTTTAACATATTATTCCATATATAATAATATAGTTATATATATATATATATATATATATATATATATATATATATATATATATATATATATATATCCATTATATATATGTCCATTACATATGACTTGACTTTGGTTTAAATGGTTAATAGCTATAATTAGCATCTTTGTTTGTTGTCTCTTGTTATTTTGTTCTCTTCTACCATTGATTTGCATGAGGGAAACCCTTTGCATAATGGTGCATTCACTCGGATCAATTTCAGGATGCGTGCACAGCATCGTGGGCCTCTTTTTCAGGATGGCTTGTAGGAGCTTGCCGGTTAAACAGGACTGAAAAGGCCTGGAGGTACCCCCACCACACCTCCTCCTCCTCTTCCTACTCCTTGTCTCTTTGTGTTCTCAGGTGTACAGTGAATTTAGAGTCTATTTCATGAAACCAGCAGACACACCCATACCTCAACGGTGCATAAAAGAGAGATGGTTATCAAAACTGTCTCTATACTTTTATTGCGACGTTTTGGCAAGCAAGTCGAAGCTTCAGTCATTTATAGATTTTTATTTTTATTTTACTTGCATTCATGCCCACTGTTATGCGTACAGTGCACTAAATAAAATGTACTTTTTAGGTTTTACTTGATTTACGGCACGACTTGGCATGTTTTACTATATACTCTCCTTTTCTTTATCTGCGATACTCTGATACATTTATGTTTTACGTTTTTGGTTTTCATTTTCGCCTCAACTGTTGATGCATCCGTTTCTCCATCCCTCATTATCACCAGTCAAGTGAACTTTAATATAGCGCTTTTTACAAGTCCAATTGTTTCAAAGCCGCTTCACAGTGTTAACAGGAAATCAATGCAACAGAATTTGATTCGGCTGTACAGCCGCTCTGGTGAAACGGTGATGTTATCCAGCTCATTTCAAGTATCATATAGTGCCAATGCAGATCGGTAATATAGATGAGATTTAGGTGTCCCTAACTGAGCAAACCAAAAGCCAGAGGCAACGGTGGCAAGGAACCAAAACTCCTTCAGGGCCAGAATGGAGAAAAAACCTTGGGAGAAACCAGGCTCAGTCGGGGTGCCAGTTCTCCTCTGACCGATGAACAAACAGTGTATGATTATAATTCTGGCAACATTGCTGGTCAGAAGTCAGATTAGATCAGTAGATATTCGAAAGATTGGAGTCGTCACGCCAGAGGCATTTACAAGAGGGAAATTAATTAACCAGTGATGTTCAAACAGAAATTTTCCAATGGTAGATGCATGTTTGCAGGACCCAAACATAATTCAGTTGTTCTAGTAGCTGATGCCAGCCATATACACTAGGGATGCGCTGCAATTTCGTGAAGGAGAAAAATAGCCGAAAATATGCTGCCACAGTGCTTAGCATCAGGTCAGAGGTCACTCGTCCGCCGGAACTAGACTCGCGTACGGCCGTTACCGGAAGCCAGTATTTCTATAGGTATTTATCCATAAATGGATATTTTTCTTACAAAAACACATCGCTTCATTTCAGAAGGCCTTTGTTAATCCCCCACAATTTTTTGGGCTTCAAAATATAAGATTCACCCCCATTATAAAGCCGAGAAGAACCATGATATTAATTAATATATACACCTAGGATGGCTTGAGTGTGAGTAAATCATGGGATAGTTTTTGGGTGAGTTAACCCGTTAATATTTTTTTGTCCAATTTTAGTGTATTACTTTCAATAAAAGTGTGTTTTATTTTATTGGCTTGTAAAATTGTTGCATTTAATAAAAAATTAAAAAAGTATTTCAAAAAAGCTATCAAAAAGAAATCATTATTAAAAAGCATCCAGAATTTTTGGTTTCAGTCCAGAATTTTAATTTCGGTGCATCCCTAATATATCCCTCTGTGTGCCTCTGGATTTATGGAGCCGAGCTGTCACTGCTGCCCCTCGATGAATGTTCCACTTGTTGCACAGATAGACAACTGTCAAAGGAGAACGGCATGGGCCCACTGCGTCCTTTCTGCCACATCGGCCAGCTCTGCCGAGAGGGAGGGATTGGGGAAAAGTGGGAGGGAGATGGGAGGAATTCCCATATGACCGCTTCCCCTAGAGGATTCTTTTCCATGTATGAATCAAAAGTTCCAGTTTTACAGCTAAAACGCATTCAGAACAAAATGGGAAAAAAACTTGTGCCTTTACCAGACCTCAAAACAATGTCCGTGAACAGTGGCAGTTTCAGTTGCACAAAGCAGATGTCGTCATATCCATAGGTTGCACTCATCGCAAGTCCGAGAGAATGCACCTTAGCATTGGTCGAGGGAAAGATCTCTTGCAGAAACATGTCTGCTAAATAAAGGGAGTGATCATAACAAGAAGAACAGCAGGAGATTAGATGCTCAGATCCTTCTTTCACCCATTCCTCTTCACCTCACGCACCCAAAGTAAGCCTGCGATGATATAGTCTCGCATCGTTGTGATTCTTCTCATTCATGGCTCTTGTTTCTCCCTCAAGGAAGACTTCTAAAATGGCTGCCCTGTTTTGGACGGACTGGTGGGGACAGCGATATTCTTTGAGAGAGCTTACACACACACACACACACACACACACACACACACACACACACACACACCATCTGTAATGAGGGTGGACAGTGTATGCTTTTTCCAGGCAGCTGTCAATGGCACACTGATCTGTAAGCATGGACCCTGCATCTGCACTCCTCTGTAACTCACACCACGGCTCTCCACAGAAACTGTGCAAGAGCCAGTGTCTGTCTTCGCTTACAAGAACTCTATCTTGGTAAAACCAGCCTCTCTCTTGTGCAAGAATGCAGTTCTTTCTCTCTTCGCCCATGCATATTTGCATGGCTATGGAGATGAGCCTGAATACGAGGTTGTCTTGTCCTCAAACCTCACCCATGTGACCAGTCAACCACTCTCGCAGTACCCCACTGTGAAGTCTGGCCAATCCAATGCGCCATATGTGTCTTTAGGCCTAAATAAAGGCCCAGCATCTGCAAAAAAGAAGGGTAAAAGACTTGTCCCTGTCGCCGGCACCTGTGAGGTTTGACAGCCAAGTCGTCCGTTGCCAAGGACCCCTCAATTTGCATGCTTGTTTACATCGTCTCTTAACCTCTGAAGAGCCAGGAACTATCGAGCCTGCACCACGGCTGTGTCCAGATGTCCCACATCCAGCTTAAAAGGGCATGTGTACCAAGAACCAGATCCTCCTGTGCATCCTTGCAACTCTACCGTACTTCATGGATCTATCTTAAAGCCATTTAAGAAGCACTGTGTTTTCAAAGTGACTGATTTGGAAGCTTTGAATTTTTTTTTTTTAACTGAATCTGAGATGCGCGCACAGATACAGAGCTGGTTTGCATGAAGCAAGCTCGCCCCAAGGCAACACAGCCAGGGTTGATTTGGAAATGAAAGCCACTTCCTGCGCAGCGCAGATCAGCTTGTTATATACTCGACTCAGGTGTTGAATGACAGTCATGGACTTCAAACTTCATTTGCAGACCTCCTAATTTTGTTCAAATGAGTAACTTTTGCTTTGATGTATTGACATCTCACATTCATAGTTACTTTCCTGTTGTTAGTCATGTTACCATGAAAAATCTGTCAGCAGACAAAACTGGATGTGCCGTTTTGGTGCCACTGGTTGAGGCCAGGAGCTTTGCAAATTTATCTGCAAAATAACCGGGTTTGGTGACGTGTCTGCTTTTGTCCTCTTCTCTGTTCTGCTCTAATACAAACCATGATCTGTAAAAGGAACTCAAACCTCACTGGAGTTTCCACATGTTGCCACACAATGGCTGGTCAGATGATTTCAATTCGCTAAGTCTTTGCTTTTGATTGCAGCGCTGGCACTTCTGCTGAATAATTGAGAAACTTCCTGAGGGATGCTTTTTGATTCATCTGTACCAAAACTGACTGCATGAGCCAAATTTCTTTGGACATGGAAACATATTCTTTGAAGCAAATACGTGTTGCAACGGTCGTCTTCTATGGTCATTTTTAGTTTTGTGAGTTATGCAATTATTCTGTTGTATTTGAAGATAGTTAAACTGTTGACATTTATATCTAGCTCCCTGATTAATTACACGGGTTAGTTCACCCCCAAAAAATGACTCGCCCTTTTGTCGTTCCAAACCCGTAAGAAACTCGAAATCCGAGAGCTTTCTGACCACTTTCGAGGCCCAGAAAGGTAGTAAATACATCGTTAAAATAGTCCATGTGACTACAGTGGTTCAACCGTAATGTTATTGAAGTGACGAGAATACTTTGTGCACTTTACAATACTTTTAACGATGTCTTTACTACCTTTCTGGACCTTAAAAGTTGCAATGACGTTGCGGATTTAATCAAAAATATCTTAATTTGTGTTCTCAAGATGAATGAAGGTTTTACAGGTTTAGAACGACATGAAGCTGAGAGCATTTTTGGGATTACTAACCCTTTAATGGCACATCGGGGTACTCCGGGTTATGTCATAGTAGAGTCAGAATGTGTAACGGGACTGCGTTATTGCATTGTGTTGGCTATATCTTTACATATCAGTGTGACTGCATTTCCTGGTTTAGGCCCACATATGATGGGATTGCTTTGAAACTACACTTTCTTCAACTTGGTAACAAACTTCTAGTACAGTGGTTAATTGTCTTTTGTGGCATAGTCTAACTGAAGTAATTAGTATCAGTGTGTTTGTGTCTTGTAGGGTGTACGGTTTGCATTGATAAGGATATGAGACCTCAGGGTGGTGCAGGTTCTGGTTAACTCCCTCCATCCGTCCTCTGCCCCCCTTCTTCCCTGTCAATGTCTCTGGTGTTTAATAGAAACAAAGCAAACAAGCCAGGGAGTGAGTCGTTCACTTGGTGCTGTCTTTCAAACAGCGTGCAAACTGGCCCATCCCGTTTGTCCAGATTCTCACCTCTCTCTTTCTCTGTAGTTTCCACCTTTTCTTTCAAACCTTTCTTTAAACTCTTTTAAACCTTCCTGTCTTTGCACAGCTCCTCGCTTTCTTTCAGTGTTTTTTTTTTTTTATCTGCGGCTCTCTGCTATTGAAACTGATATTGAGGGGTGATGTGCTAGGCAGAAAGCAGCACTATCTCAGCGCGCCAACTGCTCTCAAACACGTCGGTTCCTGCACTTGTCCGTGCCTGTCATCCAGCCCTGAAACAGAGCAGTAGCATTCTTTCTCTCTCTCTCTCTCTCTCACACACTCTCACACACACACACACACACACACACACACACACACACACACACACACTCACACACACACTCACACACACACTCACACACACACTCACACACACACACACACACACACACACACACACACACACACACACACTGAAGTGCTCATGCTCACACGCGGAGGCGGAGGTAATCACATAGTGTGCATACACAAACAGGTTTAACCCAAAAATGGATGTAGGCTATACCTGTGCTCATTAAACATTAAATTTAGCCTAAATTAAACCGTTTCCTGGCATGCTGAAGTGACATGTGACCTGTAGCAGTTAATTGTGGCTCATCGCAGGGTACCTCTCTTAGATTAGTCTGATTAAGTTTGAATCTATTGTCTAATTATTAGTTGAGTTTGCAAAGAAAACCTCACTATTACTGGTGCTTCTACTTATGGTTAGAGAGTTGAACAAACCCCATAACCATAGCATTAAACTTAGTGGCATAACTTCTGCTCTGAATAAGAGTGACCGCTATTTAAGTCGCATTACTTAATGCAAAGTCACATGACTATTTGGTGCATATCTAGGAATTTACACTACCATTCAGAAGTTTGTGGTTGGTAAGAACTGAAAATGTAAAGAATTGAAAAGTCTCTCGTGCTTACCAAGGCTGCGTTTATTCGATCAAAAAAATGCAGTAATATTGTGAAGTATGTTTACGGTCTAAAACAGCTGATTTCTATGTGAATGTACTGTAAAGTGTAATTTATTACACTGCGTTTTCAGCATCTTCAGTGTCACGTGATCCGTCAGAAATCATGGAACTATCTGATGTGGTCATTTGCTGCTCAAGAAACATTTATGATTTATTTTTTTTCATTTTTTTTTGATCAATATGAAGTTAATTTATTTCAAATATAATTATTTTTCAATAAATGTCTTTTGTCACTTGATAAATGCAAGATTGTTTTTATCTTACAGCCCCTAAACTTTTGAACCCTAATGTATTTTATGCAAGTTTATGAACATTTTCTATTATTGTATTTATATTTTAGCGTTTCCATCCAGCATTTTATACGATTTATCCTAAAATCTTGTTTTAAAAACCGATGTAAGGACTTGCTCCGAAGCTATTGTTTTTATTCCGTATTATTTTCATAGTTTTTTGTATATTTTGCAAATTGCAGTTTATGGACGTTTTCTATAATTTATTTATATTTTAGCATTTCCATCCAGCATTTTATAAGATTTATCCTAAAATCTCGTCTTGTAAACCATAATATGCAAGGACTTGCTACAAAGCTATTGTTTTTGTTTACATATTTTCATAGTTTTTTATATTTTAAAAATTAAAGTGTAAAACTGATCTGTCCAACTAATTTCCTCTCCTTTTCTTTGACTATTGTGTGATTACACACCAAACCCAGTAATATATAGTCATCATCATCAGAGTGATGTAACATGGGAGAAGACACAGAGGCTAGGTGTGTTTCACAGGGGCAGAACACACACACACACACACACACACACACACACACACACACACACACACTGGTGTGGCTAAAGACCACAGCAACCTAAAATGTCTCCTCCACCCAGGCCATTATACCTGCCTCTTTGCCTCTCAATTAGGCAGTCTTACCAGCCACTAATCTGATAATCTCTGTCCTGTCTCTCTCATCCCATCCTCCATCTCTCTCACATCTCTCCTCTGATGACTCCTCCGCTTGTCTCTCCATCTTCTCTCCATCCCCCACCACCGATGGCAAAGTTTCCTGTGAACTTTTTATGGTCATCTGTCTTCAGTCTAAGTCTCTCTCTCTCTCTCTCTCCCTCCCTCTAATTTAAAGACACACACTCCATCACCCCTTCGTCACGTCTCCTCTCTTCTGAAAAGCTCCTGCACAAAGAGGATAAAGCTACGTAAGTCTCTCCTCCTCTTCATCTGTGCATCTCCGTATCCCTCCATCCTGTCTGCGTCCGTTAGCTGTCCGGTAAACGGGCCAATCGCTGATTAGTGATGCAACAAATGATGCTGAACAACTGCTTACGGTGTTTATTAGTAGCAGACAGACAGAATTTGCACTTTTGTGTGTGTGTGTGTGTGTGTGTGTGTGTGTGTGTGTGTGTGTGTGTGTGTGTGTGTGTGTGTGCTGATTTTAAGTGAGAATTTATTTAAACATTGGGCGACATCAAAAACATTATAAAATGCTAGTAATAAAATACTTTTATGAAATATTAGTTCCAACAAATGTAATTTTTTCTTTATTTTTATAGTTTAGCTGCTGCAGGTAAAAAAAAAAAGTCTAGTGTACAGTTTTTAGTGTTGCAATATTAGAGTATACACTATTAGTGTTCAAAAGTTTGGGGTTAGTAAGGTTTTTTTATATATAGTTTTGAAAGTTGTTTCTTAATATATTAACTAATAATCATTTAAAATTTGATCACACTCCCTTGATCATGATTATTATAAGTGTCAGAAACAGCTGTGAATAGTTGCATCATTTGTATCATACTAATGATATCATTATAATAATGTTTTACTGACTTTTTGAGCAAAATAATGCGTCATTGCTATAAAAAAACATTTTGCTCCCTTATAACCATTTCCAAAGTTGACCTGTCGCAAATGTAATTCTGATTTAAATTTCACAAACCTTAAAGGGATACTTCAGCGATTAGCATTAAGCTTTGTGTCAGTAGAAACCCGCTAGTATATTCAAATTATCGTACTTTCCCCCCTCATATCCCCCTGAGATGAGGGATTTATGCATTTTATTTCTGGAAAAAATCCTCCGATGACGCAAATATTGTGATTTTGCATCATCTGAGGATTTTTTGGCCAGAGGCTAAAGACTACAGTCAGTAGGAGGAGCTAGTTCCGCATGTTATCAAACCACCCATGGGGGTGGGATCTCACTCACAGAATGTGTATGCGCACGGCCGCTCGGCTCGGGCATTCATAACGGAGCGGTGTGGAGCAAAGTGAGTGTTTCAACTTTTCAAATGAATCTGAACACGCGCCGTGAATGACTGCCGCGCCCGCGCTTACCTCAGCTCTTCGCTCTCGTGATGAATGAGATCTGACTTCTGCTGCGTTTGTGCCGCGACCTTCGTTCGGCTCACTCACATTATATTGAACAGACACGTTCAGTTTTTAATTATAGTGTCTGTTCTCTAACTGAACGAAATCGAAAGTCAAAACGACGGTGGGGGGCGGTGTCATGGTGGACAAGTGATAACCAGTAGCCGTGGCTGTGGGAGTGGCCTCGTTGGGCAGCGAAGCAAGTGCATTCTGGGAGTTGTTGTCTTTCATCCACATGAGACAAAAATACATTTTTCTGGCTTTTCTCAATCTAGAAGGCACCAAATTCAAAAATAATTTCACATTTCTATTACATAAATGACCCAGTTTGAATACACATTCATCTTCCCAGTGCTGAAGTACCCCTTTAAGTACACAAAACATGTTTAATTTCAAAATCACTGCAAGTAATAATAAGTGAGTCATGTTGATTCAGTAACTGCTCTGAATGATTCAGTGAGTCAGTAAAGGATTTGTCAGAATGATTCAAACCGGTAGTTCAGAGTCATTTGAGTCATTTAAGAGAATCCCTTCATAAGAGAGTCAGTTGTTTGTGAAGTGAATAGAAGGGATGCTCAAACACGTAAAGCGATTGACACATTTCTGCTGTGTATTGTTTTAACTGGTGACCCCCAGGCCAAACATTCAAGGAAACGGCAATTTATTTATTCGAAGCAGCCTTTGGGGAGAGCTTGAGTTAAATTGTACCATGATTGCAGGTCAAACTCCAGCCACTGAGATCGAGATTGTCTGTATGAACAGGGCGTTTCATGATTCAACACAGCAAGTTTTGCAATGATTTTATTACTTTATAACAGATTTCAAGGTCAAAAGTCTGGTCCTCATCCCGAAAGAAAGTGTGTGTTTGTGTGTGTTCATAGGATGCATATTAAACTCGCTCTTTGTGGTCTCCCTGCAGTGTGAGCAGTGGTTGCTGACACACGAGGTGCACTGCGATCCCTCTTCAACCCCCGAACGGCTGCAGAGTAATACAACCTCGTCTGAGGACGGGTAAATATACCTCCCCGTCCGGTCCGGTCCGAGCCGAGGCTGCCTGTCCGCGTGAGCATCCTCACTGTTTGCACATGCCGCATGGACGACTGGCCCTGCCCACAAGTTTCGCCTGAAACTCTGAGATTCATATCTTCTCCTTTTTATTTCATCCTTTCATCCATGTCTATTCATCCTCGCTGTTTTACAGTCGCAGCTACACTCATAGTTTGCCACACATTGTTACATCCTTGGCTCGCATACCTTTGCTCTATCATTCATCAAATTCATCCGTTCTGCTCTTTTGCAGTGTGCATGCGGTCCCTTAGTGCAAAAACAGTGGAGCTAGCCAGCTTAATGGGCTTTGGATCCATTTAAAATCGAGTTGGATAAACAAAACAGATGTGCGAATCTCCTGTTTGTCAAGTTACAGTTTATTATTTTCTTCATAAAAGCACAGAATCCCTTAAGCTTGAACTTTGTAATCTGCTTTCAGCTCATGAGACATCACACACACTTCATATACACGCTTGTGTCCTCTGCATGAAGCTGGGATCTGTCAGTGCTGCGTTATCTTGTTTTAAAGCTCTTTTTGGTTCAGGTAGGGTGGTTACAGGCATGACTTTGCATCAAGATGCAGGAAGGAATCCGGATTATGTACTTGTGATTTTTGTTGCTTTGAAGGAAAAATTTTTAGATGTGAAGACAAAATATATCAGATAATCTTCGAACTAAATGGAAGTAGACTTCAGGCGTTGCTAAAGATGTGCAATGTCAAAGATAATGATGGAAACTACCATTGTCGTAACACTTTACAATAAGGTAACAATTAGTTAACACGAACTAGCAATTGTACAGCATTTATTAATCTTACTTAATGTTAATTTCAACATTAATACAACTAAGTATCTACATTTATTAATGCAGACTTTGTTTATTGTATACTAATTAAATTTTATCCATAATACATTAAGTAATTCATTTAGGGCCAACAGGTCAAATTATCGTGAGAGCGCAATTCCATAAAATGGGAGTGGAACGTTCTGCGCGTGATCTACCGACGACGTGTACATTAAAGAGCACAGACGCAGCCAGATCATTTCCATAATGACCAGCGAGCAAGAGCATCTGGTTTAACAAAGACATGCTTTTTTTTTTAGGTGGTAAATAATGCCGCAAACACCAGTAAATTGACAAGCGCAAACCTTAGTAAATCACCTTGCGTGAGTCATTTAAATACTCTCCTCCCATAAATACTGCGTCTGAAACATAGACTCCCATTAAACTATGGACATAATGTCCGTGACGTCACCAGTAGGTTTCTGAGCATTTATGATGCCAAAAGTGGGCGGAGCCGGCTGTTGTAAACTTGGCAGCGCGTCACTCCGGGATAACCGGAAAATGGGCAAAGAGGCGGGACGTGGGTGGAGCTGAGGTGATGTGATGGCTAAATCCTTGTTTACAGCCTCCACTGACTGCACGCGCTCCTTTCCAAACGGACGAGGCGTTTATACTTGACGCGCTCGCCGTTGTACTCATCTTTGAAACGACAGAGGGCGACTCTGTGTAACTGTTCTATAAACCATCAGGACACCGCGATGAGAAGTAGTAATGTACACAGGAGCCTGTCTCAAGCGGCCAGTCGATGAGTTGCAGTTTAAGTCACTTCCGTGTTGGTTTCAAGAGAGACCGCAGGAGGTTACCGCTTGGTCTAAAAGGGGAAACTCCTACAAATGCATGTGCAATAAGGTCAGCAGCCAAAATAACCCTTCCCAACGCCAAAAGAGCTGTTGGTAGATCTGGCCCTTAGTTTATTTTATACCACTTTATAATTTTATTAAATGTTAAACGCATTAGCTTATCTTATTAGCTAGAAAGTCTCCAAGATTAATAAATGCTGCAAAAGCATTGATCGTTGTTATTTTATGTTAGCTATTGTGTTAACTAATGTTAACAAATTGAGCCTTGAAGAGAAAAGATGTTTTCTTTTTTTGCTGTAAATATAGCTTCAGTCTAAATGGGAGTTGCTTGCTACATTTTCTGCTGCTCGTCCTGAAGTGTTCTCAGGTAGCAGGGTCAAAGGTCAACATTCTCTTCTGTAAAACAGCTGTGTTATCTAGGTGAAAGTGTGATGCTCCCAAAGACACATTCTTTTACACAAAACGCAGCACAAGTACAGAATTATATATAACAAGCAGCCGCTGACTGTCGTTCATCTGGTCCCACAATTATATTATTCTCTTTGTTGCATCAGCCTGGTATGAAATTCTTCGGGATGTTACCTCTGACTCCAGTGATTCTCAGCGCTCCTATGAGTCACGGCCTATTGCTCAAGCCATGCTTTCGAGCGCCTGCAGTCGCCCAAGCTCAGACTTGTGGCACATCTGTTAAAAGTCACTGAACAGGACCAAGCATTTATCACATTCAGACAGGGCATGTAGTAATGATGATAAAATTCATTAGATGTCGCCAAGATAAAAGTTAATGCTCTCAAATCGACCAAAAAAAGCCGCCTTTTCTACTCTGTAAAACATTTCTATCATAGTGTGCACTATGTTGTTTTACCAGGGTTTTGTTAAGATATTGAGCTGGTGGTGACACACGTATGATGGTTGAGCCTGAGGCGTCTCTTCGATTAGGTGAGGCAGCTTGTCATCCACCCGAAAACCTGTTTGAGTGGCTGCAGGTTCAGAGATGAACGAGATACCGAGATCTCACCATAAACAGTCGCAGTTTAGCTCGTGGTTAATTTCATTAACACAACTGAGATTTACAGTGTTGGAGAATCATTTTGAGTATTTAAAAACACTAACCAGACCAGATAGATTTGAAAAAAATGGCAAATGAGAGCATAAACACTTCTGACACTGTTGTTTGTTGGTAGGTCTTTACTGTGTGTGTGTGTGTGTGTGTGTGTGTGTGTGTGTGTGCGTGCGTTTGCACTCGCACCCCCTTTTTTTATTTATTTTTTTTTTGCTTAGCATATCTGTTTCTGTTCTGCTCTTGGGGCATTGAACTGATTTTATAGAGGAAGTATTTAATAAGAGGTCTCTTTTTCTCACACTACTGTATTTAGTTAGTTTTGGTCACATGTGATTAATTGTGGAATCATGATGATTTAAATGTATTGTTCTTTGGTTAGTCACCCTGAATCCTTCTCTTATATGTCCTCCAAACAGCGCTCTTTCAAAATGGAGACTTATCACAACCTACTGGCATGAAACATTAACTGTACAATTTCTGTCCTTTATTGATTTATTAATCTGAATTGGAAACCTGGTGACAAATGTGGGTACTAAACATATCTAGAGACCCCTCCGTTCTGCATGGTTGCGTTTTGTGCTGTTTATGAATTTCCTTAAAGGAGCATCTATTATAAACATTGCAGATGTTGTTTTATTATGTTTGAGTTGCAATGTTGGATCTCAGTATTTCAACCCCAATGAAGTGATAACAGAACTTGGCAAATGACAAGACTTTCTACAATCCAATCAATTCCTGATGGACAACATTAGGTCCATCTCTACACTTTTTTTGCCTTGTGAAGCCGTTCACTCGGATATACATCACAATATAGGGAAGAAAAGACGGTTGCAGTTTCCATTTCATGCCGAAGGACACATTAATTAGAGCTTTTAATTGTCTTGGAAACTCAGCATTCGTGTGGATCAGGTTACAGGATTTACCTGATTGCTGTAATTTTCATAGTGGATGGCCAGACCAGGAGAATTGTTTGCTTAAGGATATTTCTTTTGACTTGGGGCAGGGTTGTGTTTTGCCTCGAGCACAAAGCTAGTTCAGTAGGCCATTACTTTAACGTAAGAGGCTTATTCCTGTTTGAGCCATCTCAGAGAGGGAGGCTACATTCACACTGTCAGTTTTTGGGATTTGCAATTACATTTACTTACAGGTGCAAGTCTCGAAATGTCCCAGTCATACAGCAACTTACAGTAGTGTGTCAAATACAGTCTGTATGAACGCTCAACGGGAGTCAAACCCATATTGAGAACCAGTAACCACAGCGACACTGACCAAAGTAATATCAAAGATGGTGGCGTCCATAAAACTAAACTTTCTCCATATAGTGTCTTAGCACTTAGTTGTCCAGTCCGGTTCCCTTCACACAGCACATGTTTTCCAAGAATGAGGTTGCAAGTCCTGACAATTTACGGGTGGGTTTGGTTATTCTTTCGAGAATGCGGTTGTAAATAACCAAGCTATTTGTAAAGGTAACCGTATTAAAGGATTTGTTCACTTCAGAATAAAAAATTCCTGATAATTTACTCACCCCCATGTCATGCAAGATGTTTATGTCTTTGTTTCTTCAGTTGAAAATAAATTATGTTTTTTGAGGAAAACATTCCAGGATTTTTCTCCATATAGTGGGAACCAACGGGTTGCAGTTTCAATGCAGCTTCAAAGAGCTTGACACGATCCCAGCCGAGGAATAAGGGTCTTATCTAGCCAAACCATCTGTCCATTTTTTTTTTAAAGAAAAAAATAAAAATGTATATACTTTTTAACCACAAATGCTTGTCCTGCCATGCATTACGCAATCACGTCGGAAAGGTCATGCTATAATCACTATAGGTGGAAGTACCAACCCAGTGCCGAAAAACTAATTTTCTCAACTTCAAAATCCTCCGACATTGTTGAAGTCCACTATATGGAGAAAAAAAACCCTAAACCTTCATTTCTTTTCGACTGAAGAAAGACATGAGCGTCTTGGATGGCATGGGGTGAAATACAGGACTGACAACCGTATTCTGTTGCTGTGTGAATGTGGCCGGAAAGCGTGCGTGTAATAACCAACAGTCAACTCTAGGGCGAATGACATTCAAATGAGCACGAGAGTGTGATTTTACGTGAGTAAGAGAGGGAGTACTAGTAATATTCCTTCCACTCTGTCCTAGTTTGGCCCCAAACCAGCCCCCTTTCTCTTGGTCTCTGTAAACATAGTGCTCTACTGATACCCTGATCTTTGCCCTTAGAGAGTAAGAGAGACTGAACGTGAAGAGTTCAAGCTGGCAGGCTGCACACGACTCTATAAACTGAAACGAGAGGTGCTCTCCAAATGTTGGTGACCGAATGCGCCGCCTTTGTCGGTTTGTGTGAGAGGATTTGTGTAGGTCGGTCTGGCAAGTCAGGGCAGGACTCTGGCTCAGTAGGCCCTAGTTTGAGTCACTCAAACATATGATTGGTAGGGAGGTTAGATGCGAGGTAGGAGAGAATGACTATGAAACTCTTCTACACCAAAAGTTTAGTTTCCAGGAGTGTAGCTTCCTTCCTCTACTGCCTCATCTATCTGTATTGGCTAATACTTATTTCACACAAGAGAGCCTGCATTTCCCCCGTTTCCTTTCGAGCGCTGTGATGTAAAGGAAGACTGGAGGCTGCAATAAGCAGGCAACATATGGTCACTGGATTTACTGCAGTCTCAACCCTCTTGCCTCATTGCAGACCTCTCTACTATTTCTCAATGTATCCACAAAGTGCTTTTTTAAATTTTTTTTTTAGGCAAACTAACCTCTTTTTTTTTTTTTAAGCCTTCTCCCACTTGGGAAAACTTTTATACCTTCAGCCTCTCCCTTTATAAAAGCCATTCAAGACCTTGTCCCAGCCAGTGGCTTATAACAGTGAACAGAACGGTCCCTCCATGCTATATCTGTTTGCTTTTGAAGTGCATGTGTCACTTTTGGCAGTTTGGCTTGGAGCTATTGTCTGACAGGCACCCTTGAAATGCCCAACCCACATCGGCTCTGTCATTTGCATCCCAGAAGCCAGGCCAATTACTTTTAATAAGAGCTTTTAATGAATGTAGGCTGGAGGCTAGGAAGGAAAAGCTCTTGTAATACCAAGGTTTTTGACTAAATCATACATTGGTGACTTGAGTTTTTGACTAGAGGGGGATGCTTTTGGCTTCAGGCCCAAGTTTTAAGGTAAATTTAGATTAGGAATGCTTCACCAATAAATAGTCAGGTGCTATTTGTACTATTTGGCAGTGTCATATGTGTGTCCCGTGGTGAAGTAGAGGGAGGGACAAGCTGTTGACTAAATTTCAATTGTCGAGCTGAAACCAACTTTTTGCTTGAGCTGATTGGACAGTTGTGTAGCATCACACATGTGTTGGCCATAAATGTTAAACCAGCAGTTCTTAAGCTTTTTGATTTCCAGAAACAACCCCAAACACTTTGCATGTATTGCAAATGCTTGTAATTCAAGTTGCAATAATTAAATTGAATTACAGAAGTTTGGGGGGTGAATTAAAATAAGAAATACCTTTGGTCTAATTGTAAATCATGTTGAGGCTTCCTAGTTGGCGCTGACCCTCTGGTTGAGAACCACTGGTTTAGATTTTCCAGTGTCAAAATTAGGGTATTAGGATATAACATTTTTGGCCGATACCGATAATTCTTTATTCCTGAAAGCCGATAACCAATAACCGATAAATCTGAATCCAAATTTTGCTATAATTTTTCAGAGCCTGATTACAAAAATAAGTCTCCCCATTAAAATCCATGTCCCAAACACACAATTATGATGTTCTCATTATAACTGCATGTAGCCGATATAACAGACTTTTGCTGCATATGTTGCGCTTAACTATATTTTGAAATGATTCCAATCATTTTTCAAGCAATTTAAAACCATCATGGCAAACAGTGCACATCTTAAGTGTCTCAGCTGAAGGAAATAATGCATTATTTATTGGCTTTAATATATCGGCCAAATTTGATATCAATATGGTGGACGATATAGCGTATATCCCTAGTCAAAATATACAAATTATGATATTTTTGCTAGCATTTATGTGATGCAAGACCTGCACAAATGCACACTTGCAGAATTACAGTTTAGAATTAGGCTTGGCGTGTTAGTTTAGTAAATATTTCAGTGACTTTTCTTACCTCCATTTAAGAGTTCCCTGGTTATAGCTAGTGCCTAATTCCATCTGACTCCCTGTTGTGAAATCAGTTTGGTTTTTAAAGAAATGCTGTCAATCTAGTCAACCGTGACACATTTTAGAATAATTTAGAGGATTTCTGAAGATGTTTTAATAGGGATGATGAAAGAGGAAAAGCAGTGAGGGACAGATGGAAGACAAAACAAGATGGAGAGAGCCCGAGAGAGGGAACAGCAGAGGCATTCTTGCTTGCTCGGTTTGGCACCGTCTGAGGACTTTTCCACCCTTGTGTGCTTCTGACTAACACAAAAACACTCAAGAAGCTCACATACACGCAAACACGTCGTATTCTCTACTCATAGTCTCACAGAGTCATCTCTGCTTTCACAGAGTTTGACTTGTTTAACAAGGATGTGCAAGAACCTCTTTCTGTGTGTGTGTGTGTGTGTGTGTGTGTGTGTAGGATAGTGAGAGTGATGGGTGGGAACAGATGTAGTAACAGCAGCCCCCCAACTCCCTCCACCCCCACTATCTCCCGGCAAAGGAGCGAGAATCTTATGACAAGTACAACTCTGTCTCACTCACTCACTCTCGTCCCAAACCCCCACTCCAAATCCTTGCACAACTCGAAACCTGCCCTGCTGTTGTGTAATCCCTTGTCTTTCTACCTCTAATCATCAACAGAACCCAACAGTATCTGGCTCGACTTTCCACACCCATCTCTACGAATACAGGTTTCCCCTCCTTTCCCTTTTCCTACTGTGAGCTTCTTTCTGTTTTTCTCTTCAGTACATAATACTAGTATGTCCCCCACCCCAATCATCAACCGCTTTTCCAGCAAAAACGCCCCGCCCATCATGTAAACGTCCTATCAGAGGAGCGGCTCATCTTGTTTAATGAGGGGAAACAGATATGCAACCATGCTTTAGTGTGGTTGGTGGCTCGTACACAACTTCCCTTCGATGCACTCAGTTATCAGATGATGATTTTCATTCTTGTAAAAAGTTTTTACTGACCCTTTCAGTTAAAAAAACTGATGAAATTCTAGTTTAAAAACTCTTGAGTAAAAAGTAATAACATTTTCCTTGCACATCGCAATCACTGAAAAAGTTTTTAAATGAATGTTTCATGAATTTTTAACCTATAAATACCATTACATTTTTTTGGGAGCCATGCCACATGACTTTTACAACCTGAACTATCTTGCCTTGTCATTAAAAAGGCCAACTTGGCAGATATCTTAAGAGACTTACTGACTTTGACACACATGGTGTGTCTGAAATCACATGGGTGGGTACTACATTGGATGAGCAATGAACTTCATGACTTAAGTCTGCAAGGACAGTCATGAGCATCTGCAGAGGTTCTTCTCTATGACACAATTTCCTATTTTGCTTTTTATTTGTTGTCACTACAGTGACTTTTGGTTGATGAATGCACTTGTCAACCCCCACTTTGGTTATTTTGAGGAGTAAGAACTCAGACAAGGAGCTCTATCCGCATTTAGCGCTAGACTAGCAGGCTGTTTTTGGAGGAATTTGGTTTACCTCCATTTGGCTACTAGGCATATGTGAAGTTTCACTTATTGGTGCAGAGTTGGCCACCCCTGATCATATCTACCATTTTGTTATGGTCCAGCCAACAGCAGATCCTGTTGTCCAACTGCCTTGCCCCACACACACACACACACACACACACACACACACACACACACACACACACACACACACACACACACACACACACACACACACTCGCATTCCCTTATCCTCTCCAAAAGAGGAAGCTGCCCAGACTGCAGAGGAGCTTCCTGTGTGGTTGTGGATGGGGAAACGGCAATTAGCAAAGAGAGAATCTTTCGCTCGCTCGTTCTCCATCTTTTTTTCCTTTTGACGACAGCTCTCCCGCCTTCATTTTAACACATTTGTTAACACATCTTTTAGTTACTAGCACACTTGTTGAATCATAAACAGAACGTTTTAGACCAAAGTAGCTCTAGCATCCCCTCAGGAATGAACCCCTTACGACCTCCCCAACTTAAAAGTACCCTGCTCATCCAGATTAGCATCTACAGCCATCTGCCAGGCCGACACCCACCGAAGCAGAGATGTGTATGTGTGGTCGTGTCTAGTTGTCCGAGAATTGGGTGAAACCAGTCAAAGGCCATGCCCTGGTCAGTTTTCCTATGATGTTGCAAGTTGTTTAACCCAAATCTTTTTTTCCTTTTTTTTCTTTTTTCTTTTCTTGAACTTGGCTAGGAAAGTCGTAAGTTGCATATTTCAAGGAAGTCAAGGAAGGGAAATTCAGTGTTAAATAAGGGCCCATTCACAGAAAAACAAATGTGAGACACATGCAGTGGAATACAAAAAAAACGTGAGATCTTGAGATGCCTACGCATCTCTTATTTCTTATTTTAACCTAAGCATTGTGTTTTTGAAATGCTGTGTCATGGGCGAGACTAAAGATGTGAAATGCAAGAGCACCGGTTGTTCAACTAGCGCATGTTTACATAGAAAAACAATAGGAAAGTACCAAAGTGGAATGCAAAAACGTGTTCTGTGTGGAAGAAGAATACAGAATAAAAGTTCATAGTTCATTATGATGTCAAACTTGTGTATGATGACTTGTGCACTTGCATTCCCCATACCCATGTGGTCATAAGACTTGGTCACTTGTGCTCTTCAGACAGGTGCCGGAGCCATAAAGCACCAAGAGAATGTCTGTACTGTTCGTCTCATCTAGAGAGAGCACATCATGTTCTGCTGACTGGGATAGTGCCCTGTGTAGTATACTCGCTGAACAGTTTTCCATTCTCAAACTGTTCTGATTTAGCCCCCAGATGCTTAGCTGTTCTCCAACTAGCTGTTTTCTGCTCAAAGTTTTTATTATTTATGAGAATTTATTACGAGACTATTTGAATATAAGCATGATGTCCAGTGCACTCAGAGCACCCTTGGCTTATCTATCCTTGGCTTTCTTTTTATCTCCATAGTTATGGAAAATTCAACGGAGACGAGAACCGAATCCGCAAATTGCACCCTTTCTGCGGAGGAAGTGGAGCAAAGCGATGATGTCCAGAGCCCCGGCCCCACAGAAACACATACAGGTAGAAATCTATTGGTCTGTCTATCTGTCTGTCTATCTATCGATCTGTCTATAGTTAGATCCTTCTGTCTGTCTGCCATTAATACAAAGACATTAAAACATCCACAGAGGGTTCTGCCAGTGTAGAGGAGGAAGGAAATGAATGGGAGAATGGACAGAATAGAGCAGAAGAAGAGATGCATGTAGCCGATGGAGTGGACTTGTCTTCCATTAACTCCATGATGAGCACTGTGATGAAAGCAGCTCAACTTAACGGCGTAGTAGACTCCGCCCACACCACGCCCAATAAGGTGCCAGTCAAAAGCCCCAGCTCCAACCGCAGTGGAAGAAAGAACCAGGTAAGACGTTATGAAGAGTAAGGGCGAAGGTCACATACATATTTTCTAAATCGAATAGAATCAGACAATAGGAAGTGTCATGTATATGTGGATTTACATGCATACCTGCAAATTTATAGACATGCACTATATTGCCAAAAGTTTTGGGACGCCTGCCTTCACATGCACATGAACATTAATGACATCCCATTCTTAATCCGTAGGGCTTAATATGGAGTCGGCCCACCCTTTGCAGCTATAACAGCTTCAACTCTTCTGGGAAGGCTTTCCACAAGGTTTAGGAGTGTGTTTTTATGGGAATTTTTGACCATTCTTCTTGAAGCGCATTTGTGAGGTCAGGCACTGATGTTGGAATGAGAAGGCCTGGCTCGCAGTCTCCACTCTAATTCATCCCAAAGGTGTTCTATCGGGTTGAGGTCAGGACTCTGTGCAGGCCAGTCAAGTTCCTCCACACCAAACTCACTCATCCATGTCTTTGTGCACCAGTGCACAAAGCGTCGGTCCATAGTCATGTTGGGACAGGAAGGGGCCATCCCCAAACTTCCCACAAAGTGGGGAGCATGAAATTGTCCAAAATGTCTTGGTATGCTGAAGCATTAAGAGTTCCTTTCACTGGGACTAAGGGTCCAAGCCCAACCCCTGAAAAACAGCCCCTCACCATAATCCCCCCTCCACCAAACTTTATACTTGGCACAGTGCCGTCAGGCAAGTACCGTTCTCCTGGCAACTGCCAAACCCAGACTTGTCTGTGGGATTGTCAGACAGAGAAGTGTGATTGGTCACTCCAGAGAACACATCTCCACTGCTCTAGAGTCCAGTGGCGGCGTGCTTTACACCACTGCATCCCACGCTTTGCATTGCACTTGGTGATGTAAGGCTTGATGAGCTGCTCGGCCATGGAAACCCATTCCATGAAGCTCTCTACACACTGTTCTTGAGCTCATCTGAAGGCCACAGAAGTTTGGAGGTCTGTAGCTATTAACTCTGCAGAAAGTTGGTGACTTCTGCGCACTGTGACCCTCAGCATGCGCTGACCCCGCTTGTGCTTTGTGGCTGAGTTGTTGTTCCCAATTGCTTCCACTTTGTTATAATCCCACTAACAGTTGAGCGTGGAATATTTAGTACAGAGGAAATTTCAGGAATGGACTTATTGCACAGGTGGCAACCTATCACGGTACCACGCTTGAGTTCACTGAGCTCCTGAGAGCGAGCCATTCTTTCACAAATGTGTGTAGAAGCATCTGCACGTGCTTAGTGCTTGATTTATACACCTGTGGCCATGGAAGAGATGAGAACACCTGAATTCAATGATTTGGAGGGGCGTCCCAATACTTTTGGCAATATAGTGTATAATAACAGTTTCTATATTTTTATAATTGTTTCTTAGTATTTTGTGGAACATCCAGTGTTGATGTCCTTTTATTGTCGGAAACAAGAACTGTTTGGGGTTCGAAAACAGAAAATATATTTGTGATCCAAACTCAACACTGAATTTCTACCACTGATTCATAATTCTCAAAAAACAAACAAGCTCATTCTGACTCAGTCCCCAAATGAACCAATCAGACAAGCTTTGGCTGCATGCTAATTAGCATATTTCTACTATACAAAAGTTTGTACTTTGCTGCTGATGAGAATGTTGATAGTTTTGAGAATGTAATGAGAGAATATGCCACTGTGGCTTACTGCCATGTCATTTAAATGCATAATGTTTGAGTTCATTCATTTTAGGTTAATGCATTCAAACACACACTATGTCATCCGGCACATTTGGCATACTACTTTTAATTTACTATAATGGAACACACTAATCCTAATCTAAATAACATTTATGATTTTTAGTGAACTGGGATACAACACTAAATAATGAATTGCTGGTGCATCTATATACATTTGTTTTTGTGGTTAGAAAGTGGTACAGGTGGGAAGGACTTTATGGATGCAGCATCCTGTTTTTAAATGAAAAGTAACAAATGGTCTTCTGGCATCTCAATCCACCTTTTGTCCACACGACTGCATCACATGGCTCCCATTAGAGCATGCGATTCATCCCTTAACACTCCTTTTGTGGGGGCAACAGGTGTCACTTTTAACCCCTTAACACTCCGTGGAACTCTGGGGGGAAGTTTAGTCTCTGAAGTTTTGGATCCAAGCCACCCTTCCCCCTTTAGAGTGTTTCTTCCCCATTTGAAAAAACTCACCAATCAGAGTGTTGTTCTCTTGGCATATTTACATAGTCTGTATTCGGCAATTTTTGCCTGGAGGGCAATAGCTATAAAATCTCATAGACTTGCAAAGAAGGTTTGTGATTCATATCTAGAGACCAGAATAGACATTTGAGGGTGGGATCTTTTAGAATGTTAGCAGGGTTTCACCTGGAGAGGCTGTAGCCTAGTTCTCAGGCCTCTTTCACTCCTTTTGAGGAAAAGTAAAGAAGCTTACAGCGAGTTGTGTAATTTACTGGATTAACTGAGCATAAAGAGACGCGCCAAAGTACAGCACAAACAGGCTCAGACAAAACCGGGGGAAAAAAAAGTTGCTAACAGGTGTTCAGGTGCACCTTATGAATTGTAAACAAAGAGAAATGCATAACAGCAAATTAATTACGTACTCTTTTGGAATCAAACTGTGGAGATCATCCTTGGATGACTACCTTTAAACCCTTTTGAACTCTACCGTCTCTTCTGCTCACCAAGGCTGCATTTATTTGATAAAAAAATTGTGAAATTATTACAATTTTAAATGACTTCAATATATAGTGTAGTGTAATGTATTCCTGTGATCAAAGCTGAGTTTATCATCATTACTCCAGTCTTCAGTGTCACATGATCCTTCACTGATCATTCTCATGAGGATCTGATGATCAACACACATTTATGATTATTATCAGTGTTGAAAACTATGGAAGCTTGTTTCGCAATGGAATAAATCAATTTAAAAGATAATTGTGACTTTATATCTCTCAATTCTGACTTTATATCACTCAATTCTGACTTTTATATCTCTCAATTCTGACTTTTTATCACTCAATTCTGACTTTATATCACTCAATTCTGACTTTATATCAATTCTTCAATTCTGACTTTATATCTCTCAATTCTTCAATTCTGACTTTATATCTCTCAATTCTGACTTTATATCTCTCAATTCTTCAATTCTGACTTTATATCTCTCAATTCTTCAATTCTGACTTTATATCTCTCAATTCTTCAATTCTGACTTTATATCTCAATTCTGACTTTATATCTCTCAATTCTGACTTTATATCTCTCAATTCTTCAATTCTGACTTTATATCTCTCAATTCTTCAATTCTGACTTTATATCTCTCAATTCTTCAATTCTGACTTTATCACTCAATTCTTCAATTCTGACTTTATATCTCAATTCTGACTTTATATCTCTCAATTCTTCAATTCTGACTTTATATCTCTCAATTCTTCAATTCTGACTTTATCACTCAATTCTTCAATTCTGACTTTATATCTCTCAATTCTGACTTTATCACTCAATTCTGACTTTATATCTCTCAATTCTTCAATTCTGACTTTATATCTCTCAATTCTGACTTTATCACTCAATTCTGACTTTATCACTCAATTCTGACTTTATCACTCAATTCTGACTTTATATCTCTCAATTCTTCAATTCTGACTTTATATCTCTCAATTCTTCAATTCTGACTTTATCACTCAATTCTGACTTTGTCACTCAATTCTGACTTTATCACTCAATTCTGACTTTATATCTCTCAATTCTGACTTTATCACTCAATTCTGACTTTATATCTCTCAATTCTTCAATTCTGACTTTATATCTCTCAATTCTGACTTTATCACTCAATTCTGACTTTATATCTCTCAATTCTTCAATTCTGACTTTATATCTCTCAATTCTTCAATTCTGACTTTATCACTCAATTCTGACTTTATCACTCAATTCTGACTTTATCACTCAATTCTGACTTTATATCTCTCAATTCTTCAATTCTGACTTTATATCTCTCAATTCTTCAATTCTGACTTTATCACTCAATTCTGACTTTATATCTCAATTCTGACTTTATCACTCAATTCTGACTTTATATCTCAATTCTGACTTTATATCACTCAATTCTGACTTTATATCTCTCAATTCTGACTTTATCACTCAATTCTGACTTTATATCTCTCAATTCTTCAATTCTGATTTTATATCTCTCAATTCTGACTTTATCACTCAATTCTGACTTTATATCACTCAATTCTGACTTTATATCTCTCAATTCTTCAATTCTGACTTTATATCTCTCAATTCTTCAATTCTGACTTTATATCTCAATTCTGACTTTATATCTCAATTCTGACTTTATATCTCTCAATTCTGACTTTATCTCTCAATTCTGACTTTTATCACTCAATTCTGACTTTATATCTCAATTCTGACTTTATATCTCAATTCTGACTTTATCTCTCAATTTGACTTATATTCTGACTTTATATCTCTCAATTCTGACTTTATCACTCAATTCTGACTTTATATCTCTCAATTCTGACTTTATATCTCTCAATTCTTCAATTCTGACTTTATATCTCTCAATTCTTCATTCTGACTTTATATCTCTCAATTCTTCAATTTGACTTTCAATTATTCAATTCTGACTTTATATCTCAATTCTGACTTTATCACTCAATTCTTTCTATCTCTCAATTTGACTTTATATCTCTCAATTCTGACTTTATATCTCTCAATTCTGACTTTATATCTCTCAATTCTGACTTTATATCTCTCAATTCTGACTTTATATCTCTCAATTCTGACTTTATATCTCTCAATTTGACTTTATATCAATTCTCAATTCTGACTTTATATCTCAATTCTGACTTTATATCTCTCAATTTCTCTCTCAATTCTGACTTTATATCTCTCAATTCTGACTTTATCACTCAATTCTGACTTTATATCTCAATTCTGACTTTATATCTCAATTCTGACTTTATCACTCAATTCTGACTTTATATCTCTCAATTCTGACTTTATCACTCAATTCTGACTTTATATCTCTCAATTCTGACTTTTATCACTCAATTCTGACTTATCTCAATTTGACTTTATCACTCAATTCTGACTTTATATCTCAATTCTGACTTTATATCACTCAATTCTGACTTTATATCTCTCAATTCTGACTTTATATCTCTCAATTCAATTCTGACTTTTATCTCTCAATTCTGACTTTATATCTCTCAATTCTGACTTTATATCTCTCAATTCTGACTTTATATCTCTCAATTCTGACTTTATATCTCTCAATTCTATCTCTCAATTCTGACTTTATATCTCTCAATTCTGACTTTATATCTCTCAATTCTGACTTTATATCTCAATTCTGACTTTATATCTCAATTCAATTCACTCAATTCTGACTTTATATCTCTCAATTCTGACTTTATATCTCTCAATTCTGACTTTATATCTCTCAATTCTGACTTTATATCTCTCAATTCTGACTTTTATCTCTCAATTCTGACTTTATATCTCAATTCTGACTTTATCACTCAATTCTGACTCAATTCTGACTTTATATCTCTCAATTCTGACTTTATATCTCTCTGACTTTATATCACTCAATTCTGACTTTATATCTCTCAATTCTGACTTTATATCTCTCAATTCTTCAATTCTGACTTTATATCTCTCAATTCACTCAATTCTGACTTTATATCTCTCAATTCTTCAATTCTGACTTTATATCTCTCAATTCTGACTTTATCACTCAATTCTGACTTTATATCTCTCAATTCTTCAATTCTGACTTTATATCTCTCAATTCTTCAATTCTGACTTTATCACTCAATTCTGACTTTATATCTCAATTCTGACTTTATCAATTCTCAATTCTGACTTTATATCTCAATTCTGACTTTATATCACTCAATTCTGACTTTTATCTCTCAATTCTGACTTTATATCTCAATTCTGACTTTATATCTCTCAATTCTTCAATTCTGATTTTATATCACTCAATTCTGACTTTATATCACTCAATTCTGACTTTATATCTCTCAATTCTTCAATTCTGACTTTATATCTCTCAATTCTTCAATTTGACTTTATATCTCAATTCTGACTTTATATCACTCAATTCTGACTTTATATATCTCAATTCTGACTTTATATCTCTCAATTCTGACTTTATATCTCTCAATTCTGACTTTATATCACTCAATTCTGACTTTATCACTCAATTCTGACTTTATATCTCAATTCTGACTTTATATCTCTCTGAATATCTGACTTTATATCTCAATTCTGACTTTATCATCAATTCTGACTTTATATCTCAATTCTGACTTTATATCTCTGATTTGACTTTATATCTCTCAATTCTGACTTTATATCACTCAATTCTGACTTTATATCTCAATTCTGACTTTATATCTCTCAATTCTTCAATTCTGACTTTATATCTCTCAATTCTGACTTTATATCACTCAATTCTGACTTTATATCTCAATTCTCAATTCTGACTTTATATCTCTTCAATTCTGACTTTATATCTCTCAATTCTGACTTATATCACTCAATTCTGACTTTATATCTCTCAATTTGACTTTATATTCTCAATTCTTCAATTCTGACTTTATATCTCTCAATTCTTCAATTCTGACTTTTATCACTCAATTCTGACTTTATCTCTCAATTCTGACTATTATCACTCAATTCTGACTCTTTATATCTCAATTCTGACTTTATATCACTCAATTCTGACTTTATATCTCTCAATTCTGACTTTATATCTCTCAATTCTGACTTTATATCTCTCAATTCTTCAATTCTGACTTTATATCACTCAATTCTGACTTTATATCTCTCAATTTACTTTATCACTCAATTCTGACTTTATATCTCTCAATTCTTCAATTCTGACTTTATATCTCTCAATTCTTCAATTCTGACTTTATATCACTCAATTCTGACTTTATATCTCAATTCTGACTTTATATCTCTCAATTCTGACTTTATATATCTCAATTCTCAATTCTGACTTTATATCTCAATTCTGACTTTATATCACTCAATTCTGACTTTATCAATTCTCAATTCTGACTTTATATCACTCAATTCTCAATTCTGACTTTATATCTCAATTCTGACTTTATATCTGACTTTGATATCTCTCAATTCTGACTTTATATCTCTCAATTCTGACTTTATATCTCAATTCTGATTCTTTTATATCTCAATTCTGACTTTTATTCAATTTCAATTCTGACTTTATATCACTCAATTCTGACTTTATATCACTCAATTCTGACTTTATATCTCAATTTTATATGACTTTATATCTCTCAATTCTTCAATTCTGACTTTATATCTCTCAATTCTGACTTTATATCTCTCAATTCTGACTTTATATCTCTCAATTCTTCAATTCTGACTTTATATCACACAATTCTTGACTTTTATCACTCAATTCTGACTTTATATCAATTCTTCAATTCTGACTTTATATCTCTGAATTCTGACTTTATATCACTCAATTCTGACTTTATATCTCTCAATTCTTCAATTCTGACTTTATATCTCTCAATTCTGACTTTATATCTCTCAATTCTTCAATTCTGACTTTATATCACTCAATTTCTTTATTCAATTCTGACTTTATATCATTCTCAATTCTGACTTTATATCTCTCAATTCTGACTTTATATCACTCAATTCTGACTTTATATCTCTCAATTCTTCAATTCTGACTTTATATCACTCAATTCTTCAATTCTGACTTTATATCAATTCTGACTTTATATCTCAATTCTGACTTTATATCTCAATTCTGACTCAATATCTCTCAATTCTGACTTTATATATCTCAATTCTGACTTTATATCTCAATTCTGACTTTATATCTCTTCAATCTCTTCAATTCTGACTTTATATCAATTCACAATTCTTCAATTCTGACTTTATATCTCTCAATTCTTCAATTCTGACTTTATATCACTCAATTCTGACTTTATCTCTCTCAATTCTGACTTTATATCTCAATTCTGACTTTATATCTCTCAATTCTTCAATTCTGACTTTATATCACTCAATTCTGACTTTATATCTCTCAATTCTGACTTTATATCTCTCAATTCTTCAATTCTGACTTTATATCACACAATTCTTCAATTCTGACTTTATATCTCTCAATTCTTCAATTCTGACTTTATATCACTCAATTCTGACTTTATATCTCTCAATTCTGACTTTATATCACTCAATTCTTCAATTCTGACTTTATATCTCTCAATTCTTCAATTCTGACTTTATATCACTCAATTCTGACTTTATATCTCTCAATTCTGACTATCACTCAATTCTGACTTTATATCTCTCAATTCTTCAATTCTGACTTTATATCACACAATTCTTCAATTCTGACTTTATATCTGACTTTATATCTCTCAATTCTGACTTTATATCTCTCAATTCTTCAATTCTGACTTTATATCACTCAATTCTGACTTTATATCTCTCAATTCTGACTTTATATCTCTCAATTCTTCAATTCTGACTTTATATCACACAATTCTTCAATTCTGACTTTATATCTCTCAATTCTTCAATTCTGACTTTATATCACTCAATTCTGACTTTATATCTCTCAATTCTGACTTTATATCACTCAATTCTGACTTTATATCAATTCTCAATTCTGACTTTATATCACTCAATTCTGACTTTATATTCTGACTTTATATCTCTCAATTCTTCAATTTTATATCTCTCAATTCTTCAATTCTGACTTTATATCTCTCAATTCTTCAATTCTGACTTTATATCACTCAATTCTGACTTTATATCTCTCAATTCTGACTTTATATCACTCAATTCTGACTTTATATCTCTCAATTTGACTATCACTCAATTCTGACTTTATATCTCACAATTCTTCAATTCTGACTTTATATCTCTTTATATCTCTCAATTCTGACTTTATATCTCTCAATTCTGACTTTATATCTCTCAATTCTGACTTTATATCTCTCAATTCTGACTTTATATCTCAATTCTGACTTTAATTCTGACTTTATATCTCTCAATTCTGACTTTATATCACTCAATTCTGACTTTATATCACTCAATTCTGACTTTATATCTCAATTCTGACTTTATCACTCAATTTCTTCAATTCTGACTTTATATCTCTCAATTCTGACTTTATATCTCTCAATTCTGACTTTATATCTCAATTCTGACTTTATATCACTCAATTCTTCAATTCTGACTTTACATCACTCAATTCTTCAATTCTGACTTTATATCTCTCAATTCTGACTTTATATCTCACAATTTAGAATTTAGAACAAAAAGTTAGAATTGTGAGAGAAAGTCGCAATTATCTTTTAAATTGTTTTATTCGAGGCAGAAACAAGCTTCTATTAAAAAAACTAAACAGATGCAGCTCCATGTTTTTTCAGGATTCTTTGATGAATAGAAAGTTTCAAAAGGACAGCATTTATTTGTAACATTATTCGTTTTTACTGTCCTTTGTGATCAATTTAATGTCTTTGCTGAAAAAAGTTCTATCAAAGAAAAATCTTAATGACCCCAGAATAGTGTAACAATAGTGCAATAACACATGTTATGACCTATGATCTTTAAGCAGGCCAGTATGCCTGAATTGTAGTGATTAAATGGATGGGACTTGTTTATATGATGAAACTATTACTCCCAATTTAGGTAAAAAAAAAGCAAACATTGTCTTTGAATGACACTTCCCCTCATGCTGAATGGTAAATGCGGTCAGCGATTGTCTCTCGCTGGTCCTGAACTGAAGCCAAGAGAGACATAGAAGGAAAACAAGTTCTACGCCAGCGTCCCATCAGAGGAAAAGGAAGTGCTCGTTTCTTCCTAGAGATGTTTTTGAAGATTCCAGTCTAGTTGAACCGCTTGTGTGTTTGTAGATCATGTGGGCGTCTATTTAGAGCTGAATTAGTGATGATTCATGCGCCTTCCCTGTTTTATATATATTATGAGATGTCAACTTATTTTTATGACCTCATATCATAAGTATATAGGGCATTCTGTCATGTGACGGCATCAGATCTGTTAGAGCAGGAACTGGTCTCACTGAATGGGGCAGTGCCGCTATGTTCGGTTAATGATCTGCCATGCTGTCGAGAGGAAGGTGTCGGTTTACACAGATTTCCACTCAAGGTGAAAGATGAAGCAGTTCTCACTCCTTCAAATGATGCTCTCACTCCTTCAAAAGATGCAAAAGTTTAACTGTGATCTGGTGTTATATTTGTAACTGTGCAGTGTTTGTGCTCGGCGGTAGTGCAGCTCCTGTGGTTGAGCAAGTGTTTATTTAACAGAGTGAATTTAGCGCAGTATCTTACACATACAACACAACATGTTCTGACAAGACATTCAAGGTCAGAAGACAAGGCCTCACTCCCTGCCTCCTGCATATGGGTTTTTCCCCACGCTCTTTAAACGATGGCATTTGGGGTTTATACAGAAAGACTGGCTTTTATTGATTATCTTTTGAATTATAAGATTTATTAATTATTTATTACATTTTCTAATATATACGTTTTGTTGTTTTTGAGGTTAATTTATTTTACAGATTTTAAAATAAAGGCTCTTTATTGGCTTATATCATTTAATTTTTATAAAAAAAATAAATTGTATGCAATTTTTTTTATTTACCTTTTAAATAGATTTTATTTAAGCACTTTTTTTTTTTTTTTTTTTACTTAAATTCAAAATAACTCTCCAATACGTGCATAACCAGCTCAAATCAGCTCAAAATATCTCACATTGGGTCAATTTGAGTGTCTTTGCCGACCTGTTGTGGAAAAAATAATAATATAACATGATATTTCATGACTCTAGATGTCCTTATAGCTCAATATGGAGCAGATGAGCTGTTCCGCTGGGTCCTAAAGTCACTTTCTCTTCAGAATGCATTCAGATACATATGTAGACATTATAAAATCATATTATATTTGGTAAAATTCTAGCATTTTTAATTTTGAGCATTTGTTAGGTTTTTCTATGTTTACTGAAGTATTCCTCTCATCCCATTCATTCCTAAGGCGGTCAAATTGACCTGCGAGGGAAGGATTTGTTACTTTTTTTTATTACGACCACATAAACTCCTCGAATCCAGTCAATAAGTGGTCTTGGACCACTCCAATGAACACTCAATTTAAATGTTTTCGGGTCAAATGACCCAAGGGAAGGATGTGAGTTAAAGTAATCAAAAGATACATAAAAAGATAGTTCTTTCAACCATTCATCAAATAATTCTGCAAAAAGCATCAGGGTTTGCTCAAAAATATGAAGCAGCACAACAGTTTTCAACATTGATAATCAGACACGTTTGTTGATCATCAGATCCTCATACGAGAATGATTAGTGAAGGATCATGTGACACTGAAGACTGGAGTAATGATGATAAATTCAGCTTTGATCACAGGAATAAATTATGTTTTAAAATATTATATATTATTTAAATTGTAATGTTTCACACTGTTTTTACTGTGGTTTTGATTAAATAAATGCAGCCTTGGTGGTCGAAATTGAGTGTTACTGTATTTAATAGTGTACTCAGAAAGTTGACACACTTTTAGCAGATATACACTTTTGAAATATTTGTTTTTAAACAGACTCTGGTGTGCATCCGAGTCCTGAAAACAGCTTTCGTGCCAACCAGACATCAGATTTGCGTCCGCGCCAAATCTCTGCTGTGAAATTGCCTTAAAACACCGTTTGTCACATAATATAACACAATGCTGTATGTATGCTATGGAGATTTATAACTCAGACATGTTGCCTTGTGTATATATTTGTTTCAGGAAGCCAAAGATAACAGCGGGTTACTTGTCTGTCCGCTGTGCGATAAGGGCTTTCAGACCCAACACCAGCTCACCATGCACATCCGCCAGGTAACATGCACACCTAACTCATTTGTCCAGTATACTTTTGCATGCCTGTTGATTTCTCAAAGTCTGTTTGCAAGTCAGCAAAGATGGCGTAAAGTCAAGTACCATTTGTCTAAGTATTTTCAGAACGCGCTTCATCAGACAACCTGACACAGGGCTCCAGACTGCGACCAGAAAGGGATATTTTTGCTGAGATTGCGTGCCTTTTTACATGCATGTTCTGTGATGAGTAGCCCATCACATCTTTTGTTGTGTTGACGTAATAAGTTACAGTGGGGAAAAAACATCACTGAGTCTGCACGCCAAAATACAGATGTCAAAAATATCAGGCTTTTTCAAAGCCCTCATCTCTGTCGAGCAACAACGCTGGCGGCTATGCCAGCATGAGAGAGATAGAAAACGACAGACACGTGTCAATGAATGATCATCCAAGTACTGTAAAAGAGGAAGATAAACATGTCAGCTGTGGAGGCGGACTAATCGGTGACAGTTCTCGTTTTTAATTGATATTAATATGGAATCTTATTCTCAATGTATTTTACTCTTTGCTGTTTTCTGTTACTGCCTGAACTTCACGTTATTTGTAGCGCAGCCATCCATAATCGCAGTAAGATTTGTACTTAACTGTCACCTTTAATAGGTCACTTTTATCTTCAGTTAAACTTTAAGCTTTTTGGCGCTCTTTAATGTGGCCTGACAGATCGCTTAATCAGCATTTCCACCTTAACGGCTTAAGAACAACCATGTCACGTAGCGTCAAATTTACATCAGAAAAGCCATTCAGTGCTCATAAACTCGTTAGTCAGCGAGGAAAATAACTATAGAAAGGGGCATTTTGCTAAATATATGCACTTTATCACATAATCCTTATATTTGCGCTTAAACTGGAGGAGCTAAAAAAGAAATTCATCACCGCTCATATAATTGCACATGAATAATTAAAACGCGTTTATTCTTTTGTGGCACCGAAAAAAATAATTTAGTGCCTAACTTTTTCCCTTATAGGAGCCAATGGCTCCATAATTGACTTTTTTTGTGTCTGGAGCCCTGTGACAGTATATTGAAGATCTTGGCCTATAAATTAGCTTGTTGAGTTAGCTGACCCAGATTTCCTTTTTCCAGCACAACACCGATAGTGGGAATTCGGACCACTCTTGCAGTATCTGCGGGAAGTCTCTGAGCTCGGCTAGCTCTCTGGATCGTCACATGCTAGTGCACAGTGGAGAGAGACCCTACAAATGCACTGTGTGCCATCAGACTTTCACTACCAATGGCAACATGCACAGGTGAGTCTTGGTTTTCAAACAAAATGATTTGCATTCTGCCCTCTGGAGCCAGAATGTCTTGAGGATTTTGAATGGCGCACCAGAATTGATGATGTTTCAACAGGAGATTTGCATTTATCAAAGACTGCATGAAACTGCACACATTTAATCTCCATAATGGAATGAATTTCTGAGGAAAATGCAAGATTCAGTGGGAAATAACGTAGGATTGGGACTTCACATTGGGAAGTAATTAGATTTCGATAGGGTGTGAACAGTTTTTGGCTATAATACTATTGTTCTTTGTTTTTTTCTTCGCCCATGAGGCCTTGATTATGTTAGTAAATTCTTTTGAGAGTTGCTTTTTTTTAAATTATTATTATTTAATTGATACTGATGAATTTTGCATTGATTTAGAAAGTTAAAGATATGTGACCCTGGAGCTCAACACCAGTCGTGCGTCTCACGGGTATATCTGTGGCAATAGCCAGCAATACATTGTGTGGGTCAGAATTATCCATTTTTCTTTTATGCCAAAAATCATTAGGATATTAAGATCAAGTTCCATGAAGATATTTTGTACATTTCATACCGTAAATATAGGCTATAAAAATTTTATTTTTAGTAGTAATATGCATTGCTAAGGACTTCATTTGGATGACTCTAAAGACGATTTTCTCAATATTTAGATTTTTTGCACCCTCAGATTCCAGATTTTCAAATAGTTGTATCTTGGCCACATATTGTACTATCCTAACAAACCATACATCACTGGAAAGCTTATCAGCTTTCAGAAATCTCAATAAAAATAAAAAAAAGACATTTATGACTGGTTTTGTGGTCCAGGGTCACATTTCATGTGAACAGTGTAATTATTACCATTTATCCATTTATTATTTTGCCTTAGGATTGAGTTTTCATGCACACACCTTTGTGAAATCCAGCTAGTCTTAAATGCAGTTATAGAGGGTTATGAGTAAGATGTGCCACTGTGTGTGATGTAAAGGAACTGAGATGTGCAGGAGTAGCACAGCCAACCGCCCTAATGTGTCGTCATACCGTCTGTTTAAATACTCAATGAGCTGTAATCCCGAGATTAGCATTGCCTTTGTGTCTTGGTGGATTTAATATGTTTGTTTGAGCAAGCAAAATAAGTCATATGCAGTTATTTTATGTTCCTTAAAGGGATAGTTCACCCAAAAATTAAAAATGACCCCATGATTTACTCCCCCTCAAGCCATCCTAGGTGTATATGACTTTCTTCTTTCAGACGAATACAATCTGAGTTATATTAAAAATGTCCTGGCTCTTCCAAGCTTTGTAATGGGAGTGAATGGGACCCCAAAATTTGAAGCCCAAAAAAGTGCATCCATCCATTATAAAAGTGCTCCACACGGCTACTGGGGGTTAATAAAGACCTTCTGACGCGAAGCCACGTGTTTTTATAATTATCCATATTTAAAGTAAATGATTTATCTTCCGGTGGACAAAAAAGCTTAACTGGCGTGACGATGATGTCTGACGTCTTTGAACTCCGTGAGGCGCTACACGTTCTTCGTAAATTGAATACGGAAGGTGGTCTGGTGGAAGCTAGATATTTTACTTTATAACATGTTAAATATGGATATTTTTCTTACACAAATGCATCTATTCGTGTCAGAAGGCCTTTATTAACCCACGGAGCCATGTGGAGCAGTTATAAGATGGATGGATGCACTTTTTTGGACAAATTTTGGGCTGCCATTATAAAGCTTGGATTAGCCAGGATATTTTTAATATAACTCTGATTGTATTCCTCTGAATCCACACGGTATCGTTATTTCCATGTTACAAATATTCATATTATCACAGAAGTACTGGGATGAAAGTTTGGATATGAACACTGCTGTCTATAGAATTGATCAAAACAGAGTAAATCACCTTTGAAAGTAACAGCGCTTCAAATAACGATTGTATCAATTGCATTGTTACGTCAGTAGGTGGTGACAGTCGCCTGGCTCCTCCTCCTACGTACTTCCACTCAATTTTCATTTTCCTTCAGTACGTCGTCTGGGATTGCGGTGTATTCTGTGGCTTTCTCCGGCCAAATTTTAACCGGTCCAATCAGCGAACAGAGGGAGTGGCTGAGAACGATGGCGTTGATGTTGTGCGCTAGTTTGAGATGTAGTTCAGTAATGCTGTCGGAGAAAGATGCGAGCGAAGCCATTCGGTCCGTTGTGGTAACTTCAATATCCAGAAGTTAAAGCCGGAGCAAGTGGCCATGATGTTGTGGCCCTCCTCCCCACGGGGTTCGGGAAAAGTTAGATTTTCCAGCTCGCTCCGTTAGTGGTGAAGGAGTTGGCTAAGGCAAACGCTAGCGATGCTAAGCCGATAGTTGTTGTCGTCTCCTCTCATACGTCACGACCAAGCGTTAGCGATTGGTTATGGCAGATCCAGAGTGGCTCTGGGCAGATCCAATAGTTTTAAACTTCAACAGAGTATCCGCCTGCAAGGAAGTTAACGCTTGTCAATGGAGAGTGGCCAGACTCTCTGTACAAATGAAATGTACGTGAGTCTGGTAGGACCAGGCTATGGTGACAAGTGACTGAAATTTTTTTTTTTTTTTTCAATGAATAAAAAAATTCACCCGGTAATGAAACAAATGATTTTTTTAATGAGTGAGTCAATGAATCATTCATTCAAAAAAATATTTTTTTTAACAAATCATTCAGATTCATTAAACATTTTAAATAGACTGCCACAATTGTCAGAACCTGTAGTAAATTACGTTATCTTGTTTACTTCTCTGTTCAGAATCGTGGGAGAATCATAATCTCTGATTGATCGCATTAAAAATCGAAAATATTAAAGACAACTTTTTCTCAGAGATGTATCCTGTTTTTTTTTAAGAGAAGTGAAAGCTTCTTTCACTTGATTACATCCTTTAGGCCTCACCCTGCCTTTGCCTGGCCCTGCGTTGAAGAGTTGCCCAGAGGATGAGTGTGCCACAAAGATAAATGAAAGGCGTTGGTTTATTTGTGCATGCTGGTGGTCATATACATGTGCTACCGCTGGGGTTTGTCAGCTATGCATGTTCTTGTTTAAGGAGAAAGAGAGCTTTGCAGGAAGTGAAGGGTGACTTTAAAACGCCTCCCCCACCCGTTTCTTCCCCCAGTTTTGGTCATGGTGTCTTCTCCCAGCAGGCCTTGCTGATGGAGGAGGTAAACATGAGCTTCCTCCCAAGGTTGCGAAGGTTGATGGTGAAGTGCATATGGAGAATCTGTGTGTGTGTGCGTGTGTGTGTTAGTCTGGACAGCTCTTGTAGTTGTTAAAGGCCTGAAGGGTAGGATGGTTTGAATAGACGCTCTGTAAATTGCAGTTATCTGGTAGTAAGCAGAAGTAAAGTTGAATTGTAGGGAGGAATTGGAAGTACTAAACTAACTTTGATTTGCATGGAATGTGCGGATGTGAAGGAAATCAGGTTTTACTGCATCCTTTCCTTACTGTCCTGATAACATTTCCTCATCTTTATCATAGTTGTCGTCTCCGTAATCTGTTTTAAGAAAATGTTTGCCTGTGTAAAAACTTGCCGCCACTACTTATTACTTTTTGAGCTAAATATTTGTTACCCATTGTTGTAATCTTACAGGCACAAATTCACACCACTCGCATCTTTTGCAGAAACAGTGCTGGGCAAGGTAGATGCCAAAGTTTAATTGTGATTTACATCATGTGAAATATTTGGCTACGTTTAGTTTTCATGAAAATCTGAAAAAATATCTGAGAAGTGTAAGAGTTTATTTCAGTGCCGAAATAAGTTGACCGATAGTTTTGAGGCCTCATGCATGTCCGAGGAAGTTGTCCATGTAGTTGGCAAGGAGGCAGCCATCTTGTGCCAAAGCATCACATGGTTAGAAGGGGGAGAGGGGAGAAGGAAGGAGTCACTGTTGCCATGGAGAAAGGTCACAACTTCACAGAAGAGAGTCAGAGTGCGTTCTGATTGGCTGCTTTTATTTGCTTTAACTCCTTCAGTCTTCAGCCACAGGTTTAAAGGGGGTGCCCTTGCTGTGACATTGCTTGGAAAAGAGGCAACTTTCTGACACCACAGTGCCCTCTGTCTGTGCTCTGCGGGAGTACGATGGAATGCTTGGATTGGATGGAATGAACTTGTTTATGCATCAACAAGTTTTATGATCCTTTACAGATTAGCCAGCCTGCTCGTGAAATGCCCATATTGACATCCTTCCTTCAAGAACAGGAAACTTCAGTCTAGTGCCACATTACTCATTACAATACTGCATGACTCAGATTCAGTCATATCATTATTATGAACTAGCAACATTCAACTAATTAGTATTTTCCAGTGGATAAGTTGTCATCCTGTGTATGAGGTTACAGTGGTGGTGGTTTCCATCCAATCACAGTTTGCTGACTTGGCAGTGTTGGTTTTCTGTGATTGGTCAAAGGCAAGGTCAGAGTCCAGAGCAGAGAGATATAACAGCCTGTTAGGTCCTCACACGGGTGTTCAACACGCTGCCTGCTATTAATAAACCACTGACTGCAGAGTGAAAACTGAGACCTGCAAGACCATGGGATGTCTGACCTTTTTTACACTTGCACATGAATGTACACTTCCAAAGTACTTTTATAAGACGGCACACAGATATAAACTTTAGTCTTTGACTGCACAATAAAATAAATATTTTTTGTCTCTGTATGAGTTGAATAGAGCCCGTGTTATTTTAGCCAACGGTGGGTCAGAAACTGTTACTTAAGTCCGGCATCCTTTCTGTTCATCTTTGGGCCTCAACTTCCTATGCATCCTCACTGGTTTCCTCAGGATCTCTCTGGAAAATAGATGATCAACTTCTGGCCCTCTCCATGCAACATTACTGCTCTCTTCCGCTGATCTCTACCCGCCATCTTGGACTCCACATATGCACATATAGAGGCTGCGGGATAATTGCAGGAGTTTCCAGTCCATTAGCATCCTCCCATTACAGTAATTTCTGTTGGCTCCCACTGGGATGAACAAGGGTTCCTCTACCCTAAGTTTCTAGAATATTATTCATTAATTACTCATCCATCCAACCAGCGGGAGGCAGCTGGAAATGTCCTCAAGATGCAACTACTTCCCAAGCATTTGCTTCACAACCATTAACACTGCAGTGCTCAAGCATTTTTCAAAGTTATGTAACATGTAATTATGTAATAATTTGTGGTGATCGCTAAACAATCTGTGACAGCTGGATAACATGCCGTTTTAAAGGACTCTTTTATATGTTTTCAGACACATGAAGATCCATGAGAAAGACTCTGCCAGCTCCATCCCCAACAGTCCGACTCTGTCTCCACCTAAGCGGCGACGTCCCTCTGCAGCCAAACGCAAACTAAGCCACGATGAAGACCGAGAGAAGACAGAGGAGCCATCCAGCAAAAAGGTAAGTGTGGATCCAACATCTTACCCAGTGCTACCTGCACCCCAAATTGAGCTACAAATAGCTGACGGTGACCTGTGTGCTGCAGGTCCTGGAGGATAGTGGAGCAGATGAGCAGAGTTTGAACAAAGGACAGGAAGAAGCCTTGACCTGTCCCATCTGCTTCAAGAACTTCACATGCAGAAACGACTTTGACACCCACATGGAGACCCATCCTGACACTACACTGAGGTACAAACACATGCATCAGTACATTAAATGTATGTAACGTGAACAAAACACAATCCTGATTCATGTCTTGAGTATTGTTGTGAAAAGGCATGAATTTATTTCATAACTCACAGGCTTGGTAACAAAGGAATGTTTAGTGTACAATGGAACAGTTCTGGCCCTTCCTACACTCGGTTTTCTGTTCAGTATATTATAGCTGTCCATTAAGCTCAGACAGGAATGTTGTCCCTTTGTTCGAGGTGAGAGTTGTATTGCAGGGGGACGCCAGTAGCTGGGGCTTTAGGCTGGATCCCTGCAGTTGCTGGGAGATATGGTGGCATGCTTTGTGCTGGTACAGTCATAATTTAACATATCCGAATACAGAGGGGGCAACTCCTCTTGCTTACGAACTATGCAAAGGGATTTTATTTCAGTGGGATTTGCCTTTTGTACTACATGTAAAAAAAAAAAATATTTGGTTAGCTCAGATAGAAATCTTTCATCTTGTTTTACAGGTTTGGCCTTCTGAGTGTCAGAGTTTGTGTTTTAAGCTATATTTGTTTTGCTTATTGAAATGTTATTGGCGGAGAATGATCATACCTACATAACTGTAATCCTGTCGACGTGTCCCCCTCCCACTCATGAGAGGCCTAAGAGGTTCTTCCCTTCCCCCCCGCATGTGGCCCCCAGGCTTAGGGCAAGGGAGTGGCACGTAGAGGAAAGAAGGGAAAATGGAGGGGGGAGGGACCACAGAGGTTGTGTGGCTGAGGGGGGGGAGATTTAATGAGACACAGGAGGAGACTTCAGCAAGATGCATACTGCAGGACATCTCTGTAGTAGTGTGTGCATGCATGCATGCATGTGTGTGAGGTGGTAGCTGTATCCTTGGAGACGTCAGTCTGTGGACTATCCCCCTAAAATCATTGAACCCAACCGACGGCTAGCTCCTCTAGTTAATGGATAGCTGTACGGCATGGCTCTGGGTAAAGGAAGTTGGCAGGGCCTGTCTGAGTTTCAGAGCAGAGTTATTGTTGTATGGAAGTGCTGCAAATTTAGCACTAATCCGGTGTAATCACAAGAGCTAAGAGTGCTAGTTAAGAGGATCTAGACTGCTGTGAATTGGGTTCCACTCTGGAGAGTTCTGAAAGCAGCAAAATAACCACACTCACACGTACAAACAGACACAAGAATGCTTTTCAAGATACAGACGTGTTATCTGTGTCACACAAACTGCCCTTCCAAGCAAGACAGACACTCCCATACATGCATGCTATAATAAAATGAATGGTTCCAACTCTGAAATCTGATTGGATGAGCCCTCTTTGAAGCCATTGCAAAATAGCCAATAGGAACAACAGCATGCTGAATAAGGAATGGTTTAGTGTAATTATAGGTTGCAACTCTTTGCAGCAGGGAAGCTACATGCCTCTCCATTTTAATGAACATGACTTTCTCATGCAAATCTGACTAAATTTATAAAACCATTCATGAGCAATTTAACCTGTTTGCACTTTAGCTCATTATGCTTCTCAGGTGGATGCGCTGCTATGCTCTGCCTTGTGTTTCATTGTGTATGTCTGCTGAGATAAAAGCAGCTTATAGTCCCTGTGGACACGTCGTCACCATGATCAGGGGCAGGGCATGTGTCAAGACCAGCGCACAGACATTAGCCAGCTGTCTCTTGCAGCACCCAATAAACACAGAACGAGAGCCATTGTAGGCTAGGGTGTGATTTATTATTGACTTCCAATTCACTTCCTAGGGTGTATTTCCACAGTACACTGTAGATTGGACACTGTATTTTTTTTTTACATTTTCTGCAATGATAAATAATAATAATGTCAGTGTGTTATTGAGCATGAATCTATGCATGTACATTAACTACAAATAGATGCAATGTGTGCGGTGTATCTTGAAATCAACATCTTACATTAGCATTCTTATTCCTAGATGTGATTTATGCTGCGTTTCATTCCGGACACACCGAAGTTTGCTCCGGCACAATGCAGCTACCCATAAGCAGCTACCCACGGACCCCAATGGACGACCCTTTATTCAGAATAACCCATCTATCCCACTTGGTTTTAATGATCTGGCTTTCATTGACTTTTCATGCCAGAAGTTTCCTCGTATAGCCCAGGTAAAGCCATAGTCAACTTTTCTTGGTTAATCTGCAAAGTATATAAAAGTAATTTTTTCTTGACTGTAATATTTGAGTTTTGTTAAGTTTAAGTTTTATTTTAACCCACAGATTTGGTGTGAAACAAACCTTCGCCGATGTACTGGCAAATTCCATCGTTTTGTATGTGATACATGTGATAAGGCATTCCCTCTTAGCTCAGCTCTGGACTTGCACAAAGCCTCACATGGGACTTCCAGTGGCACCCAAGAGACAACTTCACCCTTAATTATGAAAGATGAGCTTCCCACTCCTGAGAAAAGCAGCTTTATGGACTCCCTGGGCTTGCAGCACATATCTCAGATCAAGCCTGCCCCCTCAGAAGAGGATGTCCTGCAAGCCAAGCTAGATAGCATCCGGGTTATCCATGTAGAGTCGAATCAGTCCACCGTACCTCAAGAGGCTGGCCTTGTTGGAGGTGTTAACCTGTCTCTTGTAGACCCAGCGACTCTTCACGGTCTGTCCCATCAAGAAGCTCTCAAACTGCTGTCCCTTCAGCCTTTCCAGACAGGTTTTCTGGTGCAGCCAGATGGTGGTATGGTGGTGAAGCCTGTTTGTGGTGAATCCAACATGGAACTCGCTGATATACAGCAAATACTCAAAGTAGCTTCATCTGCTCCTAACCAAATCTCTCTCCCACCATTATCCAAGGCGCCTTGTAATTCTGTGCAGTCGGGCTACAAGCAGATGCCTCCTCTCAAGCCAAAGCCCTTGGTGGCTCCCAGAACTAGTATGGTAGCTTCAACTCCACCACCCCTATTGAACACCCAGCAAGCTTCACTGGGCTGCATCAGCCCTAGCCTCCCACCCCCTGCCAGCCATCCTCTCAAGACGGCTAGGGATCCCTCCTCATCTTCTTCACCCTCTTCTGCCAACAACCAGGCTTCTGCAGAGAGGATACAAATGGAGGCAGAGTGCATGGGAGATGCCCATACCCCAATGGACATGGATGAAAGACATATCAAGCAGGAGAATGGCAAGTTAGAAGAGACCACTGGAAAGAAAGGAGCATCTCAAAAAGGCTCATACCCCTGCCGATTTTGTGACCAGGTCTTTGCATTCTCTGGTGTGCTACAGGCACACATGCGGTATCATTTGGGCATCCTACCCCACCAATGCAATATCTGCGACTATGTTGCTCCAGACAAGGCTACTTTGATCCGTCATTTGAGAACACACAGTGGTGAGCGGCCCTATGTCTGCCGGCTCTGTCATTACCCATTTACTGTCAAGGCTAACTGTGAGCGACACCTTCGCAAAAAGCACATGAAAAACAATCGCAAGGAGATTGAGAAAAACATCAAGTATGTTACCTCGTCCACGTCCACAGCAGATGTACTGGAGCAGGCTGGGACTAGTGAAACTACCTGCCGCTTCTGTGGGGAGGACCTAAAGACTTTCCGTGGCCTGCAGATTCACTTGCGCACACACAATGGCTGCCAGCGAAAGCCATTTGAGTGCAAGCGTCGTGGAGCAGCCTTCCTTGCCAAGCGTAACTGTATCCATCACCTTCTCAAACAACATCCAGAGGTCCAAGAGCAGGATATTGAAGAGCACATAATCACTCTTCTAGCTGCATCAAACCAAAATAGCCCAAACCCATCTCCTCTCAATGGGGTTTCTCCTAGCACTGTGGTGCAGCCCATCAAGGTTGAAGACCTTAACTTCTACAGCGTAGATATGGATCAACCTCTGGACTTCTCTAACAAAAGTCGTGGGGGCAGCAGTGCTGGAAGTGTAAGTGGATCACCTGGGATCAAAATTGAACCCATCTCCCATGACTCTTTCATGGAACCCATTGACCTCTCTATTCCTAAGAATCCTCTGAAAAAGCTTAAAAAAGACATTGAGGCTGCATTGCCAAGAGAGATTAAGAAAGAACATTCATCCATTAGCATCCTTGCACAGGCTCTTCAGGTTGATAAGTCCATTGATGAGAAGCCTCAACCACTTGGATGTTACCAGGTCCCGGTAGCGTTAACCTCCCTTACTAGTAGCACTAATGCTACAGGAAGGCCCTTGCGTCTAAAGCCCCTGCTTCCTAAACCTTCCTCTACTGCTGTGAAGGAGCTTCCACCACTGGCATCCATTGCTCAGATAATTTCCTCTGTTTCTGGTGCACCTGACCTTCTAAAACGGGACAGCACTAATAGCCTTCAGGCTGATTCTGATACACGTGGCAAGCAAGAGTCACCAAATACCGTGACAGAGGAGCTTTCTCTAGAGAGCTCCAAGAAGAGGACCAGGAAAAGGCCTTCCGGCAGCATAGCGAAAGAGAAACCTGTGATGAATGCCACAGACCCGAGTATTGATTTGGAGTCTAGTGGGGAGTTTGCAAGTGTTGAGAGGATGTTGGCGAACACTGATGCCAACAAGTTCAGCGCCTATCTTCAGACCAACACAATTGACTTGGCAAGAAAAGGTGGGCAGCAGCCAGGTGCTAGTGACGAGAAAGAGGTGAAAGATGAGAAACACTTGCCAGCCCGGCAGACTGTTCAACCCCATCAGTCCAAAGGGAAGAAGAATGCATACTCAAATTCTGTGCAAAAGATGACTTGCCCCTTTTGTCCCAGAGTTTTCCCTTGGGCTAGTTCGCTTCAGCGCCACATGTTAACACACACAGGTGACTCCTATGTACATTTTTACAGCACTACAAGGGTGTACAGAGTTATTGTACACCTTCTGTGTTACCCCTCATAGTATGTGTGTAATTAATTTTTTTTTCTTGCTTTTATTTTGAATTTCTTAAATAGGTCAGAAGCCATATCCTTGTCCCCAATGTGATGCCTTCTTCTCGACCAAGTCCAACTGTGAGCGGCATCTTCTACGCAAGCATGGCGTTTCCAACCGAGTGCTTAGGCGTAATGGTGTAATCTCCAAGTCTAAGGAAGCAGAGGATGGCTCACAAGAGAGTGCAGGTATCAAAAATAATATTTATATAATAGAAAATAGACAGTGGTATTAGAGTTGATTAACCATTGAGGTTAAAACTGCACTTTATTACCTGATGTATAATGTGCCAATGTATATTTTAGAGAGTACATCTGAGACTGAGCTTCCTGTGGGTGAGGCAATGGATCTCACAAGATCAGACCCTGAGAAGCCTGTAGCAACAGATGCTGAAAAACCCTCACCAGCTAAGCCGACAGAAGCAGCTGTGGTAGAGCCTCTTCCTCACAAAGAAGAGGAGGACCCAACAGCCCTCGAATCATTGAAGCACAGCAACCCAGAAAAAGAGGATGGTGATTCCCATAGCAATAAGACCCTTGACTTGACGTTAGTCTCTAAGCCAAAGGACTTCAAGATCACTGAGAAAGAACAACCACAGTCCTCCCCTACAGCAGATGGTGACATGTCTGACAAAACACCTCAGGAGGAGTCCAAATTCACCTGCAAAAGTTGTAAGAAGAGTTTCCGATACGCTGCCACCCTGACCAGACATGAGAAAGTTCATCAGCAGGATGTAGCATCAGAATCAACTAATGGACCTGCACAAAGCCTCACAAAATCAGGTGATGCAGTTGTGCCTTGTGAAAGTAAGAAAGAGGTTAAAGAAGAAGAGGTGGAGAGCTTAACAAAGGGCACAGCTGAGAATGAGGGATCGGGCAGTGTGGTGGAGAGTGGATCGGAGGAGGATAAGGAGGAGAGGAGTGATGAAGAGGGAGCTGCAACTGAACCAAAGAGTGCAGAGGGAGAAATTGAAGAACCTGGCAGCAAGCCAGACAAGAGGAAAAAGGTGTGCAATATATGCAACAAACGTTTCTGGAGCCTTCAGGATCTCACCAGACACATGCGCTCTCACACAGGTAAAGTAATTAACGCATACTTGGATCATTCATAAGAACTGACAGCTCTTATTTGATGACTAAATGTTTCTTATCAAAAGCTGAATGTTTTTAATGCCTTGTTTCTACCAGGTGAGAGGCCTTACAAATGTCAGACATGTGAGCGAACCTTCACCCTCAAGCATAGTTTGGTCCGACATCAGCGAATCCACCAGAAACTACGTGGAGTGGATAGTGATGGTTCGACTTGTGGGGTCGCAGGCGGACCTGACGAGGAGGGCTTCAGCGGGCGTTCGGCTAGCGAAGGCGAGTGCACACCCACCAGCACCAATCCACCCTCTGAGAATGAAAGTGAAATAACAGACACTGTGAAGGGGGAACCAACCTCACAGGATAAAGAGGAGGACTGTGTACCCTCTGTGGAAACGGAAGAGTTTAAACTAACTTCCGAGACAGGACCAGAGACACCCAAAGAACCTCCAGCAGAGGAACAAGCATCAGATTCATCCACCACATCTGACATAGAGCCGTCGGAGGGATTCATCCAAGGCTTGCTGGAGATCCACACCAAGCCCACTACTGAGCACATGTTGCCCACCTCCGAACCACCACTGCTTGGGGTGAAGTGAAGAGCGACTCTTTCTTAGTTTGTTGTGAAACATTGTGCTGCAACAAGAAGCAGTGCCATATAACAAAAGTACATTGCAGTGAAAAAAAAGCAATGACTATTTCCAAGTGCCTTTCTACTATTTTTGCTATATCTTTATCAGCATTTATCATGATCTAAAGTTGATTTTTATAGTATTTTACAATGATCGTTATGATTTTTTTTGCAGAATCCTGAGAAGAACTACAATAAGCAATATATGAACAAATTAGCATATTGTATTGTACAGTTCAAACTGTCTTTATGAAAAGCAGGTTTATATCCTATTCAGCGAAGGCTGAGACTAACAAGAGGACATATTTCTACTGAGAGGCTCGCACCCAAGTGCATAACTGGAATACGCAAAGACGACTTGTTCACCACAGGGCTTCTTCATGGCCGTTTGTCCTTCCTTAATTTGCCAGTAGTTTCTCTTTTGCGTAAATCCTTCAATGACAAAGGCTTCCAGAGAAATTGTTTTATTACAATAATGAGCTCTGTTGTTCTGGGTGCTGTGTGAAGATTTCGGAGAAGGAAACATCCGAGGGTCATACTTGGAAAGGTGTTCAACAGCTATCACGTAAAGTATATGGGCAATGTTTGCCCAAAAATAGGTGATGAATGTCCATCTGTGCTGATTGTGTCAGATGTCCTTTTGGTGTTTGGCACGAAAAGGGGTGGTTTTTAATGAGGGACGGCATGTTTTTAACTTAAGGGCTCATGAATTACTGTCCCTCAAGCCCTGTCTCAGCTATGTTAAGAACACACAAAAAAAATATATATATATATTAAAGAAGCCCATGAGTTATGCATCTGATGTACTTGACGAAAATTATGAAATGTGTACCTGTTTCCAGAGTGACCGTCTTCCAAAAACATCACTTTTTAAGCCTTACTCTTTCTCCTGAGCTTTAGGCAGGTGTCTCACTTTCTGCCGGGCTCATGGACTAAAATTCATGATGTACTTGAACCCTGTCGCCCTGCTGCCTCCTGTCAGGATGTGTCGTCCTGCAGCGCGCCTCATCTAGGAGGACCCCATGTCAATCACACGTTCTTCTGTAGTGTTGGATCTCTCAGTTTTATGAACTCGTGTTGTAAAGAAACCTCAGACACAAACAAAGCAAACCTCAAAGGGCATGAAGACTGTTTGAAATCGCATGGACTGGTAAGCATCTTCAAATATAGGTTTCCTGATTTCCTGGAGCAGCCGTCTATCAAACGGATGACTGTCGATCTGCACGCGACACGACAGCATGGTCTAAGAAAGCAAATGAGTGAAAAGGAGAGAATTTGCCCCTGATTGGATATCAGGTTGTGTGCGCCCCCTAGTGGTGAAGATCTAACATCTCTGCTCTGGAAGGAGACTCGTAGTATTGGATGAACTTGAATGCAATTGCAATCGCTTTTCTCAATCGGTGTATTCCGGGACTTCTGCTTCTCCCGATGCCTTTTCCTGGGTTCATGTGAGTGTGTTTTGTGTTGGTTGTGCGTGGAAGTGGTTGGTTTCCTGGTAAGAATGCTCACAGACTGTTTTTAATGTATTTATTATGACCCAGTGCGGGTGAAGAAGTAAATGTGGAGAAGCCATGTATTAACACAATTATGCTGCATAAAAAATTATTCAAATTCAATACTTAGCATCCCAGCTTTGATCTGGGTTCTTGATGATGATGATGATGATGATGATGATGATAATAATCACTTTTGATCCGAAAGCTTTATATAGATCTTTGTATGCATTTTTTTTTTTTTTTTAGAATGTGTGGTCTGTTTCTGTTATCTTTATTATATGATGATGATTATTTCAGTTTGAAAGAGAAATACAAGTTGTTTTCATTGATATATTCTTTTACGTATAAAACTGTGAAATTTACTGTTATTCTGCTATGGGTGAATCTGTAGGGTAGTTTTGCATGATAACCTTTTGTTGTTCAGTTATAAATGTGTTTTTCTTCTCTTTTCGCCCCATCTGCTGCCTCGCTCTGTCTCACTCTCAGGGTTCGTACAAAAGGCTTTCTCAAATCATTTCATTTTCCTTCACTTATGATTTCTGAATACGTTAAATCGTCAATCACTACTTTTTAGCACTTGACTGTGAATTCAAATAAACGGGGTGGAGTTATCAAATCCACATTCCACTCATGGGTTTTCTAAAAGATATGTTCACCTTTTTCCCTGATTTTTTGGTTTTTGTTTTTTGTTCTTTTTTTAATCCTCCCTGCCTCTTTGGAAGAATGGAGACCTGTCACTGTTTGACGTGCTGACCGATTTGTAAAAGGGAGTTTCGTGTCGCTGCTACATCCCCAAAAATAATTCTACTGGACTTGAATGGAACCAGAATCACCGGAACATTTTTGGTACACTACTCTTGTTCTTCGAATGAGTGCTTCAGAATCAGAAATTTAAGCTGTTCTGTATCAAATCTATTCAAGCAATAAAGATATATTAATGAAAAGGTGTGGCAGGATTTATTTTTATCCTTCCCATAGACAATCAGGCAGTGTTTGATGCCATTTTAATGCCTCATTTTGTGTTGTTCAGTCCAGAATTATACTGGGCTTGTTGAGTGTAACTCTTTTTGATGAGCAGTAAAGACACTTTTTTTTCTCAACCCATGTGTCCAGCAAGAAGTGCATCCAAAATTGCATACTTTCATACTGAGTTGGTTCTACATTTGATGCAGAACGAACTTTATAGTCTGAATGTGTGTACTAAATCCAGACGGACCACATTTGCCATGTTGGCTTTATGTGACCTACACTTCACTGCCATTCACAACCTCACGTGATGGTAAAGTATCCAATGATGCACACTTCAGAATCCCTGTGGATGTAGTAGATCATTGGGTACTTTTTGCTTAAATGTTTTATGAATACTGTTAATTTGGAACAAGCGGCAAACTTCCGGTCTCTCTAATCCAACATGGAAGTGACTTAAATTGCAATTCATTGACTGGCCGCTAGAGACCGGCTCCAAAAGATCCCATAGACTCCCCCGTGTTAAAATGCCCAACTTTACATCAGAAGAAAAGTGTTTACAGCCTGGTACAAAAAGTGGTTTTGATCTATATAGCTAATTTTGCCCTTCATTTGCCCATCCGTAAAAATTCTATCAATCCTTCAATTTCTGCATAATTAAGGGCGTGGCCACTTGAGTGACAGTTGAATTGCTGCTATGATCACGCTAGGCCGGCGTGGTTTCAGCACCAGTCAACTCAGCTCCACCCATGTCCCGCCTCTGCCCATTCTCGCTTATCCGGGAGTGACGCGCCGCCAAGATGGCTCTTTGACCTTCAAAAATGCTCTTCAGAAACCTACTGGTGATGTCACGGACATTACGTCCATTGTTTTATACAGTCTATGATTTGGACATACTGCTCATGTATTTCACCTACTGTATAGTAGGGGGGGTAGGCATATTTGGACACAGGTACTGGCACTGTACCTGTGGATTGGCTGGTTGGCTTCAGTAGTTAACTCCAGCTCGTGGAGATAAGATACCATTATGCAAATAGCCCTGAATTACAATATCAGCCCTGTCCCAAATGGCACACTTCACATGCACTTCTGGTCCAGTGGACCTACAATGGCCACAGCATGCATTTGATCGTGTGGTTCACAAGCTCGTAGGGTGTCCCATTTGTCATTTTAGGACACTTTGTCCTTGATGCACACTCATGGCACAGGTGCTCTTAGTGCGTGTCTGAATCCACTTTTGCTAGTTTAACGACAGAAAGAATTTGGTCAGCGTGCCAAGCGCATGGTCCAAAAGGTTGTCCCTAGTCTCTTAATGAGTCATGGGTGTGTTTTGGGTGTAATGTGCAATAAACCAATCAGAGTCTCATCTCCCTTTCCCTTTAAAAGCCAGTTGCGCTCGCACCATGGAGGATCCGCCATTTACATGGCAGAATACAGACACCCTCAACCTGATGAGTCAGTTTAAATGCATGTGTGCACTGCCACGATTGGTCAAATAATTAGCCAATTTTATTCGTCATTACTGCAAAGAGGTCATTCTGATACATTCAATGATTATCCATTATGACATGGAGGCATTTTTATCTTTATGTACACAATAATAATTTTTTACATTGTAATCCTTTTTATTTTTAATTATTTGGCATGTGTGCGTGCTGTTGCAAATCTCTGTGTGTGTAATAAGAGTGTATGCGTGTTGTGCACCGCCTACAGGCTCATATTACTAACACAAATAACAAAAAACACTGACTTTAGAGCAGGTTTGTGTTGGTCAATGGCGCAGTCGTTTTCAGTTCCTCACAATAGCAACACTCCAACAATGCTCCTGAACACACCTGGTGTTCAGACCAGACGCCCATGGGTGAACAGATGCGCCAGTGCATTTGATATTTAAACATGGCGCTGGACGTGAACATGAGAACTGCGTCAGGATGAAACTAGCAGAACACACATGCGTCAAGCCTGACGTCACATCGCGCCGGGTGTATGATAGGGCCCAATGTCACAAAAGTGCGGACTCGTAGGAACAACGCAAGTAAGGTGCCATTCGGCACAGGGCCATAAAAACAGGCAGACCATAAGAATAATCTTTTCAAGACTAAGCATGTGAACTCATTCATTTAATTTACATCTATTATGAGATAAAAAATAAAAAAAGTGATTACAAAAATTTTGGTGGTCCAAGTAATACATTATAATATTAATGAAATGAGTTGGTGATTGTATATTTGCATGGCATCTAAGCAGATCCAGAATCTGCAGACACATTTTCAACACTGACTTCGGAGGAAAAATCTGTGAAATGGATTTAAACAGTACTTTAAAATGATTTAACTGATGAATATGTAAAGGACAGGAAATGTGTAGAAGGACAAGCACAGATTCTGTAACAGGAACGTGACATTAAAGTTTTCATACTATATCAGGTTTGTTCAATTCTCCATCTTTAGCTCAAATGCAAACTCCCTTGAATCTGAAATCGCCCTCTATACCCTCAAATAGGGCATCATTTGAGGGGGCAGCCATTTGTAGTGGTGTCCAAAACCATAGTGGACATTTATTGAGTGCACTCACTCAATCCCACAATGCACTGCAATATCGAGTGTACAGCTGATGTACACTCAATGGCTGTCCGAATTCACTCACTCGCTTTCATTCACTCCTTCTAGTGAACTGTATACGTGGACTAATGTAGGGTATAGAGATTGAGGGTTTAGGGGCCGATTTCGGATTCAGCCTTCAGGATTACTTGAAAATTACAGACAGGTGAGCTTGATCAGGGTTGGAACTGAAGTCTAAAGGACGGTGGACATCCAGGAGAAGAATCGAAGAACCCTCTGCTATATCAACGTCCTTTCTGTATGTTCATCCAACAAGATTTGTCCAGTCTGAGTGCTGGAAATATCTCTTTTTGATGAGCTCTACTGACAGCAGTTACCAAATGTCAAGGCTTCTCTCCAGTGTGAATTTGGCGAAGATCTTCTATTTGGCAAAAGTTTATGTATACATCAACAAATACAAAAAAATGTAGGTCATTTTTGAGGCCTCCCGATGGATCAAGTTTGACTGGACAGTTCTCATCAGGAACTGTTTTCCATGGGAATGTAATCAGCTCCACTGAAACTGCACAGGTGTTATGTGGTTCCCTGCTCAACTAAAACCCAGCACTGAATGCCATGATGTGGATTCTTGACCAACGCTTTTAGTCCCACTCAATACCACATTCATAATTAAGGAGGTTAGAGTCTTCACAGATGGAGATTGGCTTCTGGACTGGCTTCTTATTTCTTAAAACTGCTTTTTTGGCATCAGGATACTAGCAGTCCAGATTCTTCAATGTGCATTTGGCATCCTTGTTCCCATCCATATCATTCATTTTTATAAGTCACAGATGATACTGGACTGGAAGGAGCTGAAGAGACGGTAATAGCCTTCACATCATCCATTATAGCAAAGCAGTTTTCTTCAGATTTCACTTGACATTCTGCAAAAACATACCAGTGTAGTTACATTGCAGGAAGCAGTAATAATTTCAGTCATTTTAATTTGTAGGGCTGCCCCCCTAATAGTTGAATAAACATTAGTTGACCAATTGTATTAATCGGTTGGTCAGAAGAAAAAAAAACTGAGGAAGTGGCGAAGTCACGCAGTCCGTGAGGGACAGATCGTTAACGTAATTACAGTATGTCAGGCAGGAAATCCAAACGTTCACCTATCATCCATCGACTTCAAATCTGGCTTATCAATTGAAACATGTAAATAGTAGCAAATTTACATAACACCAACGCTAACCTAGATAAATGTGCGCTATTATTAGACATATATATCCCAGTGTCTGTGCGGAGTGTGGAAGCTGAAGTATTAGCCGGCGCGATCATTTGCTTTTTTCCTGATAACAGCGGAAACAACTTAAAAGACGCCAGCATTTTTGACGGATAAGAGTAATGCATCATTTGTTATTTTTATAAACTCACAAGAACAAGAAAACGTTGTGCTTTTGTAAAATAAAGAAATCAAACAGGATGCGCTTTCTTCCGTCTCAGTCTCTGAACAGGAGCACGTCACAAAAATGAACCGAGACTCAGCGTATACTTGCCTCGCAGACATGAGAGATATACCTATAGAAAGTTTAAAATGTCTAAGTTTAAACAAACCAATTTGAATCTAAAACAAATATTCTCTGATTATGTAATCTGTATGAAAGGTGCATTTCTTTTTATCAAGCCAACTTAAAGTTTGTCTAGTTATATTCTCTTTTTTTATGAAAGATAAAGTTTATGTACGGCATTGTCCAAAGTGGTAGATTGTACAGCACTGTTTTAAATGTGCTTTAGAAATAAGAGGATGCATAATTCACCTGTATTTTGGGAGATGTTCCTATACATATAAGAATAAACCATCTAAAATGCTTCGAATAATCACACTGCTAAAACCAGAGGTGATCTGGTGATTGAAATGATGTTTGCGCTTTGACTTTGAGGAGTGTGTGTGCGCTTCAGATGATCAATGCAAGCCGTCACAGTTCTAATCGCAAGAAAGCTCGTCGAAACGACGACTCCCAAACTGTAAATGTTTAGCTCATCCAAGACTTTTAATTCTGCATTGTTTTTGCGCGTCACGCAATCATTTGAACGTCCGTGTTTACTACAGTATGCGCGTCGAGGTGAATCTGCTCATCATATAAAGCCCCTGTGTCTCTTCAGAAGATTTGGATTAGACACTCGATTGGTTATTTTCACGATGCCTTTATGACATTTATTGGATCTTTTAAGTTTGAGAGGAATGGACTTTAAACGGAGGGACAGAAATCTCAGGTTTCATTAAGAGAATATCTTCATTAGTGTTTAGAAGTTAAACGACATGAGGGTGAGTACATGATGACTGAGTTTACATTTTAGGGTGAATTATACCTTATAAATACAGCAAGTTGAGCCTTGGATAAAACAACTTTATATTGTGAATCATATCGTTTCCATCAACGGTACATATCATAGCATTTTTCATTTCACGATATATCAATTAACGATTTATCATTACACCCCTACAAAAAGTACATCAGTAGTTAGATGAAAATGCTGAAATGGGTGAAAAGTTTCTAAGAATACACATAAGTGTGCCGTGTGCGCCATCTTTATGACCACACGTTTCATTGGTTTTGAAGGAGAGGCTGGTGGCTACATTCTCCTTCACCTATTGAACCATGTAAGAAAAATACACATTATATATTTTTGAATCTGCTGTTTAACATAAGCTAAGCCATACTTACCATATTCATCACCAGACTCTGGTTCTTGCTTTACTTCTACAGTTGCGTTAGATGGGCCTACGCCAACGGTGACCTTCACAACTTCCTTTGTTACGGGTAAATCCTTCCCCTCTGTAAAATATTAATTTTAAATGAGAAAATCGCGGTTCTGAATGTCATGAAGGTGAGCACATGTAAGGATAAACTATCCCATACCTGCATGCATTACACGCAGGTGTTTTTTCATGGATGACGAATGAGCGAAGAATTTGAGACATATGGGGCATTGGTAAGGCTTCTCCCCCGTGTGACTCCGCAGATGCACGGACAGATGCGCAAACTGTCGGTAGCTCTTCTTGCACTGAGGACACTGGTACGGCTTCTCTCCGGTGTGAACCCTCTGATGAACCGCCAAATCTTTAGCTTGGCCAAAACTCTTCCCACATTCAGGACACTCGAATTTGGGTTTATTTTCTTTGGTGTGAGTCCGCAGGTGGACCTTCAGGTGTCCCGCCTGACTAAAAATCTTATCGCACTGAGGGCACTCGTGCTTTTCTTCGGTGTGTGTCCGTCGGTGGAGAACCAGACTGCTGGGATGACTGAAGCTCCGCTCACACTGCGAGCACTGGAAGAGTTCATCGCCCCGGTCGTAATGGTGCCGGCGCTGATGACGAGCAAGGTCGGAGAGTTTGACGAATCCTCTCCCACACTCGGAGCATTTGTGAGGTCGTTCTCCTTCATGAACATACCGCACATGTTTCCTGAGGCCGGCTGCTTGAGTAAATGTCTTCAAACACAAACTGCATGTATGAGACACCCCTGAAATTATAATACACATTATTAACATTTTCATTCAATTCATTTAAATTATTAATAAAATAAATACTAAAATAATGTATCTTTTCAGGAAGTGAACTCTCCAAAGACAAATATTCTTCTTCAATTATTAAAAAGTCAGGATTTTATATGCACTGAACAAAATATTGTTCACAAATCTGTCGAAATCTGTGTTAGTGAGCACTTCTCCTTAGCCAATTTATTACCATTTTAATTCAAGTAATTTAAATTATTAATAAAATAAATACTAAAATAATGTATGTAGTATAAAATCATTTATATTTATTCAATTACTATAACCACTGATGACACATTTAGGATGCTTCACACTTGGTTCGATTGCCTGGACCGAACCCGAGTTTGATTGCTCCCCCCTTCCCCTGCCCCCGCTGGACTGTGTTCATATTATATAATTTGGGTCCGAACTGGGGTGCATAACACATTTTTATCAAATCATACGTCATTAATAGCGGTTCACTTCCATGATTTAGTACGATTGCGTTCACATCAGCAGTGAACCGTACCGGAGTTCACAGACCACAGACCGAATCCCAGACCACCTTTTTAAGCGGACTCTTTTTAAGCAGTACGGTTCGCATTTGCGCACCCAAGTTCGGAAGACAGCGTTCACATCATCCAAACGAACCGAACTCTGACGTCAATCGAACCCGGGTGCGCACCAAAAGTGCTAGTGTAAAAGCACCCTTAGTCAGAATCTGAACTGCAACATTCGAGCATATGATGCATTATGATTGTAATACCAGTGTAGACTGTTTACATTTTTGCCACGGATACAAAATTAACAGTTGCAAAGCACCAGATCTGAGACAATGTACTTTGCCAAATAGAAAATCTGGCCAGTTACTGCAACATAATACAGTATGCAAATAGGTTTTTTTTATATGAATCAAACCACAGAGAAACTGATGATCTACTAAAAAAAAACCTTCAGTCATAAATATAGGCATTCAGATGGGAAATATTTATAGCATTTTTATTGTATTTCAAAGCATTAAAAATGTGTAGTCAACACTTCTTTATGGTACCACCGAAATACGCCTGCATTTGGCGGGGTTGGTGGGTGTTAATGTCAAGCCAACCCTTACAATGTCTTACCTGAATGAAATGCATCTTGATGTTTTTTCAGACTTGCTTCAGAGATGAATGTTTCATCACACATTGAACACTGGAGAGGGTTCTCGCCCGGGTGGCCGCTCTGGTGGGCTATCAGGTTTCTCCTCCAGCGAAAACTCAGGCCACACTGAGAGCACTTGTAAGGTCTCTCTCCTGTGTGTATCCGCTGGTGAATTTTAAACATACAATGCTGACTGAATCTTTTCCCACAATGAGAGCATTCAAATGGCTTCTCCTGCACGTCGACTTTTGGACCACCTGTCGGTTTCTCCGTTCCACTTTGCTTCTTTGTGGAAGCTTCTGGAAAACAAAGAGAAATTAATCCACAAAACTACATTTTAATCAAAAACGTGAAATATATAAAGAAAGATACAATTATGGATTGTCAGTTTTTGAGGACTGATTTACTTTCATGAATTTGCATGTGAGCTCGGAGGAAACTGGGACGCCCAAACCCCTTGAAGCATATAGGGCAGTTGTGCGGCCTCACTCCTGTGTGAACTTCCAGATGTTTTTTCAAGTCTCCAGGGGTGTAAAAGCTCTTACTGCACACAAAGCACAGGAACGACCTCTCTCCTGTGTGAGTTTTAATATGCACAACCAAAGCCGATCGCTGACGGAAGCTTTTGTTACATGTGGGACAGTTGAAGGGCCTTTCACCTGTGTGAATCCGCTCGTGCTGTAACAAGCCTTGCCGTCGACCAAACTTCCTCCCGCAATAAGAGCAGGAGAAACACTTCCCCTCTATGTCAGCATGCTGATCTGTTAAAATGACAAAGAAGAATATATATTATCAAAACCACTATGAATAAAAGTTACATTTACAAAAAAATTTTGTCAACCCTTCAATTGTAGTATTATAAAATAACAGTTCTGCAAAACTACAAACCTGATTCCAAAAAAGTTGGGACACTGTACAAATTGTGAATAAAAACAGAATGCAATGATGTGGAAGTTTCAAATTTCAGTATTTTATTCAGAATACAACATAGATGACACATCAAATGTTTAAACTGAGAAAATGTGTCATTTTAAGGGAAAAATAAGTTGATTTTAAATTTCATGGCATCAACACATCTCAGAAAAGTTGGGACAAGGCCATGTTTCCCACTGTGTGGCATCCCCTCTTCTTTTTCTAACAGTCTGCAAACGTCTGGGGACTGAGGAGACAAGTTGCTCAAGTTTAGGAATAGGAATGTTGTCCCATTCTTGTCTAATACAGGCTTCTAGTTGCTCAACTGTCTTAGGTCTTCTTTGTGGCATCTTCCTCTTTATGATGCTCAAATGTTTTCTATGGGTGAAAGATCTGGACTGCAGGCTGGCCATTTCAGTCCCCGGATCCTTCTTCTACACAGCCATGATGTTGTAATTGATGCAGTGTGTGGTCTGGCATTGTCATGTTGGAAAACGCAAGGTCTTCCCTGAAAGAGACGACGTCTGGATGGGAGCATATGTTGTTCTAGAACTTGGATATCCCTTTCAGCATTGATGGTGCCTTTCCAGATGTGTAAGCTGCCCATGCCACACGCACTCATGAACCCCATCCCATCAGAGATGCAGGCTTCTGAACTGAGCGCTGACAACAACTTGGGTTGTCCTTGTCCTCTTTAGTCCGGATGACATGGCGTCCCAGTTTTCCAAAAAGAACTTCAAATGTTGATTGGTCTGACCACAGAACAGTTTTCCACTTTGCCACAGTCCATTTTAAATGAGCCTTGGCCCAGAGAAAGCGCCTGCGCTTCTGGATCATGTTTAGATATGGCTTTTTTTGACCTGTAGAGTTTTAGCCGGCAGCGCGAATGGCACTGGTGGATTGTGTTCATGACAATGTTTTCTGGAAGTATTCCTGAGCCCATGTTGTGATTTCCATTACAGTAGCATTCCTGTATGTGATGCAGTGCCGTCTAAGGGCCGGAGATCACGGGCATCCAGTATGGTTTTCCGGCCTTGACCCTTACGCACAGAGATTGTTCCAGATTCTCTGAATCTTTGGATGATATTATGCACTGTAGATGATGATAACTTCAAACTCTTTGCAGTTTTTCTCTGAGAAACTCCTTTCTGATATTGCTCCAGTATGTTTGGCCGCAGCATTGGGGGAATTGGTGATCCTCTGCCCATCTTGACTTCTGAGAGACACTGCCACTCTGAGAGGCTCTTTTTATACCCAATCATGTTGCCAATTGACCTAATAAGTTGCAAACTGGTCCTCCAGCTGTTCCTTATATGTACATTTAACTTTTCCGGCCTCTTATTGCTCCCTGTCCCAACTTTTTTGGAATGTGTAGCTCTCATGAAATCCAAAATGAGCCAATATTTGGCATGACATTTCAAAATGTCTCACTTTCAACATTTGATATGTTATCTATATTCTACTGTGAATAAAATATAAGTTTATGAGATTTGTAAATTATTGCATTCCTGTTTTATTCACAATTTGTACAGCGTCCCAACTTTTTTGGAATCGGGTTTGTACTTAATCTTTTCAGGATGCGAACTCTCCAAGGACAAGTATCTGCGCCTATTCCTCATCAAATAAATAGCATGTCAACACTGTTACCAGGATATTTTATAGTAAACAAATGATTTTTGAAAAATGCATAGTTGTAGAAATACCATTATAAATTATTTAAAAAAAATATATATATATATATATTTTAATGCCAAGGCTATGAAATGGATGTCAACACTGTTATCATGAGCATCTTCATTCAAGAAAACAAATGCCAATATTGTAATTCGTGCTGGCAGGTCCTCTACCTGGATGAAATATAAGCTGATGTTTTTTCAGGGAAATTGCGACAGAGAAGGTTTTGTTGCATATGGCACAATGATATGGCTTCTGATGGTCTGTCAGCTCTGAACTGGACCTCTGATCAGCATCATGGTCTTGATTCACTGATGGACTGAATCCCGTCTCAGTCTCTAGTAGATGATCCCCTGTGCTCATTTCTGTAAAACGTGTTAAAACACATTACTATGCATTTATGCTATATTTAGACACAACTATGTTATTACAGAAACTGGCCATAAATAAACAACTAGAGAACATACCGTCTACAGAAGCTCCAGGGTTTCTAGAAAGCATCGCTGACAGCTGTGATGAAACAGAAACACCACAGACACCCTCCACGTCATCCAGTTCACCCTGGTCCTCCTCGGGAATAAGCGCATCAGCTCCGGCGATCACAGCATCATGTTCCTGCAACTTGTTCAGATGGGACTGCATGTGTGCTTGTAGGCTACTGGGCCGAGGGAAGCTTTTTGAGCACAAAGGACAACTGTGGGGTCTCACGCCAGTATGAGTTCCCATATGAGTCTTCAGATCTCCTGAACCATAAAACCGTCGGAAGCATATGAAACATTCAAAAGGCTTTTCTCCAGTGTGAATTTTCCTGTGCACGATCAACACTGAACGCTGCCTAAAACTTTTATTGCACACGGTGCAGCGGAACGGTCTCTCCCCAGTGTGAATGCGTTTATGTTGCTCCATATCCTGATGCCGTCCAAATATTTTTCCACAGTACGGACAGGTAAAGCGCTTCCTTTCAGCGACACTCATACGTTCTTTTGAAAGAAATGAAGCAACAGGATTTTCAATGATGACAGACAACATATTATACTGTGCAATGGTATTCATAGTTTTCACGTGACGTCACACGCTTATAGGAACGCCCACCTGGAGGGCAAAACAAGGCTCTCCTCCACTGCCCGCAAGTCATTTTTACCAGGTTTGTAGTCAGTATTAATGCAGTAAGACAGTGATATTAAAATACCAAATTCAATATACACCTTATTGATGTTGCATACTTTGTACAGGAAAGAAGATGAATATTAACGCAACACAAGGGGTCCGTCCTTCATACGTCGCTAACTCAGTTAGCCAGATTTGACTGTTGATGATTTGGCATGATCTTGGATTGTTTGGTTCTTCGACACTCATTCTGGACTTGCTGTCATAGCAACAGGTCCGTAAGATCAAACCTGCTCGGGAGCAGCTTATTTCATGTAAACCGGATTAGATTGCATCTTGAGGTGATACTTAATCTGTCCTAGCCACTGCTACTTTATTACAGTAGTTCCTTACTGAACCAAGGGGCAATTTTAATTAATAATAATAATTAGGGGTGCGCGATATATCAACTCAATATCGTTATCGCGATATCACGTTGCCCGATATTACATTGAAAGTCTTGCGATGATGCGAAATTTTATGACAAAATGAGACATGTTTTATACATTCTTTATCAGATCTATTTATTTATTTATTTGAAACCGGGTCCCTCCTACTCACTCCAAAGCTAACTGTCACTCTCTCACTTCTCCCTCGCTCTACCACACAGTCCACACACACACACACACACACACACTTGCCGGGCCGGCTCGACGCACACACCAGCGCACAACAATACAAAGTGAAAGAAAAGAAAGGACCTAAAGAGAGAGCGAAGGGAACCAGTGGAGCAAAAGAAAGAACACAAAAGTAAGAAAATGAGTGTTGCTCAGGGAGAAGACGAAATAACAGAGATTGAAGAGGAAACTTTAGTGGCCAAAAGTAATGCCTCATCGGTAGCTTGGAAATACTTTGGTTTTGAGCCAGCTGATGTTGCACAGGCTAATGCAATAATGCAAAGCGTGTCGAATGATGGTAAGCCGCACAAAAGGGAATACAACAAACCTATATTCGCATTGTAAGAGCCAACACAAGCCACTTCACGATGAGTGCATGATACTCATCGAATTTCACAGACATTTTCAATCTCTCCCTCTGTCTGTCTGTGGTTCCCTCGTGCTTCAAAAAATCCACCATTGTGCCAATACCAAAGAAAAGCAAAACCACCTGCTTAAATGACTGGAGGCCCGTTGCTCTCACACCCATCTTCAGCAAGTGCTTTGAGAGACTCATCAGAGATCACATCTGCTCTGTGCTGCCTTCATCATTGGATCCGCTACAATTTGCATATCGTAGTAACCGTTCTACAGATGATGCTATTGCTTTCACCCTACACACTGCTCTCTCCCACCTGGAAAACAAGAACACCTATGTGAGAATGCTGTTTGTGGACTACAGCTCAGCATTTAACACCATAGTGCCCACTACACTTGTTGCGAAGCTCCAGACTCTGGGACTAAACAGATCTCTGTGCAGCTGGATCCTGGACTTCCTGACAGGCAGAAGTCAGGTGGTCAGAATGGGCAACAACACATCATCCCCTCTGACCCTCAACACTGGCGCTCCTCAGGGCTGTGTCCTCAGCCCACTCCTGTACTCCCTGTACACACATGACTGTACAGCCACACACAGCTCCAACGTCATTGTCAAATTCGCCGATGACACAACGGTGATAGGGCCTGATCACCGACAACGATGAGACGGCCTACAGAGAGGAGGTGAGCACTCTGACTAAATGGTGTCAGGAGAACCACCTCTCACTCAACACCGACAAGACCAAGGAGCTGGTGGTGGATTTCAGGAGACAGAGCAGAAAACACAAACCCATCACCATCGACAAGACACCAGTCGAGCGGGTTAACAGCTTTAAGTTCCTCGGTGTCAACATCAGTGAGGATCTCACCTGGTCCACACACACCGACGCAGTGCTGAAGAAGGCACATCAACGCCTCTTCTTCCTGAGACGGCTGAGGAAGTTTGGAATGAGCCCCAGCATCCTCAGATCCTTCTACACGTGCACCATAGAGAGCATCCTGACGGGCTGCATCACGGCCTGGTTCGGAAACAGCACCGCTGGCAACCGCAAAGCTCTGAAGAGGGTCGTGCGAACTGCCAGCCACATTGTTGGAGGTGAGCTTCCCTTCCTCCAGGACATCTACACCAGGCGGTGTGCAAGGAAGGCCCGGAGGATCATCAGTGACTCCAGCCACCCGTCCCACAGACTGCTCTCTCTGCTGCCCTCAGGAAGACGTCTCCGCAGCATTCGATCCCACACTAGCCGACTTAGGGATAGCTTTTTCCCTCAGGCTATCAGACTATTGAACGCTCAAAACTAATACTCTCTACAGCATACTCCCACAATATGGCATGCCACACACCGCACTCAACTATAACAGTCAACACTGGACTATATACACACACTTCATTTATCACCGCACTATCTACCGGTTACCACTGGATACATCCGATGCACACTCATGACATTCTGTATCCAGTTCACATACAATCATCATCATTTTATACGTATAAATGTCAATAATGTAGAACGTGTACATTCTGTGTATAGTGTTTATTGTGTATAGTGTTTAATGTGTACATTTTGTGTATAGTGCTTAATGTGTATAGTGCTTAATGTGTATATTCTGTGTATAGTGTTTAATGTGTATAGTGTTTAATGTGTATATTCTGTGTATAGTGTTTAATGTGTATATTCTGTGTATAGTGTTTAATGTGTATAGTGCTTAATGTGTATAGTGCTTAGTGTTTAATGTGTATAGTGTTTAATGTATAGTGTTTAACGTGGTGCTAACTGTATGCATGTACTTTCAGAGTATAATGTGTAATGTAGTACTGACTGTAAGAATGTCCAATAGTACACTGTGTGTACTAACTATATGTATGTGCACATTGCACTTTTTTCAGTTTTTACCTGCTTAAGGTTGTATGGTTATGTTAACTGTTACTGCAATTGTCTGGAGCACGCTCCCAAGAATTTCACTCTCCAAGGCACATGTGCTTTGGTGATGTGACAATAAAACTAGTGTGTGAAACTGAAAACTGAAACTGAAACTGATACTACCCCCAAAAACCTGTTGCCGATAATACGCCAGATCTAGCCAAACAAGTAGCTAGTAGTGGCACAAAGTACAAGAACTCAAAGAGACATACCGAAATCACCAGTGCTATGCTCGTCTTTTTGACTTGCAATCTGTAGCTAGTCTCTACCTGTGAGTTGCCGGTGTTGTGCCGAAATCTGACCCCCGCCAAATTATTACCCCCCTAGTATTGGTAGGTTTAGGGTTAGTTGTGGGGGAGGGGTTAGGATTAGGGGTGGGGTTAGGATTAGGCAATCAGGTAGTGACTTCAACGAGGGGGGTGATAATTTGGCAGGGGGTTGAAATTCGGCACAACACTGGGAAAGTGCAAATTGCCTTCTAAAGGTTACCCAGTTGTTCATGGGCCCTGTTTCTCATGACATTTCTTTTTACCTTTTTATTTTACTTTTTAATGTTTCTAACATGTCCTGTTCTGTAGACGTTTTTTATAATGTAGTGTACGTACAACCAGTACAACATGTCCTGTTCTTTAGACGTGATTATTATTTATTTATTCATGTTGTACCAGTCCAATATGAGTTAAAATAATCCTTGTGTTGTAAACTTGCTTTATTTGTTATGAATCTTTTCCATAACTTTTGTAATTTTACATAGATTTAAAAATATTGAAATTAATATCGATATTGTCACGTTCACCAGTGAGAATGCCTGCGTCTACCACCAGAGGGCACTCCACCCCAGACTATTGCAGGACCTTCAAGCACTACATTACCCATAATCCTTTGCCCGGACTCATCAGCCATCATTGTTTACACCTGTGTGTCATTAGCCTCATCACCTCAGCCTTTTTAAACCATGTTCACTCTGTCATTCGCATTCAAGTCTTGTTAGATGTAACTCTGCAATTCTGAGTGGTTTCCCAGTTTCATTATCATTTTATTACAGTCTTACACACATGCTGTAACGTTTCTCTGAGCCATGCATTCATTTCAGGGATGACGGATATTATGGGATGGCTTGATGCAGAGAACTTGATCTTAACCCTTATGAAACTTTCATTATTGCTGTCACGCAACAAATCTGCTTCAAATTGACTTAAAAAATAAATTAATTGCTAATTACTACATTGAAATAAAAATGTAAAGGGTGTACAAATACTATAAAATCGTGAATATAAATAATTGGGAATCATGTTTAAAAAAAAAAAACATTTATCACTTTTATGTTGGTTTGGTCGTTTGGCTGTTTCTTTATAAAGGTCCAGAAATGCATGGGGTTCATTGTGTAAGTTGTCAAGTTTTTTAATTATATGATGTCATTACGTTGTCTTGACGCCAGCCAATCGCTGCATTGCTAATCGTGGTTTCGAGTATCGATGCGTCTGCCCTCTTCAGTGAACACAAGAACGCGCAGTAATCTCAGATAACTTAATCCGGATAATTTAATCCAATCCGCAAATTAGTTTGAAGAACCAAATTAGCCAGAGTTCAGTTATCACGATTAAAAGATCTGGGATCAAATAATCTCAGACGTATTAAGCGAGCTATGAAGAACGGACCCCTGGTTTCTCGTTAAGCGTATTTTTCCCATTGAAACCCATTATAAAGAAAACGCGCTGCATTCATATTCTTGGCTCATCTGCATATAGATGCATCATAAAAAAGGTGTAAACTGAATTTGAGCTCTTAATATCACTGTTTTAGTACATTGTGGCACAAATAAGGATTCTTTAGTTGCCAGTTCACCCTCCATCTGCTGTTTGATCAGCTCTTTAATTCTAATGGTTTCACTGCGTAATTAATCTGTTTAAAATTAAGTGGTGCAACAACTCGATTTAAAATAAACCCATATCAACAAATCCTAGATTAGCGTTAAACTTTGCTTAATTGAATCCTTATTGGTGCAACTCACCCTATAGTGTTTTTCACGTTAAGCGTCCCGTGACTGAAATACTGCAGCAGGTGCTGTATATGGATCATAAGTGCCCAACACTTACATCTTGTTCACATATTTGTGTTTTAAGATGGAAATTTGACAGGCTTGTGCTGCAGTTCAATGGCGGTTTTGCCCTCCAAGGCTCCGCGACTGAAAACCTAACTCAGGGGTTTTCAAATTGGGCAGCAGGTTCTCAAGCAGGAGACCTTGAAGAATATTTATTTGAAAATAATGATTTACATTCAGAATAAAAAATGTGTGTGTGTGATGGGTAGGTTTAGGGGTAGTGTGTGTGTGTGTGTGTGTGTGTGTGTGTGTGTGATGGTAGGTTTAGGGGTAGTGTGTGTGTGTGTGTGTGTGTGAGATAGGTAGATTTAGGAGTAGTGTGTGTGTGTGTGAGATAGGTAGGTTTAGGGGTTGTGTGTGTGTGTGTGTGTGTGTGTGTGTGTGTGTGTGTGTGTGTGTGTGTGAGATAGGTAGGTAGGTTTAGTGTGTGTGTGTGTGTGTGTGTGTGTGTGTGTGTGTGTGAGATAGGTAGGTTTAGGAGTAGTGTGTGTGTGTGTGTGTGTGTGTGTGTGTGTGTGTGTGTGTGTGTGTGTGTGTGTGAGATAGGTAGGTTTAGGGGTAGGGGTAGTGTGTGTGTGATGGGTAGGTTTAGGGGTAGTGTGTGTGTGATGGGTAGGTTTTGGTGTAGTTGTGTGTGTGTGTGTGTGTGATGGGTAGGTTTAGGGGTAGTGTGTGTGATGGGTAGGTTTTGGTGTAGTTGTGTGTGTGTGTGTGTGATGGGTGGGTTTAGGTTTAGTGTGTGTGTGTGTGTGTGTGTGTGTGTGTGTGTGTGTGTGTGTGTGTGTGTGTGTGTGTGTGTGTGATAGGTAGGTTTAGGGTAGTGTGTGTGTGTGTGTGTGTGTGTGTGTGTGTGATGGGTAGGTTTAGGGGTAGGGGTAGTGTGTGTGTGATGGGTAGGTTTAGGGGTAGGGGTAGTGTGTGTGTGATGGGTAGGTTTTGGGGTAGTTGTATGTGTGATGGGTAGGTTTAGGGGTAGTGTGTGTGTGATGGGTAGGTTTAGGGGTAGGGGTAGTGTGTGTGTGATGGGTAGGTTTAGGGGGTAGGGGTAGTGTGTGTGTGATGGGTAGGTTTAGGGGTAGTGTGTGTGTGATGGGTAGGTTTAGGGGTAGGGGTAGTGTGTGTGTGATGGGTAGGTTTAGGGGTAGTGTGTGTGTGATGGGTAGGTTTTGGGGTAGTTGTGTGTGTGTGTGTGTGATGGGTAGGTTTAGGGGTAGTGTGTGTGTGTGTGTGTGTGTGTGTGAGATAGGTAGGTAGGTTTAGGGGTAGTGTGTGTGTGTGTGTGTGTGTGTGTGATGTGTATGTTTAGGGGTAGGGGTAGTGTGTGTGTGTGTGTGTGTGATGGGTAGGTTTAGGGTAGTGGTGTGTGTGTGTGTGTGTGTGTGTGTGAGAGATAGGTAGGTTTAGGAGTAGTGTGTGTGTGTGTGTGTGTGTGTGTGAGAGATAGGTAGGTTTAGGGGGTGTGTGTGTGTGTGTGTGTGTGTGTGTGTGTGAGATAGGTAGGTAGGTTTAGGGTAGTGTGTGTGTGTGTGTGTGTGTGTGTGAGATAGGTAGGTTTAGGAGTAGTGTGTGTGTGTGTGTGT